>BOPP01000272.1:1300251-1313296 GCA_017312745.1 Gryllus bimaculatus
GCCGTCGCTTTGGCCTCGGGCGGCCGCCGCTCGCTGCACGCTGCCCATCGTTGCCGATGTCAAAGCTAGCAATTTTCCCTTCCCTTCTCTTCTTCTATTATTAGTGTTGAAATATTCATAATCTCTCTTGACAATATTCTCGCCACTCTCTATTATACTATGTTTCTGCTTTCTCACCGAGAGCAGGATGACCGTTGATTGGTTTTCGTAGTCCTCAATTGATATTTCCATACGCCAACTAAACTGCTAGTAGCTAGTTCTAGTAGCATTCGAGCCGAGGAGTAAACGTAATTTAACGTAGTTCGTTTGCCGATGCAAATAACTTTTCTGTTTCTAGGGAGCCAGAATTTAGAGGTGTCAATTGTCAATTTTAATCTCCATTCAACTGTTATGTATTATAAAATGGTAGCATAGGAATTCTACAGCTACAAACAAAGTGCGCAGATTATACTTCTTCCCCATATAATACGTCAATACAGTTTTTAGTTTTTTGTCGGAAATAAATTTAACTGTGGCTTATGGTTACTTGCTGACCCCTTTACAATCCCACTTTTTTTCTCTTTTCCTATCGATAGTTTCATTCAATTCGCTATTCTTTTTCTAAATGTCGAGTGCTCGGAGCCATTTTCGGCTGACCTTTGCCCTTCCAGCATCTCTTCCCCGCAGTGGCACGCGCGAGAGAAACTAGTCGCGCTGCCTCCAGCCTGCACTCTTCAGAGCGGATGTTGAGAGCTACTTCATTTAATTTGATTTTCATTAGAGAAGTGTAACATATTTTTATTTTGCCTTAAATCTTATCCTACGCTAACTGATACATGATGGTATTTTTGTAAAGGATGACATGAAATATTTGGGTGGGCACGGTGCAGTTGTGATAATAAAAGTTATTAAAGGAAAATTATACTTGTTTATGTACAGTTTTTTCTCAATAAGGACATATCATTACCTTATATTGAAAAATACTTTATACATTTGCAGGACACTCAAAGAAAATATCAAGATTCGTCTTGACGTGAAGTGAGTAGTTACGGCATATAATCTCAACTTGAAATTTCAAAAAGTGGTCTTTTCTAAAATTCCTCCGCAAGCTCTCTGGGATGGCGCGGCGAACCACCGCTCGATCACGTGACACTTTCCGACCTTTGGTCCAGCGCGACGCAGTCCGTTCAAAACTAATTGCGGAATTCCCGGCAGGAGAGCGCGCGCCACTTCGCCGCAAACAGACCACTCCGCACTTTTCCCCTCTACCCCATTCCCCGCCCCTCTCCTCTCCACACCGATCCGCCCCGCCCCGTCCCACCGCTCCACGCCTCTCCCAACCCCTACAATCCCCTGTCCCTACGCCAACCCCTCCTCCACACCTCCCAGCCCCTCCCAACTCTTTCCCTCTCCTAACCTCTACTCTCGACCTTCCCTCCCCTGTCCATCTTTTAAATCATTATTTATTTAACTCCACTGTAAAAACAGTTGAAAACTTTCCCGGCGACGGACGAGAGAGAAAAGTTACATTTAGTGTTCAAAATCACATTGTTTCAGAAGCACAAGATGCATACATTATCTGTAATATAATTGTATTCAATTATATACTGAATAAATTTTGATTTTTGGTATTCAGAATGGTCTAACTGAATGAAAACCAGTGCCAGAAACGTTTGTACTTGATATTTATGAATATGTATGTTGAATTCAAGTTTGTAATCTTTGTACAAGTACAAACTTTTACATTTAAGTAGTTTACGGACAAACGGACAAAAGTAGTAAACGGACAAACATGGAGTTTATTGCTATACGTACTTGTGCAACTGTGACTGTAGAAACTACAGTTTAAATGTGGCGGTCTACATAACCGCGTACTGCTTACGAGTAAGTACATTCTCTTTGTTGAGTTTGAAATATTACAAATACCCATAAAGTGTCACTGACACATATAGTCTCGTTATAAAATTAAAGACTATACTGAATAATGACAGAAACTGATTGAAGACCATAATAATATTTGATTCATAGTAATATAATAAATACTTCAGTCTCGAAGTACAAGAAGTTCCTCCAATCTACATTGTACATTCTGGGGTTCGAACAGTTTTACAAGAACTGAAACGAGGAAAAACTCCGGGAGAAGGCAAAATTCCCCATGAATCTCTGAAAAACAGTGTGGACATAATAATTAAGGCAATGAGTATATTCATTGCCATACTAACGAAAGAAGAAATACCACACAAATGAATGTCCAGCACAATAATCCTGTTGCATAAGAAAGGATTCAGAGCTGACTTAAATAATTACCGTTCAATCAGCCTCTCCTCAAACATTTATAAATTATTTTCCAAGATCATACCCTGGAGATTATCCGCGACCCGATAAAAACCAATCATCAGTGCAAGCAGGTTTTAGGTCAGGTAATTCTATCATCGGCCACTTAAAAACAATAAACCAAATATTTGAAAAATCACTAGAATTAAATATAAAAATCTTTGTTGCCTTCACAGACTTTGCAAAAGCATTCGACTCAGTAGGACATTTGTTCAATCTTCAAGCAATGAAGAAACAAATAATTGGAAACAAATATATCAGACTACTAGCAAAACTGTATACACACAGTTGCACACGAATCAAAACAGATAGAGAAAGACCTCACTTCCAACTGTTTAGAGGTGTTAAAAAGGGAGAACCTATATCCCTAAAACTATTCACTTGCATTTTGGAAGGCATCTTAGAGAAACTGGCATGAAGATGCATTAGTAAATTCTTCAACTTTATCGAATATGGACACAACAATTATTCTGAAGTTCTTCTGAGTCCCTGGCCTCATCTTCGACTGTGATTTAGAACCAGTTGTTTTTTATTTATTCACTTCAAAGCATTATTACACGATCTCTTACTTTGCTTTTCGCCTCTAAATACAACTCTTCTCCTCTCAAACTCTTATACTGTTTTATGTTTCGACGTTAAATTGTTATACAAATAAAGAAGTAGATAAATAAATATCCGTTATATAACAGAAATGACACACTGCGTACCATTTGCGCACAATGAGTGCACCGTGTGGACGTAGATATGGTGTTATACTACTCTAGGTGGAATCATAACAGGTCTCACACTACAATGTTAGGAGAAATATTCTGCGTAAATTACATTTCTATGTAAATATTACCATTTCTCAAACTCCCTTTAATTTAATATGTGAAACAACATATCCAAACAGAAATCGTTAGATGCATATTAGTACAAAAATCTGAAATTTTGGTAAATTTTCCTTTGTCGAAAGACCTCGTAGGACCCTTTACGAAAAAGTAAACCTCTGTTAAATCATAGACGGACCTCATACCTAGCTCGCATAAATTACTAAATGATAACTTCCTTTATTGCAGTGTGTAAGCTTTATTGTTAACCTCTAAAGCCCTATTAGAACTCACAGGAAATACTCAGTCAGCACTTCCTTTACCAATATAACCGCAGGATCAAGATAAAAACGACATTAAGCGGAGTCAAGTGAGGGCAAGTAAGAAATTAGTTATTAATCATGCGACGTGGAAAAATAAATTGCGAACGTGGCATTACTCCGCCTATAAAAATTAGGAGAGCTCAGCGGCGGGTGTTGGAGAGAAGAGCGGTTACTGTAGGCTGCAAGTAGTAGAAGGGCTGGAGATCAGGAAGGGAATAGGAAATGGACATTTCCAGGGAAAATGAGAAGTCGTTGCAGGACGTAGACACGTTTTATGGAGTAATTCCCTCATACATCCCCTAGTGATAAACTCACATTGCGACCTATGAATGTTTTAATAGAGTCATTTGCCTGTAACAATTGCTTTGAGCGGCGCTGCAGTGTAACAGCGCAAAAGAATACGTCCTTGTCCACTTTTAAGTAAGAGAGAGAGTCTTATCATAGAGTATACATTTCATGGATGGCTGTTAAAGGACAATTTGTTTTCTTTTAAAACTGTCTGAATTTCATGACATCCATTAAATTTTTTCGGGGTTATTCAGAACACTGAATAAGCATTTAGATGATTATAGCATTCCTTTCTTATTATCATTTTTATTATCCTATATTCATCAATGTCAGGTATGCTGGGATTACGTTAGATGTAGTGAATTATAAATGTGCGTAACATTGAGAAAAATCCATACAAATTTAATTTATTCAAAACTACGTAAATTTTCCAAACTCGCTTTATGATTGGTAAATCTTACATTGTTGTATTATTAACTCACTATTTTTTGTAATTTCAATACCAACGTGGACATGTGAAAGGCAACACCGTGAAGTGCAGTCATGTCTTGCTCAAAGGTTTCATTTGAAATCTGGGAATGAGAAATCGAACGCTGAAAGGAATTAATTTTCTTTAACCAAAGATAAATCCGGAATTTATATGATTGTAACGTGAAATTAATGGTAATAGTCAGAGATATATATATATATATATATATATATATATATATATATATTTGGGTTGTTATAATTAATTTCCTTCCTACGTTTTCATTGCTCTAAAAATACAAGAAAACAAGTTAATACCTACACCTCTGCCTTATACGAATTCTAATTAAACCTTTGGAAGTTTCCCCATTCCATACTATATTTCAACAACCCATTAATTTATTTCTGGTATTTTGTTGCCATGAAATTATAATTTATGATCGTTCTCTCTTCAATTAATGCGTAATTAATGGTACTTCATTTTTCACAATACTTGCAATTTTCTTCATTTCACAACACGAGGTGGAAATAAGGCATACTGATTGCATTCCATATATTTCTAAAAGACAAAATGTGTCTGAATTGTTCTTAGCTCTTGAGTCAATGACCCCTTTCTCAATGAGGGTTTTTCTATAGCCATTGAGCAAATGCAGAGATGGACCAATATTTGCTTCTGGACAGTAAACACAGCTTAATTTTCTATCCATGTTTTTTTGGTGAGATCAGTTATTTTGTCAGCAAATGAAATACAAAGTAGCTCGTTTTCCAGTAGAAATATTTTTCTATTACACGATTGCTACTTTTCAAATGTTGCCAACTACGCATTTTCATAATTCAATTATACATAGTAAAAGAGAGAAGTACGATTTCTGCATCTCGATTAAATACATCCCCCTGATACGTCGCAGACAGTTTTTTTGTCATTTTTTGTCGAGAAATAAATTTACCGTCCACCTGGGGGATTTAAATATCTAAAACACGGTTTTCTAAAGTTCCCACGTACTCTCTCGACCAGACGAATTGTTTGGCATTATTTTAAACTCAATCCTTCTTGTATGGTCTGTAAAAATTCTAAAAAAGGGCGGGGAAGGAAAAACGTACTCTCAGGAGTCTTCAAGACGCCTACAGTGGTAAAACGTGTTGAATTACTGAACCACGACTCCTACATAACGTGGAAAGTTACTACTTGGTTCCTAAGGTTAATGGTAATAAAAATATAATTTTGTAAAGAAAAAATAATTATCACGAAGTATTTTTTTACACAATTTTCACGTATCGTTTAGTACTGGAGGGTGGATGTCATGAAGAATTCATTTTCTTTAAAATTAATGTTATTGTGAACTTGCATAGCAAATTTTTAACAAGAAAATGCTCGAAAGAAGGGTCGTGCTAAGGAAATTATATGTTCTAAACCCTTTACTAACAATTTCTTAAACTACTTGAACAACTAGATGGAAAAGAAGAAGGTGTACTGGTGCATTTCCAGTTTCCACAAGGCAAAGAATGTTCCTGAGATACACGAGATGTTAAGATGCTAATGAATACAACTGTTCATTCCACACGCAGCAAAACTTTAGAAACTCTACATTGAAAAGTGAAAGGATATTTTCAGTTAATCGAAATGAGTGAGCTCTTGATTATCATATTTCACTATTTTCATTGTTATCAATTTACATTATTACTGGCGACGTCATTATAAAAAGAGGACTTCATTTCACATAGAGCACATTTTCGGAATCGAAACCCTGATTTACTATAAAATTGTACTTCTTAATGATAAAGCACATCAAAACCAGACCTATTAAAGCTAAGTTCAAGAGTCCTAAAGTTATAATTGAAATTTTTAGGTATTTAATGATATAAAAGAAGTTTTTGGTTTGATGTGTGTGTGTGTATGTGTATGTTTTGCTGCGTACTTCGTCATTCTATGTCCTAGTATCATTAATTGGTGTACACTTGTTTGAGACAAACGTAATGCAATTTGAAGTGGAATCTACATTATTGATTATAAATGTGGTTAAATGCAATTATATAGATGGGTGTCGGTAGTATATTTTACATTGCCAACAAAAACCATTCATTTGCATCCACCCCTAACTTAATACTTAACAAGTGCCGAATAAATAAAATAATAATACAATAATGGCATCTCTACGAATGTAATTACATACTAAATAGTGTTTTTGGCGTTATCACTTGAAGTATTTAAAGCGTTATGCTCTACTGGACTAAATGAAATATTTTGATTTACTAATAAGAATTGAGCAATAAATCAGCGCGTGGCTCATTAATTATGGACGCTATTTTTAAATCTACTGATAGAGCTTGCAGAATCACTCCATTGTACGATGCATTTGCTCCAGAACAAAGACAGTTGGATCTATTTTTAAACGATATATTCATTGCACAACAGAAAATAGGAAAAAATAAAACAATAATGTGTTAACCCTACTCTGAACTTCACGAACAGGCCCCGCGTGTGACAATAGTATTTCCCTGTCGCGAACGCTCATTGTCGGGATAAACCGGTCTGAATTCCGCAGCCTGCTGCTGCCGTCACAAAGGGAATTTTTTGAACCGGGCGCACACACCCACGCCATCGCAGCGTGATAGGGAATTAAAATTCTGTACGAGTTAACCTTTCGCAGTTGCCCGGATGTTTGCCGCATTGCATTGAATCCGCCCCCGGGCTGGGAGCGGTGAGCGGCGCGGCAGGTGGACAAGGTGGGGAGGGGGATGCTAGGGGAGACGGAGGGACAGAGAACGGCCTGGTCGAGAGGGAGGGGGTGAAGCCGCACGTGTTGACTCCACCCCAGGCCGGGTGGCGCGGATGCAGAGCACGGGGAGGAGCGGAAAGAGAGATAGAGAGACAAGTGGTGCAATCGCATTCATTGAAACTGCCCTCGGAGTTTGTGGCATAACACGTTAGGGACGGGGGAGATAAAGGGGAGAGGGAAAGAGAGGCAGGGATGAGATGTGAAGGAGCGGAGAATGATGTGAATCGAGAAAAGAGAGATATAGAGACAGTTGGCGCAATCATTTGACCTCAAGGTTTGCGACATAACACAATAGCAGGAGAGGGGAGATAAAGAGGGGAGGGGAAGAGAGGAAGAGTGATGGAACGTAATAGGATGAGAAGGGAGGATAATGAAAGAGAAGAAAATGGACGGGAAAATAAAGAAGGAAATATAGAAACCGTATACATTGAACGTGGGGTGGATGGCTGAGAGCGGGGTGGAAAGGATAGTAGGAGGGTGAAGAGGGAAGCGAAAGCAGGGATCGGATATAGGAGGGAATATGGTCCGTTCGCGGGGAGGGAAGGGGTGAGAGTTTGTAGCCGAGATGGAACAGAAAGAGGAGAACAGTGCATCCAGCGCGTCATGCGAGCTGCAATTAAAGACGGATGGGAACGTGATAAGGTGGTGGGGAGTGTTGAGTGGTCTGCAGGGTTTTTTTAAAAGAGTCAGGAATTGCAAAAATTTCATCGCATGGATTTCCGTGTCCTACACCTTCTATTAACCAGGTAGATGCTCTAACATATTGAGTTACGAAACAAATTATTGCAGTTCGTTAATCTTAATCATCCATGCCAACTGTATCGTTCATGTGGTTGTTTCTTATGCCCGGGATTCGGATTCATGTCCATTTTCAATCCCCGGCGCGGGAAGAATTGTTGGGAATTTTGGTATTTGGTACCCCTTGATGGCGCAAAGTTACCTTGTGATTTTAACTTTCATGTTCGTCGCCACATTACTGACACAACAGCAGTCTCAATCATCTATCCATTACTTGTGTCATTTCGTGGCCGAATAAATCTAGAGTTTTGTTGGGAGGGAATTGTCTTGGTATTTGATTTTGTTGGCCATTTAGCCATAGTTCGTTTTACATTCGACAAGAATGACATGCCACATTGAGAATTTTTCACTTTTAGCAAATCCACCGACTCTAACCGGGTTTGAACCCAAGTTATCGGTTTTAGGAAGCCCAATACCACATTAGTTGGAATAGGGGACTTCTTTTTAACACACGTTTTAAAGGCTCGATATTTTCATGACCAATGTAAATTAATATTTTCGTATCCACGATTTCATGAACGATGTTGCCTTGGTCAAGTATTTCAGAATCCGGTTATCATAATCGGGATATTCATCTCATCCCATCAACGAGTTTGATGGCAACGGATTGACGAAGTACGGATTGACGGAAGACACGAAGTACAAATGTGGGAGGGTTGGAGGAGAGTTGCTTGTGGTGGGAAGCCTTCCAGCGAGTGCCGAGCAATGCCAGGACGTAAACAATGAGCCGCGAGATGAGGAGCACGGGATGCTCCGAACGCAATGTGAGTAGCTAGCGGGAGCAGATCTCTCGTGAACCGAATTGCGGAACCTAAGCGCCACAGTCTGAATGGGTGAAGCTGGGGAGAGGAGTGAGGAGGTCGGGACGGGTACCTCGCAGAATAGCTGAGACCTAAGAGCGCGCCGTAATGTAGGCAAGGGCCGCTGGTTGGTTGCGAGGAGTAGTGAGGAATGACGCTTGTGGAGTGGTTTGGCAGGCGGCGGCGCTCTGGAGCGGCGGGGGCGGCGGTGCTGTGACGTTGGAGGGCGAGAGGCCGGCGAGAGGCCGGGGAGCAGAGGCGGTGGCGGCGGTGGCGGCGGTAGCTGAGTTCAATTGCTATTGATTGGTTGGGGCTAGCTCCGCCGCGGGGCTCGAACTGGCGAAAGCCCCGCGAGGGCTTGGACCCGACGCAGCCGCGGCGGGGGAACTTTCTTCACCCTCCCGCTTTCCTCCCTCTCTCTCCTCTCTTTTCTCTCTCTTTCTCTCCTTTCTCTCTTTCTATCCTCTCTTCTCTCTCTTGCCCTTCCACTCTCCTATTCTCTCCACTCTCTCATCCACCCGCTCTTCCACCTTCCAAGCGCCTTTGCCCTCTCCTTCGGGACCCACGCATGCCGTTGACGCCACCGCACGGCGCCGCCCCACCCCGCCGCAGCCTCCGTAGCCACCGCAGACGTGCCAAACAGGCGGCCTCCGAGGCATTGGGTTGCGTTCGCGCATCGACCCCACCGGCTCATCCGGGCCCCACCCTGCCCCACACTCCACCCACTCGGGCGCACCCCGCTTCTACCAGTACTCCGGGCCTCACCGGACTCATACGGCCTCCCCGGACCCACCCCGATCACGACCCACCCGGCCCCACCCGGGCCCCTCAGATCTACCACTGGGCACTCGGGGGTCCTCAACCGGCTACCCCACCCGGCTTCACGCCGGGCTCACCCGGCTCCACCCGACCTCACCCGGCCCCACCTGTCTCACTCAGACCCACGCGGCCAACCCACCCTAGCACCAGCGGCCCCACCGGGGCCCCACCGGGGCCACTCCCAGGCTTGACTCGGCCCCACCCAACCCCACCCGGCCCCACTCAGATCTATACCCGACTGCCAACTCGTCTCACACCGGCCCACCCATCCGGCCACACCCGGCCCTACCTGGCCCACGCGCGCCCACCCTGCCCCACTCAGACCCACCCGGCTTAACCGCTCCATCAGCACCAACCGGGGGCCCCACCCGAACTTCACCCGACCCGAAAGCCCACCCGGCCCCAACTTAGACCTACCCGACTCCACTCGTACTCAGCCGGCCCCCCCATCCCCCCACCCGGCCCTACGCTTCCCCACACATTCCCACATCCTTTGACCGATTCGCCATTCACGCACTATGCGCAGAATTTTTAATTGCGAATACGTGCTGATCCGGTGGTCTTGCAACCATCAACGCTTCCCACCGAGCTACCCCGCATTTCGCACCGGATGGTGCAGGGGGGCTCTTAGGTTCTACTTATCACTTCAAAGAGTTTAAATGTTACTTTGTCATTTAGGCATATTATAGTTTTTAATATACGAGTAGTTTGTCCGAAAAAAATAATGTTCGCGGTTAAAGATTTCGAGACCGAGGCGATGACCGACGTTTATTGCCAAAACAATTATTTGTAGTATCGGCGGTGTCGATGAATACTTTTCGTAAAGCCCCACTTGCCTATTAGAAAAAATCAAATAAGAAGGCCTCTTATTTAAATAGCCATATGCTATCATTTGATGCAATTCATTTCACTTGTTTTTTTATGACTGTGGCAGTTAAAATCCTATATGGGTGCTTGCATTTAAAAAACATTTCATGCATTAAGTCGATATAATAGATTTTTTCTATAGAACATGGAGGTTTTCTGCGCTCCGGTATGATCACCACTTCCCAAATCAACCGCTACAAGCTTCTAATATTAGGAAATTTAATAGGCCAAGTCGCGGGCAGACGGCTTCGATTCCGCCAAGTGCCTGCAAGGGGCGATGGCAGCAGACGCTTCTAGTCCGTGAGGTGCCCGCGGGCAGTTGAGTTGGAACAGACTGTACTTCAGCATCTCATTGCCGAATCAAAGGTCTGACTAGACGGAAGGCCCCTTTCCCGCAGACAAGTTGAATCGGTGCCATGCGTCGCTGAACGAAAGGGGTTTGCTAGGCTAGAATAATCGGCGCCTAGCAATCTCGCTTATTCCCACGCTAATTCGGATTCTTAAAACACGACACCTTCCGTCAGCATTTGGCTATCCCAAAACCCAAATACCCCAAAGAGCGTCTCCTCAATTGTCTAGGCCAAGCCGCTTCACTAAGGCCCCGTTCACAAGAGCTGACGAACAATAGAACAAGAATGGCGCGGTGCACATTTGCAGACCGTGCAAGACAGCTCGTAGGGTAGCGGGCTGCCCTGTCTCAATTATCGGTGTGTGCTTCACGTTGTGTGATAGGCCGTTGATACCGACTGACGCCGTGGAAATGCGCAATGCGATGCAGAAGTAAATTATGTGTTTGTAATGTCCAATTCTGCTACTTAAGTTTATTATTCGTTTGGTTTCCAAGAACTATCCGTAACGGTTACATCCCTGTAGTTGTTGTCCGCATACATTTCTACAAACTGCAAAGCTGTCAGAGAAAGAGAGAGAGAGAAAGAGAGAAAGAGAGAGAGAGAGAGAGAGAGAGAGAGAGAGAGAGAGAGAGAGAGAGGCCGATAGATGGATAGTATGAAAAGGAATGTTTGTGGAATGTCGGTCAGAAGCAAACGGTAGGATGTGCATATTCAATATTTTAATATCTCTAATGTGTAATGTTATTTATAAAAAATGGTTGAGATTATCTTTAAAAACATGCATACACCTTCTCTCAGCGGTGAACAGGGAAATTCGTATCAATATTTTTTTTAATTTATAGTGCTATTAAATGCATTTTTTTATTTTATAGAAAAATATAATAGCACGAACGTTCCAAATTGCACACGCTGTTTGGACTACAAGACATCTCTCTTCGCAGACGGCGCCAATTTCCTTCCTGACAGGGACAGATACAGAACAGCTCAGTCACTGAGGAGTTAGAAAGGAATTGGCCGCTGAATGGCATTATTTATATTCTGGATGAAATTACAAAGATCGGTTAATGTCATCTTTACATTTGCATTTACTAGATTATAATCTAACTTAATCTAATTTAGTACTAATACTAACCTACATCTGACGAGGGAATTGCATAGATATACAGGAGGGGTCTAATAATGGATTTATATGTGATTGTGGAATTGTTTAAAGACAGTTTAATAGTTTTATTTACGAGCGGTTTCGGTTGAAGACTTTTAATTTTGGCTATGTGAGTTTTCCAGTTGTGGTGGTGCCCAGATGGAGTCCTATGTATTTAACGCGGCAGTTTCACTCAGCTAGTTAGTTATCCTCGTGTAAACGGCTCGTATCTAGAAGCCTGGAAGCCTTTTAGGCCACGATCGGCCCGTTCGGAATCCTTTCGACGAACGAAAAGGAACATATCTAGGAAGGGGAATTCTGGCATGTAATGTACGTGCAGTAGAGCTGCAGACGAAATTACGAATATTCTAAGAAAAGGAATTGCAACTCAAGTAACGAGCATGATCCCACCTTCACCCTGTTGGTAAATAACGACGTGTGTATCACCGAAATCGCAGAAACGGTGCGTGTATCCAATCGTCCGACAGTCACTACAACTGAAGTCCTATCCTGTTGGAGGGAGGGTAAGTTCAGTAAGTGGCACTTTGATCCCGGCTGTCTCAAACGCCGCCTTGCAATCCAGCCCACCTCGTCCCTCCTCTCCGCCCACCGCCCCGGGCCCCTCCCCAGCCCGCTTTGGCGAGTTGGCCCGCGTAGAATCGGCTGTGGACGGCCGACAGTTGATAATGCCATTGTCCGTCTGGGCCTAATTGGGCTGCCGGCAGCGGCGCCGCAGTCGGCCGCCGCTGCGGCGGCCCCTGTGGGTGGCGGGCGCGAGGCGGGGCGGGTGGCGGCCCCCGGTGCGTCTGTGCGGAGCATTGTGGTCGCGTTCGATAAGGCCCAGCAGCCCGCGGGCCGCTGCCCTCCGCTTTGCGGTCCCAGAGCACGACCTTTCGGTTCAGCCCTGTCCTTCCCTCTGCCCTGCCCCCGCCTGCCTATTCCCTCTCCTCTCCTCAGCCCCTCACCCTTTCTTTTCCCACCGCCATTAAGCTCGCTTCTCCTCCCCACTCTCTATCTTTCAAAAACCTTACCCCGTCTGCTATTTTCCCCTCACATCACCCCTCACCTCTGGCCCTGCTTTCTCCAGTCCGCCGTCACACCCCCATCCCTTACTATTCCCGCGCACCTAATCCTCATCTGCCCGCGCCCAGCCCCCCCTCCCCAAGCCAATGCGGCAGACGGTCTGTGTCGTCCAAGACGCCACCCGCCGCTTTCCATCGCCACGCGCGCACCCAGTGGTGCTTCCGGCCGCTGAATGGCATTCGCCCTTGAACGCAACCACTAAGACAAAA
>BOPP01000272.1:1337658-1354338 GCA_017312745.1 Gryllus bimaculatus
GAGTGCGAAGTGGAAGTGGGGGAGAGGAGGGGACGTGAGAAATGAGTGTGGGCGTACACGCAGGAAGACGGCGATAGGGGAAAACATTCGCAAACCCTAGGCAAGGAAGGGGCGCTGGAAACTGCCTGACATAATCTCATAGGACATTATTTTACTTCGTGCTGTATTAAATTAAATGGAGAAAGGAAAATTGAATTTTATTTCACGCGACGGTGAAGATACTTTATTTACTGGAGAAACATACTTCACTCCTTGCTTTGTTCCTTAGAAGACAATACCTTTTTTATAGTAGATAAAGAACCTCTTTATTATTATGTTTTAAGAAATACAATTGGTAGCAGTATTTCTTTTTAATTTGTTCTGCAAGGAATACAGTACACTAAACGGAAAAAGTCTATAATCACTGGGTCCTAGGAAAGCGTTGTCAATTTTGGTAAGGGGTACCAACTGTGAGCGAACCTAAACAGAGCTCTCCAGCGAATTGGACTCTCTGCGTGAAACGTTAAATAATGAAGTAGGATGGGCTACCCCACTGCTCCGACGCTAATGACGACATAGACAGCGGTGGGGGGGGGCGAATTGGGGGCGGCATTAACGGTGGCGGCGAAGGGGGGGGGCTGACGCTTGGCCGTGGAGGCGAGATTCACAGTGACGTCGGCCGCGGTAACCTTTAATTCTAATTCTTCGCCCGTGTTTTGAATTCTATAATTGATTTTTGAAGCTCCTGTAGTCTGATGGTCAGTGCTTACACCGCCCACCTCTGCGTATCGCGGTGCATACCTCCATTTTTCTAAAAAAAATGCTGTTGACAAAACAGGTTCATAGCAACTTTTATCGTTTTTTTCAGTTTTCCTGCCTCTTATTCCACCACTGCTCTATCATAATTAAAATAATATACATCATTAACACATAGCATTCATCCCAGGTACGAGCGAAAAGTCCAATATGATAATGAATATTCATTTCCAGATGCTCATGGCTTTGGAGTTTTAATGAAGAGTACTTTAATGAAGAGTGGTTTAAAAGAAATAAAAAATAAGAAAAGTGTTCGTCGGAATCGGAGGATGGTGATTTGTATCGTTGAAATCGAACGACTGAGTTTGTGTAGGTTATGATTCATTGAGGTTATGATAACTTTATCGGAAGAAAAATAATGCTAGATTTTTCTCTAAAAATCTAATAAGATTCTAATTGTAGATTCTACGTAAAACAACTACTGTTAGTATTTTTTATTCATTTTTACCGTTCTATAAATCTCATATTTGCAACATATCCTCTCTAAATTAATGATTTAATTTTTAACTTTTAATCATTGATGAGTTTTGAAGGGTATTTATGCAATTATGCAATCGAACAATTTATGCAAAAATATTCATAATTGAATGACGTAAATGAATGTATGAATACAGTAATCTGATGTTATCTTTTAAATTGCGTTCTGCCAAATGAGTGCAAAACCTGGCTTCAAGCAACGTTCAAGTACACAAATGTTTTGAGGGTTCCAGTACCACGTAAGACATGTTTTCACCATTCGGTTGGCTTTTCCATACGACCAAACTTTTTAATCTACAACCATTCATCTGTCATAATTCTTCATGCTCATCTTGACATCCTTGAAACAGCGAAGAGCAATGGATAAACCAGCACTTTTAACATCTGCCCAGGAAAGAGGAGGACATAAGATTCATCCTTGTCCTATACTAGACTAATTATCTTGGAAATAATTATGAAATATCATCACAAATACGTTCTACTGTGTGATAATTTCAATCGGGTTTTACAGACCGGTTTCCCTGATCAAGAAAGCAAATGTCCTTTACTGAATACACCACATTTAAAATCACTAACTTACACTTCACTTGATTTACCTACAATAATGTATTATTTATAATTTCTTTAATTATACTGCACTTATTGTATTTTGATTGTTCAGGGAAATTGGTGCTCTATAGAATCGACTTCAGTACAATTTGTAGAAACTAGCAGTTCTGTGATGGAATAAATAATACGTTTATACGTCAAAGGTTTCACAATACGCAATTCATTTCCCCATTTAACGAGATGAACATTTTCTACATTCTGATGTATCAGTTGAAATATATTGAAATAGAAAGAAAGACCAAAGCGATATGTGGTGTAGAGCTATATATAATGAAACGTACAGATATTATAGATGATGGTTTTACATTAATGCGCGATTCTACGTGAGAGGGTACTACAATGAATATGATGCAAAAAGTTCCCAGATAAGAAAATACAGAATGTAACAGTGCAGAACTTTGACTCCAGATTTTTTTTAAACTACTGAGGTATAGGTATCGAAGAAAATTCTCAGCAAGAAAATAACTAAGAGTATAAAATGTATTCTAAGATATACTAAAAGAAAAAGTAATGGAATTTTGAAAAAGGCATGACGTTCCTATTCTTATCCTTATTTTATTGGGTTTTCAATAAGTATTTTCAATAAGTATTGGGCTGAAAGGGTTTTCAATAAGTATTTTTTATTGAAAACCTAATTTTTATTTCTTTAATTTCCAATATATTTCAACATATCGAAACAAATTTTCGATACCAGTATAAAAGTATTAATGAGAAAAATATCAATCTTTCAGAAGAATAATCGTATTTATTTTCCTTACTCGCTCTCTAAAGCTGGATTGGATTTTATTCAGTACTTCAAAGGTAGCTTTTTTTAATATAGCAAAATATTGAATCAAATTTTCGTTATCAATAAATTAGTGTACTAACACAAAAATATGGATAAAAGAAAAATCGGTATATCGGTCGTGTCCGTGTCGCGATCCAATGCACTTCCGGTCCCTCGCGTCCGTGCGGCGGCGGCGGCGGCGGCGGCTGGGAGTGGTGGAGAGGCGGAGAGGCGGAGAGGTGGCGAAGAGGCCGCCGGGCAATTTCGGTCTGAGCGGCCGCCTCCTATCTCCCCGGCATCTCTCCTCCCCAAGTCCTTCGTCCCCGCCCCCGCCCCCGCGCCCGTCGCTCCTTGTGCCGCTTCTCACGTCTGGCGGGCGCCGCGCCGCCCGGCGAAACCCCGGCTGACGTCACGGCGAGAAATCTTCCGCTGGCCGAGGAGGCCCGAGACGCGACGACGGGGGCGGGGAGCGGCTGGCGTCGCCTGTCTCTTCATTACAACGACGCCCTCGGCAGTCGGCGTCGTCTCTGCCGCCACCGCACTGTGGGCCGCGTGTGGGGAAAGGACGACTAAAATATCTTCTACTGCAGAAAATTCATTTTCATTTTCAAATAGTTATTTGGATTGCTTTTCACCAATCGTATACGTAATAATAGTAATAATAACAATTGCACTACACTGCCCTGCATTATACTACGGTTATATCCACTAGTTATTTTTCCCACCCCATTTCTCTTCTTCTCCTTCCAAATTTTTACACGTGCATTGTCCTCAAGTTCAGTTAATCACATTATTTCGCGTTCTAAGTACTCTACAAAACAAAATGCTCTTAATAGTGTAATATAATTTTATCACATTTAAATATTTTCATACATTTCGTACAGTTTGGAAAGAAAGGTCAGAAAGGTTTGAGTCGTTCCAGGGTAAGTGGAGCCAATCAACCATCGACAAATCAGATATTAATATCTTGTCATGTCTGCCCTTCGTTACTTCGTTCAATTCCGTCAGAATAATTCACTTGCCATAATAATATGGTCTGACGTTTTGGTACTGAATTTCAACTCAAGCTGATTCTCCCACGTAACTTTTGAATAGAACGCAAAATGTGGCCCCAGTTTTTTACAAGGTTTAAATTATTTTTAAATCGGCACTTATAATATACGGTTTACTTAATGAGAAGACTTCTTTCTGTCATTGAACAGTTGAAGGTATCCTTGATGTACTTCTACCATAGTAGATATCCTTGTCGCTAATGTGAGATGCAATTTATTCTCAGATACCAATATTTTCGAATAGCATTCAATCTGGCAAAATGAAATTCGAAACCGTACCTTTGTACACTTGGATATTCTACAGTCAAATCCCACGGTGAAGAGTTTTTGATAACAATGATATTTCTCTTGGGTTCTCCATGTGAATTCGTCTGATCAAATCCAAACAGATACGGAACAGCACCTTGAGAAACGGGACTATCTCTTACTGCATAGCCGTAAACGAGAAAGTAACAATATATTTTTACCAGAAGGACAAAATAATATTGTTTTGGCATGTGAAACTTTGGAAATTCAAGACTTATTTTACACATGATACAACAACTGAGTAAAAAGTAAACCAAAATGATGAAAACGGTAATTTTTGTCAATATTAAATGCGATCATTCACACGAACCACTCAACACACTGGACTTCTGAAGCGTTAAGAATATATGCGTTTCTATATGCGCATATCTATATGCGTTTAGAAAAAATGAGATTTGTCTGCTTCTTACGTCATTCAAACAACCGTGAGCGCCTTTCCGCCGTCACCAGTTCCCCCGCCTCAACCACTCTCCCGAGTCTGTCTTCCGCATCCCTGTCCCCGTCCTCCACCCTGTCACCTCCTCGTCGCCCGCCATGTCCCCAGCCCCGCCCGCTCAGCCCTCCGCCCCATTCCCCACCCTACCACGCCCCCGTCCCACGCTCCGTCCCATATTCCCGCTCGTGCTTCGGCGCCTTCGGCATCCAGCTCCCCTCCCCGCCCGCGCGCCTCGCCCCGTCCCCGCCAGCGGCCTCCGCCGTCCGCACATCGCTGAAGGAGGCTCCGCGGCGGAGGGCGAAAGAGGTCGCCGTTTACGCAGCCGCCCGGCCGCTCGTCGGTGGGCCTCTTCGGAAATCGGATCGTTAGGCGGGGCTTAAGAGGGCTGTGTGGCTCGGCCGGCGCACTGACAGCGGGACGGCGAGGGGAGGGGCGGGAATGGAGATAGGAGGATGCCGCCGCCGCCCCCGCCGCCGCCGCCCGGGCTCCAGTCTTTCGATGCGCCGCGAGCGGTCTCCCGGCAGCGGCTGCAACGCGATATTCTTAGCTCACTGGGAGGAGAAGCGTCACTTCCAGAAGATATCGATATTTGGGGTATTTTAGTGGCCATCAATATTTCAATTTTCTCCCCGCATGGGCTCCAACGTGATATTCTGGATTAATTTGAAGGAGAAACGTCAGTCCTCCTCAGACAAATATCGATAATGTTTACTCTTTTCTCCTGGCATTATGGTAACGTATTCCTTGCGTACTTTGCAGAGTACATGACTTTTTCTGTCAAATTATGTATAAGATTTTATAATCTTATTGAATGTTCCATCATCTCGCGTCATGGCTTTCTATCGCGATATTCGTAATTAACTTGAAGACGTCAGTTGTAACAAATATCCATATTTGTGATATTTCAATGCAAACACTTGGTGTATTTTTCCTCTCAATTGACAGTGTAACGTCGATGCTTTTATTTCTGATAATACAATGTTACTGAAAATACAATACCCATTTTCTGTTTGTTTGTAGAATAAAATGAAACGTAGTTTCATCTCAATTAAAGGAAAACGTTAATTATGAAAGATAAACGATTGCGGAATTTCGCTGTTCATAGATATTTCAGATTTTGCGATATTTTAATGTTCACCGATATCTCAATAATCGCAGTATTCCTATTTTGTTCCAATTTCCAATGTTCTAGTTGCATGAACTGAACGATGTATTAATATTACTTTAAAATGTGTCTTTTTTTAACTTGCGTTGATATGTGTGCGTTAGTATGTTGTACTATACTTTTTATAACTTTAACGTGGCATTTTCTAATCTCATTTTTATTTTCTTATTCCGTTTAAAATAGCATAATTTTGACTTTTTAAACATATAATTTTGATTTTTAAATTAACCGTTTAAACATTTTTTATTCTACAACAGCTTTGCATTTTGAGATATGTTATAAACTGAATAGGATTTCACACTTAGTAATCGAAGAGTCTATTAATGAAACAGTAAAATTACGACTGGAATCATCGTTTAGTTAATTGAGCAATATTTTTCGTTTTCAAATAAATTGTGAAGTCTCTAAGATGGAGTTTTGTCATCCCCGTGTTCCTAACGAGTACAGCATCTCATGTTTTTGGCACGTGTAATGATTGACTTCTAATGTTGAAAATTTCTAAAACATGGTTGTTATGATTACAAATATAAATATTGCTAACATTGTCATTATTATTTTATTATCGTAGCGTCAAAATCAGGTTTGCCGTTATAAGAGTAATTCTGAAAAGAAATGTCTCTCTCTGTTTTTGAGACAGAGCGGTTGTAATAAACAGAATGTATTCTTAACTCGTTTTGCGTTAACATACGCCAGAAGAACAGCTTCTGACGCAGATGCATTTATAATCTTCAGTGTCTGCTCAGAGACGTCATCTTGCAAACGTATACTTCAAATTACCGTCTCGTTTCATGTCGCAACAAGCAGTCTCATTACGCGACAATTTATAACCGTTGTACCTTTTTCCCTAAAAGAGCGCAACAGATTGCCCGTTATGTCTACTGGCAATTCGAGGTTGGCACATTTTATTCGCGTTGCAATGCCGCACAAAAAGCGTGCATTAGTACTCTAATTCGGTTGTGTGCGCACCACAACCCCAAAACGCTTGTGGCCGCACTCTGCACACGGGCACCATTTCATGCCCAACTCTTTTCCTCACGCATCGTCCCGGCACCCCCGCGTCATTGCCCACATGTGCCTCGCTCAGAATAAATATTGCCTTGCAAATTGTTACGGGCTTGTAGCCAGTGGATTGGGGTGAATTATGTATCTAAGCGTTGTTTTATACAGAAAACAAATACGGCGACAGAGGAAGTGTGGGGAGGAATATTTACATATCGGCATATATTTCGGTGGCTATCCGCGGCAAGTAGCGCTGTATGGCGTTCAGTTGTAACCTGAACATGTGCCTGCTAACAGCTGCCGGACACAGGTGCAGTTGTCGGATTTGCAATGTGGAGGCCCACGCCTCGTCCTGTATCCGTGGCAACAAATTTTCGTTTGAGTAGAATACTGTTCCCTTTGCTGAGCAACGAACGGATATCCTAATGTTCCTTTAGTTCCTTTCTCCAAAACTCGGAAATTACTCAAATTGGTTCTTGTGTTTACCAACGTTTTTATTGAATTCGTGAGTAGCTTTCGATGACTTCGCTAACTATTCGACCGGTAGTCGTAAACATGGCTTCCATGCAGATCACTATCCACATGGAGTTTCTTGGTTCAGCACGAAATGTCAATTATGTACGGATGCAAATTAATTAAGTACAAATTAATTTATGATTCATAAAAAAAATGTGTATTTTTTGGTATTGGTTGTTTAATTTCCTCGTAGATAATGTTAATACAATTCGTTCAATATAATCATCTTTATATAAAGTTAGGGGTTATGTTTGAAATACCGCCTTTCGCGTAGCCTACAGAAAAAAGTTAAGAAAAGGTATGCTCACTTATGGACGGCAAGAGACTTGCCGCTATATTACACGAGTTTAGTGTGATAGCTTTTGGCGCGATTGAAATTATATAGCAAGAATTTTACATATGATTAGAATTTGAGAAATAATTTCATTTGTTTATATTACCGGGGCGTGTTTTTGTTCATGTTGAAGCTCAAAGGTTTTTAAATATTCCCTGAGAATTCTGCATTTTTATTAATCTGTTCTAGGTATCATGTAAATGTCACATGTTAACGCGACAGCATTGCACACTCGTTGACAGAGAAAACCGCAAATTTTAGCGTTAATTTTCAGTTTTTTAAAAATGTGTTACTTACATTTTGCTATGATCAATTTTCATTCCTATGGTCATATTCGAGTAATTATCTCCGGGACAATTGTGAAATGGCGGTCGACTGAGGTTTGCAAAGCACGCTGAATGCGAAAGTTTCGTGGAAAGGGATAATTGTTTGGTGAAAAGAAGAAACACGATATTAACACTATTCCCGCTATCAGGCTGCATCCCATTTCATTTGAAAAATAACTGCGCTGACGCGATTTATTTTTACAACTACATTGGTTATGCTCAAAGGAGTATGCCATAGACAATTTGCTTTTCAGGTGTCGGATAAAAAAAGGACGTCAAATGATTACCAGAAACATGTTTATCTTTTCTAGTTACTGCGGTGTTCTTCTGTCTATTTATAGGATATTATCTGATGTATTAATGCAATTTATAAACATTCTATTACTTGCGATAAATACAATGAAACATGAATATCAAAAACGTTGTAAAAATATTGAAAGAGTCTGTACATCGCAAAAAAATGGTGGAAAACAAGAATGCTGTCCAGATTCTTCCTACGTTAACAACAGCTCATGAGCTGCAATACATTCAGAAGCGGAAAACTTTGAAATGAGATTTTATGCCTTTATTTTTTAGCATTTCATGATAATAATTAGGAACATAATTCGGAAGAAAGATTTTGGAAATACAATTATCCTAAACAACCCGCAAAATCTTTCGACACGTGACAGTAATTATGATTTTTAGTGATAAGGCAACCAAGGAGGATTGAAGATTAGAAAATGCAAATTGAAAAAAAATGGTTTTCACCTTTCGGTCAAAACCTAACTTTTTCAATTCGGTAGCTAGAAAACACTCTTCTTTTGTTTTCCCTCTCGTTAGAACCCCCCAAACCCCAGATGACATTTCAAATACCCCTTGGAATCCGTTAACTCCATCAGGGAAAAAGATAATTTTATTTTGAGAGCGTCGCTCTAAGCCCTGACGTGTTAGCTGCAACGCAGGTGGTATATGTCACCGCCCTTCTCTCATTGAGAGTCCATCGGCGCTGCGCGCGGCGGGGCGCAAAGGGGCCGCATGCGGGTTGGGGGATGGGGCAACGAGGCGGAGAGGGGGAGGGGAACTGCGCTGAACTCTGCGGTCGAGCTCACATAGATCGCGCGCGATCCTACGGGGCGGAAATGTCCTGGCGATGGCGGCGGCTGCAGCTGCGGCGGCGGCGGCGGCGGCAAAATGAGGGGCAATTACTGCGTTCGTACGTCGATGATGACTATGACGATGTTGATGGAACCGGCGTTACAGATGGGATTTCAACCGCGAACATATTGGATGGAGCGGCGGCGCCTGGCTTATTAGCAGGCCGCCGCCGCCGCCGCCGCCGCCGCCGCCGCCGCCGCCGCCGCCGCCGCCTCCGCCGCCGCGTCTCGCTTCGATCCGCACGGGCGCCGAGCGCGCGAGCGGGGCGCGGTTCCGCGGGGGAGGGAAGGGCTGTGGAAGATGCGTGGAGTGTGGAAGATACGTGGGAGATATGAAATGTCTATGATGTGTGAGATGCATGGGCTTGGGAAGGGGCGTAAGCAGTGCGTGAGGTTGGGTGAGACGCATGAGGTTGGGTAAGATGCGTGGAGGGGGGGGGTGTCAGATTATATGGGGTTAGGTCAGATGTGATTGAGTTGCGTAAGATGCGATTGGTTGGGTGAGAAGCGATTGGTTGGGTGAGATGCGAGTGGTTGGGTGAGGAGCGATTGGTTTGGTGGGATGGGAGGGCGTTTCCAAAATTAGAGTTGGAAGCCGGGCATAATGTTGCTGAGAGATATAAAAATGTCATAATACTTTACTAAGGTGTGTACATCTTGTATTATTTAGCATATCATGTTAATAATTTGTGTAAGTGTATATTCATATTGATGTTTTCCTACTTTTTACAAAGCCCAGAAAAGGGAATTAAAATATTCCGAAACGTTGCCAAACTATGGTTTAATCTTTTTCTATTCTCTCCGACCAAATCCCGTAAACTACTTTCCTCAGAAGATAAACCGAACTGTCTGATTATTCCCGCTATAACAATGATTCTAGACCATTGAATAACAAAAACTTCCCAGCGCCTCGTTGACTATTGGCTGCGTCCTGACTTGAATTTGACGAGAGATGTTTCGTGACAAGCGGGTTGCGTCATTTGCGGTATTGCATCTGACTCCGGGTCGATTAAGCTTAAGTTTTTGTTTCCATTCCGTATGAATTATGAACAGAAGCTCACACCTATGGGTGGCATGTGGCATCCCCCCAAAAGCCGGCGATACATTTAGGCACCCGCGTTCGCACGTTCGCGCCCGCGTCTGTGTGAAGTTTATTTTGAATAGTAACAAAAGTCATACAATTTCTCGATTGAATAAGTTATAAATAAATATGAATAAACAAACAAAAATAAAATTGAGATTCTTAATAAGAACGTATGAAGATGGCTGGATCTTTCACCTAGTACATCCTACGTAATAATATCCTGACTCATGTTTACGAATGTTTTTGTCATGACAATACGTTGTGTATCAGCGATTGAATGGATAAATGAGAACGATGAAATGAAACAAGAAACGCTGGTGGAAAGTAATACAGAGCAGTGGGTGTTTCTGCATATGCGAATTGCACATGGGTGGACCGGAATTGGAATGTTGCTCCCGAGGGGGGCTTAGTAGCCGGCTAGCCTCTACGCTGCGGATCCCCTGGCCGCGGGGAGTTAAGCATACGCTGAAACACGACCCAGTATTTGACCAATACCCATTCATTCGAACAGTTTACTTCGTGTAATTATTATATTCAGTTGATCACTTGTCCATGTGATCGTTCATTACCATACACTACCATTCGGCTTATTAATCAAACGGTGCGTAAGTCTGTCTCTATCCTGCCTCTCTCTCTGTCCGACCGAAAGACTTCATTGAAATCGTAAAACTACTTTTTTAATATTTCACAACGTCATTCGTAGCTCCGTAGCGTTGTTTTTTACGATACATTGCCATGTACTTATTTTCGAACTATTAAGGATTTTACATTTAAGTTGGAGTTGTGTTGGATATTTTTTAATTTCTTCTCTCACTAGGCGTATAGTTCTTTTAATATGTGATATTTTCAACTGTACCTTTTCGATTCTAACTCGATATAAGATAATATTTCAGGCATCTGTCACAAATATTTGTTCATTTTCTCTCATTCCTTTCTTTTAGCTTAAAAAGTTTCCTTCATTAAGCCTGTGCTATTTCGACAGAATTCTTTTCTGTGCCTTTTCTATACAGATAATAGAAAAGGAAAGTTTCTACATGGTAGTTTTGGAACGGATTGTGAGAAAAGGAATTGCAAGAATTCGTTTTAATAATGTTATTTATGTATTTCTTGTACAGAATCTGAGGAGGCTCAGAGCACCAAATGACGTGGTGCTTCTGGCCAGGAGGACCAGAGGTTCTAGACCCGACTGTGGTAGGATTTGTATCACTAACCAGATGGAATTCTGCCACTGTCTCAAAACGAATTCTAGCGGTTGTCCATGTTTACTATATTCCATATTGCTTTTGTTTTGTTATTTGAGTTCAAAATATCCTTATCGTGTTTCATGATTGCTGCGTGCTGGGATCAACAGTTTTGCATCGTTTGCCTGATCAATACCTGTTGACTGCCGGAGCATAAGAAATGGACCAAGGACCGAACGCGATCTTTCATTCCTGTCCCTTGTTCAATCCTCACCCCTTACTGACTGACTGACTGACTTACACGTACACTTACATGCACTACACTACCACACTAGATGACAGCTTAGCGCGTGTCCCGACTGGGGCAGTGCGCCGCTTGTCGAAGATACCTGGATGGGGAAAACTCGCCAGCCGACGTAGGTTGGGAACAAATATCATCCAGTGAGGAAGAACACCATATAATAAAACATATATTACACTTTCCGGAGCAATTACTATAGCAGTTGAGGCAATAATCAGTCAAACAATGTATTATAATTTTTATGTATTCCTACTTGTTTTATTAAATGAATAAGTTGAAGGATTAACTTTTACAAGTCCTTCTGCAAGAATTAGTCCGTTTATCTTCCGTTGAAGCAGTTGCCAAATCCACTAATAATATATGTTCTTCTTATGTAGAGCAATCACCAAATGAAGTTCGCCGAGAACGCAATCCATTGCCGTGTACATTTATCGATTGTATTGGCGCTACAAGTGTAACGTAATCGCTGGCTGACGGTCGGGGTAGTGATACATGGAAGACTCGCAAATATTTTACATGTGAACGACCGTTGCACGCGTTTCTAGCAATTTTAAAATGAAATCCTATTAAAATGTAATTTCGTTAACACGCACTCGGATCTGCAATAACAGTCAGTGAGCATTAGTTCATTTTATTTCCCATCACATAATTGTTTCTCTGTACCGTTGAAAATCTAATTCATTATTGATGCAACGGTGAAATGAACTTAATTTTATTTATACAAACACGCAAAATGTGTTGTGGTGCGGTTTGAATGTCTAAGTATATTGTTATGAAAGTACGTCCTAACCCGCGAGCGTTGATAAAAACGAATAAGCAGGATAAACATGGCTTATATTGATAATATTTGTATTGAATTGGGTACTGTTTCTTTCCGATTTCAGTAGTTTTGTATAAAGTAAATAAGGACGAAAAGTCTTAAGTAAAACGTGGTTTTAAATATTGTATCAAAATTAAATAAATTGTAATAAAGTTAAGTCTCATAATTGAATTTGAAAACAGTTTTTCTTTTATCAAACATTTGATAAATTATCAAATAAATAAATATCCACAGAAAAATAATGATTTGTCCATACAATCCGTAAAATAAGGTTTAATATGTAAATGTTATGATCAACTTGGAAAGTAGGAAATTATTTTTGAACTGAAATGGAATCAGGCGATAAATTTAATCCATGGGTGAATAATGATCCAATAATGATCCAATACCTGTGATATTGTGATCATTATTGAAAAGAGGAGAATGACTAAGGAGTAAGAATATATTTCATAAAGACGTTACACGAGTGTGTAAACTGCAATACTCAGACACCCAACACGTTATTGATGATAAAGGAATAATATATTAAGTATTTGAGGAATAATATCAGGAAAATGAGCGCGGCAGTTTTGGAAGTTAGGAAGGACGACAAGTACAGTAGAACCCCGGTATTCCGAACTAATTGGGGGTGTGGTGTGTTCGAATTAGGAAATGTTCGGATTATCCAAAAACAAAGTACCGTACATCAATAGGATTCCAAATACATCTAAAGGATTAACACGCACAAAGCAACGCAGCGTGCGATGTGAGAAAACGGTAGCGTAGCCTCCCGATGGCATCATTACATTGCATCATCAAGCAGATTCAATTCCTTACGGCAAAAGAAGATTACCGACTACCGAAGTTACTATAAGCGATAATTACTGCCACATAAACATGTTATTACCAGTTCAATAAACGTTTCATTCAAACAACATGAGTTTCAATAATTAGTTGTTCAGTAGTACAGTAATTACAAAATTCTATTTTTTACTACAAATATGGATTTAATTTATGTGGTTTATTTTTTCCTCCATCCCGAATTTTGTTTTGATTATCAGAAATTTCGGATTTGCTGGGTTCAGATTAGAGGGGTTCTACTAGATAGGACACATTTTTTCACGAGAGTACATGTTATTTGTTCTTTCATGTTACTGCATTTGTTAATGTTATGTCATGACACTGAATATCATGATGCAGCCGTGAAAAAATGTATGGACGCGCACGGGAACTGTGTCACGTGGTGACATATTTACGCGGAATGCTCACAAGCGGTGTGCAGCCACGCGCTAGTCTTGCATAGAATACTCTACTAATGAAAAACACGTACTTCAGCGACACAGGATGCTCCGTCACGTTATCGGATTACATCTGCATAAGCAACCCTACGTGCATTAAAGCACCCGCGCTTGAAAGAGACCTCGTGTTTGCATTGGTATTACATGGTAATTGGCTGGAGAGCCCACGTAGCATGGAATGTACGAAAGGTTTCATGCCAACACATGCTTCATTTTTTAAACGTATTCCTGTTCTCACAAATGTATACAAATGAATTTGCAATAGAATTATATTAAAATGCATGGGAACAAACGACTAATCCGAAAGGTCTAGAGAAATTTTGAGAATTCATTTATGGGCAAAACGTGTGCGAAACAATTTTCAAGAACTTGTATATCTGTTACATTACATATTATATTACATTTTCAAGGTTACTCTAGGAATGCTGTGGTATTTAATGCTGTGGTCCGCGGCCCAATTGGGGGGGAGATAGTGCTTCGTCATTCGCCTGGTATTATTAAAAACACGAACATTTGATCATCAGAGCAGCCAGTCGCATCTCCCCCAGACAGCGAAAAAATGCGACCCAACTCTGCAGCTTCACGGTCGCTGCATCGTGAGCGGCAATGCTGGCTCTGAGATAATCTCCGCCGCTCCTACCGCACGACCTTTTGGCCTTTTGAGGAGTGTTGAGGGCTCTCAAAATATTCATGCAGAGAAACCCTTTTCAGAACTTACCCGCTTACAATAATTTCGCCGTAACACGAACAAAATGGGGACCCGCCATAGAAACGTAATAATGCGGGTATATAATAAGCAGAAATAACACATTTTTGAACCACGAGAAAAAATATTTCAGTCCTTCGAATTCCGCATTAACCATGCAATTACTGTATAAAGGAAACTTACTGATTGTGGTGGTAATTTGTTAAATAGTTATGTAAGGCCCTAACTGTGTCTCCTTTACAGCTGCTCAATTTGTGCAAGCTCTTGTGCACGCTGCTCAATTTTCAGCCTCGCCCTCCCGCTGCATGTCACAAAGTCACGTGGTCACATCTCCCTACCCCCATTTTGTAGCTACGTCGATAATCCTCCATAATACCACTCCAATAATCTATCACCATGTCTCAGCGACACCCCGACAGTCCGTCACCGTGTCATCCCGTCACTCCATTAATTGATCACCGCGTCATGTACACCGTCTCTGTGCAATCCCGCAATCACGCTGCCCGTCGCTACATCGAACCAACGTCCCGTCACTCGGTCTCTCCGTCACCAAGTAGGCACACAAAATAAAAAAAAGGTGTCAGACCCAACGACGTACCACATGTTTCTCGATGTATGTCGAAGAGCTGAATCCGAATCTGAAGCCAGCATGGCGCCATCACCCTCCAGTATTTTTTAAATTGCTAAAAAAGCGCCGTGACATTGTATTTTGGTTTGGGGTGTTGTAGTAAGACCCAAAGACTTGACGTGTTCCTATATGTATTGTATGTCGACGCGTTGAGCCTGAAACCAGAATTGCGCTATCACCCTTCAGTCTTTTTTAATCGCGAAAACACCACCGTGACGTGGTATTTTTATTTTCAGGAATTGCTGTCAGAACGAATACGTGACACGTTTCTCTACGTATGTCGAAGCGCTGAATCCAAATATGAAGTAAGCGCACAAACGGGTTGTTCCATTTCTCAATTTTCCCGCTTCACGTCATCTTACCAGCAGTTCCTGGTCAAAGCCATCACACCTCTATTCACGGAGCTGCTGCTATTGGCTGAGGTAGCTCAGAGCCAGAATTACCTCGGTTTCTGCAGATGTTCTGACCGGAGCTCCTAGAGCTCGAGTTTCAGCTTTATACCTAGGTTGAATCCAGCCGCTGTCTTGCTTATTACCCGCCACTTACTACTCACCGCCACGCCATGACAATCCTACTCTAGCCTTTTCAAATCCGTTACCTTGAGAATTGTCTCGCCACTCTCCTCACAGTCCTATTCACGCCTCATCGCTTACCTCACCACTGGAAGCAGCGCACTCGACCCCATAACCCCACAACTTTACTCGATCATCGCAGAACCGTTCCTATCACCTCGTCACTCGGCCACTGCCAGTTGCACACCCGACCTCACATCTCCGCAACATCACCCCGCCATATCACCTCGTCACCTCCCAGCCCTCGCTACGCCTCATCGCCTCCCGCTGCCCTGGGTGCCGCTCTCGCTCCCGCTTCCACTGCCGCTGCGGACACATCTCGTGCAATTTTTTTCAATATTCAATTGACGCTTCATGTTTACGCTCGGTCCGTCATAATCCACGCGCGGTGTATATTTTAATCTCATTAGCATGCAAGCCACATTGCAAATGCAGGAAAATACTGTGCGTACGTGTGATGTACGAAGAGACAATTTTATTACGATAAATGAATAATGACCAAACCTATTCGTTACAATATATTCAATATTGCGTGACGTGATTAATATTTTACGCATTTTCTGGAAATGAAAAGGTCACATAGCGATTTTTGTGTGAAATTAGTGATGTTTGAAACATATTAGTTCTGGAATGCAGGAGAATGCAACTTCAAGTTTTATTTTTTCATATAGATTGTTTTGTTCATTTTCAGTAACAATAAAATTTTTAGCAATTTCTATTCTTAGTTAGTTTGTGGAGTTGTAGATGAAGTGGCTGAAAAACACAACACCACGGAAAAGCCCGGAGAGATGATCACGAGAACAAGGGTTGCGGAATATTTGCTACGAACTTCGCTCACTTGATTTCTTCATAGATTGAATGAAGAATTGATCTTTACATCTGATTGATTGGCTGGGATTTATTGACTCAATAACAATTATTTTCACACACGCGTGTACAATAGAATTTTATTTGATATTATCTAAGCAAATATGTTATACGAATAATAAAACGATAAAATAAGAATGTGTTTTACATCTTTAACGCCACCTCCTCCTTCAGCGTTCATCTCATCAGAAATAGCAGTGTAGCTTGATAGTGGAATCGATGGAGATGATGATTGAGACAGGGTGTACAGTTGGGGGTTGAGGAGACGGGGTGTGAGGACACGGGGAACGTTGAGACGGGGGCGTTGAGACGGAAGCGTGAAACGGG
>BOPP01000272.1:1354533-1372037 GCA_017312745.1 Gryllus bimaculatus
GGGGCGTTGAGACGGGGACGTTGAGACGGGGGCGATGAATTACGGAGGAGGATTCACTTTTGCGATGGTGAAGATGGTGAAGCGGTGTCAGAAGGAGGTAGGGGAGGAGTCGTGGGTCGGGGGCTCTGTTCGACTGTGCATCCAGGGAAACAAGTTATGTGGAGACGGAGCGAGCACAGCACCGCAATCACGTTACGGGCACAAGAGCTAGTTGAATCTAATGCGGCGAATAGCATGGAATTAGTGGCAGGCGTTTCGCGAGGCGAAGAGGTCGAACCGGTCGCCAACCCTGTATGCACGACGCGACGAAGAGAGGTGCAATTTGACGTTTTACGTACGACTTCACAAAAAGTGGACAGAATAAACACATTCCTTTGAAAACTCTGAATAAACATGGGGGAAAATTGCATTTTAAATTATTAACTAGGGGAAGATGGCATCAGATTAGAAAGTTAGAAGTTTGGTTTCTGAAAATGGGGCGAGAGGTAGAGGAGTTGCCAATTTGTTATTTCATGTTGAATCTTTCCTCTTGTTATAAACAACCACTGAAAGCTTAGTGTTTCCTCGAAATGACTGTTCAAAGTATTTCCTGGAGTACACAAATGGACAAATAAGCGTATCAAGACTAAATATTCTATTGGTATTTGCCGAGTGCCTTCCAGAATGCCATATTTACGTTTACTTATCTATTGATTTCCACAAGTAACGGGTCAAGATGAGATAAAAGAGATTCATATTTCCCATGTTATTGGTGGGTTCTCTTAAAATTTGTGCTTTCATTAACATTCTACGTACGTTCCAATAGCATGGTCAAATAATTAACCTGATGAAAATATAAACAATAGCAAGACTCGATGTCAACTTGATCAAATAATTGTTATTGTACCCGCACGTTTTCTTGAGCCTTGGAATACTTCTCCCGATCATTGTTCACGAAATCTCATTATAAAAATATTCGCTGCCGTATAATTTGAAATTGTTTTCTATCGAAAGACGAGCGAAAGATTTGATATAATAGTCCAGTCGTCGAAATAACTAAGCCCCCACTCTTCTCAGATCTAGCGAAATGAGGGCTCAAGAAAACGTGCGCGGATAATAGCCGGTAGGTTGTTGGAATCGCGACCTGCTTGGCTGCGAGAGTTATTTTTCACTCTTGCTCCGATCCATTTGTGGAACGTGATCCTTTATAATAATCGAAGACGACGCTCGCCACAAACGACGGTTCCCTTCCGTCTTCCTTTGTCTGGATGCCCAATCCGCAGCGAAACAGAAATCCCGCTGTAACGAGCGACCTCGCGGGCGCAGCTCGTTAAAGCGGAGTTCGGTCCCGCGGAGACGCTCCTCGCAAACAAACACCGCCACACGCACACACGCACGCACGCAGAGGACCCATGGACCCGGAGCGGCTTCATTTGTGGCACGGAGGCTTACGAGCATGATCAGCGAAGACGTTTCCCGTTTTAGGATTTCGGATTATGTTAAGAGCAATCAGTGACATAATTTGTCGGTTAATTAAAACGCCTTGGACATGTTACCACGTGCTCCGGCCAAACACCGCGTTTTTTGCGTTGCATTTGAATTAACGATAAAATAAATACTTTTATATATATGGAATTACTATTAAAGCCTCGACATTAATACAAGCATTATTATTATTATTATTATTATTAAACTCCCAAACCAAGCTACTTATGTTTTTGAACAAATAATCGTAGGAAACAATAAGGAAATAAAGTAAAGGAGGTAGGAAGAATTTGACCCAATTGAGAAAATTATTTCATTTGTATTAATTACCAAATTGAATTTTTAAATTAAAAAAATAATTGAAATGTCTGAAATAATTGAAAAGAGCGAAATAAAACAAGAAATTAACTAATTGATTAGAACTATTGATGTGAATAAAAACGCGTGTTAGTGAAGTTGAACGAAATGTGTTGGAAGAATAAAATTGAGACAAATAAGGGGAAGATGAAGAATGTGAAAATGGAGGATGAGGGGAGAAGAAGAGGGAGGAGAAAGACGACGAGAAGGGGCGGAGGTGTAGGAGAGGAAGGCAGGAAAAAGAAAAAGACGGTAAAGGAGGAAAAGGTGATAGTGGACGAGGAAGAGGAGCAGGAGGAAAAAATAATGAGGAAACGGAGGAAGAGGAGGATCAGGTGTCGGAGGAGGAGAAACAAAAAGAAGAAAGAGGGTTAGGGGGCAGCGCAGGAGGAATTGAAAGGAAGATATGGGGCGCGCGGCCCAGGTCGTGTGCCTGTGTGTCCCCCCACGCGACCAGCCCCGCCGCCGCCACTGAAACTGGCAGGTATTTCCAGCCGTCACCCCTCTCGCCGCGGTGGCGCTCGAGTGCTGGCGGCGGGTGGGCGAGCGGGTGGGACGGCTGTTCGCCCTCTCCGAACGCGGGCTTCTTGGCGCCGCGCCAGGCGGCGTGGAGTGGCGGGGGCGGGGAGGGGGCAGGCGGGCGACGTTGCCGGGGCTGCACGCACCTCGAAACACGCCCCCGCTTCCGGCCGACGAGGCTCCACTCCGCGGAGCCATGATGCAAAGCAGAAGCGGCCTAACTACGCGAACGTTTTATACAAATGCGGAATGCGGAGGGGTAGAAGAGGGGCAATTATCAAACCTGTAGCTCGTTTGCCCATGCAATACCGGGAGTGGACATTTTTTATCTATTGACAACAACCACACTCGTTAATCCCATTATTTATTATAATTCAATTTTGTGTAAAAAAAGACAGGATAGTGAAGAAACGTGCTCAGGTTGTAACATTTGTTTTTATGGTACATAAATTATTAAAATAAATGTCGCTTGGAAACTCATAGCAGCTTTCCTTTTCAAGATTCTCCCTACGGTCAAGTGAGACATTCGAAAATATACAGCTGGAACGTCAAGAAAAATGCTAATGTTTCATGTATGCGAATTTTGAACAACATAGGAAAATAGATACTATGTTGGACAAAACGGCATGATATACACCAATCGTTCGTTTTATATATTCCTCCAATTACATGTTAATCACATATGTATATAGGCTGTATGAAAATAATCCTCAAAGTATCCATCAAAAGCTTCCAATGATGGCGGCGTCGAATGTCCTCATGAGAATATTCACAGAATTATATCGTGGAAACGTGACAATTCACACTATTGGACGGCTCTTTCTCCTTGCTGCTTAAAATTCATGCTGAAGTTTATTACTAATCCAAAATGTGTTGTGTGACCGCTCTCCCATCCCGAGAGGCGAAATCGCATGTCCAAGCCCCACTGCTGTTGGCTGAAGTCGGAGGCTGTGGGTTCGCTTGCAAAATCCCAGCGCCCGACTGAGCGCGGGCAACGCGTCCCGGCAGAGCTCCAGCGCCGGCGACGGCGACGCGGCGGGGGCTGGCCAGGGGGCTGCGGGCGGGCGGAACCGGCACTGGACGGGAGGTGGAGAAACGGGAGGGTCGTGTTGGCCGCACGTTGTTAAAAAGAGATGCAGGTGTGCGGCGTGACGGACGGAGCTGGGGCCCACGCATCAAACGCCAACTGATCCCGGCGGAGTGCTGGACGGGGCACCGATGGCATCGGGTCAGGACGAGACGATGTTGGGAGCAGCGGGGCAGTATAAAAAGGAAATGGACCAGTAAGGGGCAAGAGTGAGGCGTGGAGGACGAGGCATGCAATGTGACGGAGTGGAAGGCAGGTGATAGGAGCAAGCCGCTGGATGGGCACGATGGATCGGGTCATGACGAGACGGGTTTGGGAGAGCGGGAGGTATAAAAAGGAATGTAACAGGAAGGGGGCAAGAGTGAGCGCGTGGAGGAGAGTCGTGCAATGCGACAGGACATGAGCGGCGAGGCAGAACTGATCGGGAAAGGAGTGGACGGGCAGGATGGGATCGGGTCAGCACGAGCCAGTTCGGAGAGGGCGGGCGGTATGAAAAAGATTGGAACGGGAAGAGGCAAGAGTGAGGCATGGAGGACGAGGCGGTGAATGCAGACTGGACGGAGCGGAAGGCATCTGTCGGAGGCGCTGGACGAGCAGGTGGATTCGAGTCAGAACGAACGGGCTGGGGAAAGCGGGTCGTTATAAAAAGGAGTCAGACAATGCGCGGGACAGAGCGGGGGGAGCGGGTCGGGGCGACGCTGGACGGGAGGCACGGGCGGAGGTGTGAGTGCCGCGAGAGCCAGGCGGAAGGACGGGTCGGGTAGCGAGCGTCCGCGGCGAGAAGTCAAGAATAGCGGGTGGGAGTCGGCGAACGTGGAGGGCGCGGAGCGGGCGAGCGGGCGGACGCGGCGCGCGCCTAAACACGTGTCCGTCCGCGCGCTGGCGGCCTTCCGACAAGGCACCGCTCCGGAGAGTAATCGACCTCGCGGCGTCGCTTCCTCGACCCCCAGCGGGGAGGCGCAGCGCGGGGCGGTGCTGCGGGGGGGGGGGGGCGGGGACCACGCGGGCGGGGCGCGGAGAAGTGTGGCGCGGCACTCAGAAGCCGCAGCGGCGCAGTGGTGGAATTGGCTACGCAGACGGCATCGAATCGTTTCGTGTACGAGCATGCTCAAACTTACCGATTCAGAGCGACAACATAATAATTGTAATACATGGGTAGTAATAGTCCATATAACATATCATAGAGGGCAAGGGTAAAATGAAAATATTATGTTATATGTATCTGACATTGCACTTGCTTGGATTTGACAAAGAACGTGAATAGTATTAAATCGTAACATGTGTTTTTGTCTGTGTGAAGTGTAAAGAGGTGGATCTTTATTTCGAAGAAACTTTTATTGTGCTTCCAAAGAGGTTACAAGCGAGGGTGCTTCAGTGTAAATGGAAATTTACAGTCGAGGAATCCTATTCTCGAGTTCTGCCGTCTTTGGATTTTCGGCATCTCCTAAGTACCTGGTTCGAAGCCAATTGCTTCTTGAGTGAGAATACTGGAATTTCAGTGAGAGACATTTAGAAAATATTGTGCTTTCCCGACATTGATTTCAACGGAACGCTGGAGAAGTACCACAGACAATGGGATACTGATCACGATAATTCTTCTTTTCTTCTGTTCTCTTTTCTTTAGTCCAGGTGATGCCCTGTTTCTCCATCCTTATTTTCATACGCCAACAGTCTCGAAAAATTCCTACAGGTTTTCAAGACCACGAATGCCACGCGTCGCAGCCGGATGCGGAAGGTAAATACCTTCAGGGGAAAGAACATGTCCATTTGTCCACCGGAAATCCCGGTGGACAATGGATCAATATTTTTTGAAATAATGATCAATCAAAATAATGCGAGCCTGAAAGAATAATGTTTATTCACCGAGGTAATTCTTCTGCCGATATGCGATCAGCGGGTGATATTGGTTTGGAATACGTTTTGCAATATTGCAAACCTCCACCCCTCCCCCCACCGTGAATCCGCCACTGCTAAGTTAAGGCTCATGGGGGTGGGGTGTATAGTCAATGAAAGGAGAAAAAGGTTTTGATGCCCGCCCATTCTTTCTCGCGGGGGCGTTGGCGTGGAGAATGAAGCGCGCTGCAGGTCGATCGCGCGCGTTAATTTTTGAAGGCGGCGTCTACGTGGACCGGCGGGACGGACGGGGGCGCGGGAGGCGCGAACGGCGAAAATTGCGGGATTATTGTTTACTTATTTAGCGCTCAGGTGTAAGCGGCGGCGGCGCTGTCCGAAGGACACCCTTCTGCTCGCCCCCACGACGTCCAACACACTCGTCTCTACACTCAGCGCTGGATCAGGGAGATAAAGTCCATCGAGGAACATATCTCTAGAAGCTTTGCTTTTGGCGCTGCCTTTATTTCATTACACGACAAAAAAGGGAAGTCTGCACCAGCTGTTCTCAAAAATCGATGATCTTAACAACAAGTTTGTATTTATAATTTTATTTTATAATTTTAATGTTTTAAAGGGAAGATACATGAAGTAAATACTAAGACAATTAGCGTTTCATATTCTTTTATTTTGGTTGTTTCCTCGTAAGTTAATAATTATTTAAGTATCGTATTTACTTTGTGAAGAACAAAATACATATCACAAAATGTTCTCCATGATATTTCGTTTGTGTTAATTCAGTGTGTGACTGCCAGGTTATAAAATGTGTCTCGATCAATAAATGAACAACTAGCAAAGTGGAGTAACGTAGCCATTCCAGGAATCTTCACATAAGTGCCAGAATCGGAGACGACCCGATGCGTAGGAGTCACGAAAACTATCTTACTCCGCATTCCGGAATAGCGCGTCCCGTAATATTCACTTCATTCTTTCAGAAGGAAATTGTTGTAATGAAAAGAAATTAAATTCAGTGTTTGAAGTTCCGGGATATTTAAACAAACAGTAATTCTTTTCATAAGGATTTTTGAAGGAATCGGAAATGAAAATTTGTGACGAAAAAATGTGATAGAACCGAATCAAGAACACAGTAGATTTTCTCCTCTTTTATACGCTTGGAATCATAGAAACAAGAATTTTTAAAGCGTGCCACGCCTTTTGTGGGAATTTTCCGTGTATCGCTAGAACACGCCAATTTCAATTTAAATGACTTTGCCGTGAAAATCAGCGGAAAATTGGTTGAATTCTGAGATCTAACAATTCAATTAATCGTGAAAAAAAGCTTTAATTTAGGGTTTGTCGCTATTACAGTTAGTAATATAAACTCATCCTTCTACATATCCCTAACAGAATATTGTCAATAGACGTAAAGCGATTAGAGGAAAAATTGGAGTGCGCATGCTCAACATTTTGAACTCCCACCACAACCATGCCGTTGGGCAAATCCCTCGTTCGACATGATTTCATTACCCGCTTGGAATTGGTAAAAGTCGATGCTATTCAAACTACACACAATACAAAATAAATGTCTGAGAAAAGCCGGTTAAGCGCTCTGGGTCGTCCCAAATTTACAAATCAGTAGAGACTTCAAAATAAAAAATATTACCGAATACATATAAAATGTCAAATAAATATTACTATAATTTATTTAAATGTCCTATCAGACCTCTTTTTAATCTGACTGAAGATTTTCTTCAGCCTGCTACAATTGCATTCTGCTTGTCATTAAACATTTGTGATAAAAAGTTTATTCAAGCCCCAGTAAGCACAATTATAATTAAGATTAATACAATGAAATAATTTCCCGCAAATCAAATTGTCCCCAAGTAAAAGGCAAAATACACATAAACCTCGTAGATTAATCCTTCAACACACAAACTGTTTAGATTTCTTTCTACTTCGTATGAGACAAAGTTCGGAACGTCATGGAAATGCATTAAAATTCTTAAACGACAGAACGATCAAGCAAGTAGATAATACTAACTTAAAAATAAAATCTTGCTATTCGATCACCATTACATCAAATTATCAAGGCGCTAATTGGGTGAAATCAGTTGGGTTTCGTAGTAAAATTTTATATTATCGCAATATTAAATAGTGAATAATAATTAAATAAAACAAATATATTTTCGTATGAAATGTTTTGTTATTTTCCTTCAGGAAGGGTATTTTCTATCTGCTAAAAAACTGAATACATTTGCTTAAAATGCCGAATATTGTGTGCGGAATTCTTCGGAGCCAGGGATTTCGGAGCTATAGATAATCCCAGAATCGAGGAATCTCGAAATATCTCCGCATTTTTCTACTAAGCTTTCCACTTGGATGGCGTAAAGTCTGGATTTCCCTCGCGTATGCAGATCTTCCATTATCCATCTGTCAAAACCTCATTAAAAATGCAGGCTACTCTGTATTCATTCGGTCAATGGTCCCAGATTTTCGGTTCATCTCCACGAATTGCAAAATTGAAGATATAATTTCCGCAGATTTTAAAGATAAATATAATTCCCCATCCATAGAAAAGAAGACAAAAAATGCCTTGGAATTCTCTCACATGATTCCTGATATTTGAATGAAGACGATCGTTTTACAACAAAATAAACTGAAACACGTTGATATGATTACATTTTTCACATAAAATCTTAATATGAACAACATTAGAAGTAAAGAAACGAAACGACAATGAAATCCAAAATGTAAAAGTGCTAAACAGTGCCAATCTAGATTCGGACCATTGCTTATCTAAAATAACGTTTTAACATAATTCCTAACAGAAATAAGCAACTTGATAAATTAGCACAAAAAACGTTTGACGGAAAAAAAATTGAATTCGGATGAATTTTCGAGAATAATAGAAGACATGAAAGATAATAACTGGAACGAAATTAAAACTGAACTTGCTACCAGAACTGAAAACAAATCCCTATTTAGAAAAAAGAAAATTTTCTATCCCTATTTAGAAAATACGTGTTTGGTGGACTTATGATTGTGATAAACTAATACATAAAAACAAAAAGCATGGCAAAGATGGATACCGCCAAAACCAACGATAATAGGTTAAATTTGGTCCAAATAAGCGAAGTTGATGAAATATTGAAGCTTGCTTAAAAACGGTATGAATACAAAATATTAACTCAAATAAATGAGAAATTTAATAAGAATAATTCAAGAAATTTTTACAAAACGTTTAAACAAACGCTAAGAAATATATTCCGCGAAGGCTCCCACTACAAGATGAAAATGGCAAACTAGCCCTCAATAACATAGATAATTGATAGATTTTAGCCAAATGTTTTGAAAATATCTTCATCTGTGAAGAACTTAGATGACAAACTTGAGTTTATAACAAACAACACAAATACTGAAGATTCTAAACCGTCAGATATCAAAGAAAGTCAAACAATTATATCAGAACTTAAATAGGAGAAAGTTTAATAGTAGACGAACTTTGGAAAAATCTCACATTCATGCTAAACACTCTCTAGTCGGTATTTACAAACAAGTCTGGGAAAGATTAGACATACCATTAGATTGAAAAAGAGGAATAATACATACATTACATAAAAACGGCTCAAAAAGATACAGATAATCATAGAGGAATTTCAGTACTGGACATTATATATAAACTATTCTCGAAATCTTTATTTAAATTGGATAATATCAAGGTGGGTTTAGAAATAAATCGACCATGTGCAGAACAAGTACTTATTCTTAAAAGTGTTGTGAATTATTGTAAATTAGCTAATAAAACCTATGTAATAACATTCATCACAGAACATCACTAACATCAATACTAAAAGAGTTCGGCCTGGATAATAAAATCACAAATCTAATCAAAACCACTCTTACAGAAATATATGGTAAAGTCAAATTGGGTTTAAATTAATTCAAGAAGACTTGAATAAATTAAAAATTACTGATAAATTAATTGAAAACAAATAACACTTCAAAAATATAATTCAAGATCAGCTGCTCAGATTCCCAGATAAAACAAAATCCAAAAGAGGGGCAAAGGTGTCAGGCGACAGCAAAAAGCAATATGTGAAAGAATTAAGGGAGTATTGGAAGAAACGTATAGAAAAAACAACAGAAGAAGTTCATCTAACGTACTCCAAAGTGGGTGATTCGTAAGAAGAAGATGATCTAGATGCACTATATATAATATGTAGTTGTGTGAATGTACCCTTCATTTGTTGCTCTATTTTCCGCATTTTTGGATCAGTGTAGTCTGCAGAAAATATTGGAGTAATGTTATCAAACCATATTTCTCAAATAAGTCTGTTCCAAATAAAACCTTACATAGTACAAGCAAATTATATTTTAAAACTTTAAAACAATAATTGCTTCTTTAGGAGCACATTATCATTTGTTCAAGTAATTATATGTATTTTAATTTTCTTTAAAATACATTATACTTATAGAACAAAATATCCTGCAAATCGAGGAGAATAAGAACATGGTGGTTATATTGCTGTTGATGTCGAAATGAATCCACGGAGATAATGACGGTGATAACGGGGAACTGATGACAAAGGATGGAAGAACATGATGGTGAAGGTTGAGAAAGGAAAGAAAAAAAAAAAAAACAGGCGAGTAAAAAAATATGTGACAGGCAAAGGAAAAGGAAAGGCCATAATGGATTGCGAATGGTTTCGGCAAAAATCCGCTGAGCCTTGCCCGTCAAGAACATCTCAATCAGCGAGCAGTGAGGGCCGAGAGCCACGAGCTGGGAGCCAGAGCGAGAGGGAACGATAACTAGAGAGAGAGAGAGAGAGGGGGGGGGAGGGAGGGAGAGAAGAGTGGGCGATAATGGCACCCTCCCCAACGCGCGATCGATTATCTCGTGGAGATAAAAGCATTACAAATGATATGCGCGCCCGCCCTCCCAGCCGCGCCCACGCGGCTCCTCGCCTCCCGCAGGCGCCGCTGCGTGCTCCAGCAAAGGCGAAACGCGAGCTCTCGAGAGAAAAAGCACAGAAAATCTAAATTAATAATAATAATGATAATAATAGTAATAGTAATAACAATAATAATAGTATTAATAATAATAATAACAATAATAATAATAATAATAATAATAATAATAATAATAATAGTAATAATAAAATAAAAATGTATCACGCCAACAACTTGATGAAAACCGAATTTTTCAGTCGGGTGCTCATGACCCAATTTACAATCCTCATATCACTTTGTCTGGTTACAAATGTTAGAACAAAATCAAGTTTAGAAATGTATGCAACATAGGTTGACGGCCAACGTCTACTAGACAGGTCAAGCTATTTTCGTTATTATAATTTGAATTCAACAGGTTTACGGAAATATCTACCGTATGTGAACAGTTGGTTGATTTTTTTAACCGGGTCGCAAAACCTGCAAAACGGAAGTGTAGTGCTAGTACATATATAATAATATTTTAAGATGCAAAGCTTCAGATATTAAAATATCAAATATCAACGGAACTTAAGTGTTTAATGAAATGACGTATAGGGAAGGTCAAGCGCATAAGAAATTCACTATTAATTGTACCAGCAAATACCAGAAGATATTTCAAAAAATAATGGCTACTGGTTTCCTAGCTTACTTTGCCGAGCAAGATTGGTGAAGTAGTTATACCCTTCTAAAGGCTCATAATTCAAATTATGCCAGGCAATAATACCGTTCAAAATAACGTAAACCGGACGTGAAACCTAAACGAATCAAAGGCAAAAAAAATCTATGATCTCGTAGAGAAAAATGACCCGCTTGACGTTACTTTTTCATAGGTAATGTTTCTCAGATTCAAAGAGACTTTTTGGTAAGAGTTTGACAAATAAGTAGTATGGAAGAAATTGTCTCTGAAGAGAGGCTGGGAAATTGATGATATCAGGCTAACAATACATCAAAAGGAAAAATAAGAGGGAATTAATCATTGCGACAATTATGCGTACTCTGGGATTTCATGGAAGAGAAGTCAGAGTAAATGTTAGGTCTCAAAAGTGGATTTCTTCTCAGAATTTGTGTTTGAAAAGGTCTGTTTTATTAGGTGGAAATTTCATTTTGAAAGCATCCGGGGAATGAAAGCATTTTCAATACTCCAGGAAATGATTATAAATGAGAGAAATCGTTTGATATAATTTCTGGGACAAAATATTGATTCTGAGAAGGTCGGTATATTAATTTTAAGCTTACCCCGGTTCCATTGGCCTTACAAAATGACTGCTCGTACATTATATGAAAACCTGTTTTTAATTAAAACGGGTAAATAAGATATCTGGAATAGGCATGCATTCATGGAATTGAACGGTTATACGCAATTGTGTTTTGTAATTAGTATCTAATTTTTTATTAGCGAATTGCCAAAGAAGCTTTTATTATACATTTTCCTCTTGATTGCGATCCTTTCAATTCAGTTAATTTATGCAGTGTTTAGCGAAGTTCCTATCGAAGACAATAACAAGCAATACCTATCAGTCAAAAATAAAAACTCTGATACTATTGAATATCGCTGACCTCATAAGTTTTTTCAATACAACCTGTTGTTTCCGCTGTAATATTACATGAATAGCCTTGGGTTCAGATAGACATATGCCATATAGGATTCGTTCTGAGAAATATTTTAATACGGCATTCTTCCTCACAGAGTATAAAAGTGTTCCGTGGTACAGCGTCATTTGTTTAAATAGCATCACAATACACGCACACGCTGTAATAAGCAATATGGCGTTTATGTAAGTAGTATTGTCTCATATCTGTCAAAGATAAGACATAAAACTATCAACAGCGTATCCCTTCATTTGCATAGTAATATTACATTGTAAAATTCTTTGTTAAACATACTACTATGATTTACAAAACATCTACCTCAAAGGTGGTGTGCGCAACTGATTTGCCCAGTAACTTTATAATTGTACACTTGGAGGTAATCCATATTGCTCATTTCCAAAGTGCCAAGTAATAGAAAGAAAACTACGCAGCTTACTCCCACTAGAGAAGACACTGCAATTTTGTTAGATATCCAGAAACTCGGAAAACATCGAAAAAGGAAACAGTTTAGATTTTAACAGAGAAATATAAATATTTGATTGTGTTATTTCACATTCAAACATTCACTCATTTTCAAATACGCTCATCAGCGTAGGCAATAGTATCATAATGAGGATTTTATTTCTCAGTATTTTTTCGCGGATCGGACGGGACCGACCCGCACCAACCCCGGAGAAGATCCAGTCCCGAGGGCTGTCGAAGACCCTTCTACGTCACCTCCAACGTAGCGTCCGTGGCAGGTTTGTGCTCCATCCATCTTGCCGTGTTTACCCGCGGACATTACAATAAGAGGCTTGCTTGCCACCGATATTTTTTCCCGCCCACGCCCCGCCCGCGTCCCGCCCGCGCCCCGCCCGCAGCCCGCCGCGCCCCGCACCGCGCGCACCGCCCGCGCTCAGCCCCTCGCGCCAGCGCCCCAGCATGCCCTCGCCCGGCTGCCGCGCCCCGCCGCCGAGGCCCCGCCCGCGCACCCGCCGGCGTCCCGCCGCGTCCCGCCGGTCCCGCCCGCGGATCGCGCCCGCGTCCGCCCGCGTCCCGCGCGTCCCGCCAGCGTCCCGCCGCGTCCCGCGCGTCCCGCCGCGCGTCCGCCGCGCTCCCGCCCGCGGCCGCCGCGTGCGCCCGGGTTCCCGACCGGTCCCCGCGCGGTCCGCGCGTCCGCGCTCCGCGTCCGCCGGTCCGCCGCGTCCGCCGCGTCCGCCGCGTCCGCCGGTCTTTTGCCCGCGTCCGCCCGGCGTCCGCCGGCGTCGCGCGTCCCGCCGCGTCGCCGGTCGCCCGGTTCCAGGCCGCGGTCGCCGGTCCGCCGCGTCAGCCCGCGTCCGCCGGTCCGCCCGGTCCCGCCTGAGGTCCGCCGCCGTCCCGAAGGTCCCTGCCCGAGTCCGCCCGGTCCCGCGGTCCCGCCCGCGTCCGCCCGGTCCCGCCCGGTCCGCCGGTCCCGCCAGGTCCGCCGGTCCCGCGCGTCCGCGCGTCCGCCCGCGTCCGGCGTCCCGCCCGGCGTCGCCGCCCCGTCCGCGGCGTCCGCCCGCGTCCCGCGGTCGCCGTGTACCGCCCGCGTCCCGCCGCGTCCCGCCCGGGTCCCGCCGCGTCCGCGCGTCCCGCGGGGTCCCGCGCGTCCCGCGGTCGCCGCGGTCCGCCGCGTCGCCCGCGTCCCGTCCCGCGGTCCGCCCGCGTCCGCCGCGGTCCCGCCGAGTCGCCCGGTCCGCGCCCGCGTTCGCCGGTCCGCGCGTGCCGGACCCGGTCGGCGCTGTCCGTCAGCGTGCCCGCCCGCGTGCCCGGTCCGCCCGCGTCCCGCGCGGTCCCCCGCCCGCGTCCCGCCCAGCGTCCCGCCCGCGTCCGCCGCGTCCCGCCCGGTCCGCGCCGGGTCGCCGCGTCCGCCAGCGTCCGTCAGCGTCCGCACGCGTCCGCCGCGTCCGCGCGTCCGCCGCGTCCGCGCGTCCCCGCCGCGTCGCCGCGTCCGCCCGCGTCCCAGTCCCGCGTCCCGCCGGCGTCCAGCCGCGTCCCGCGTTCCGCCGCGTCCGCCGCGTCCGCCGCGTCCGCCGCGTCGGCGTCCCGCCGCGTCCCGCCGCGTCCGCGCGTCCGCGGTCCGCCGGCGTCCGGCCGCCGCGTCCGCGCCGCGTCTCCGCCGGCGTCCGCGCGTCCGCCGCGGAATATCAGCACGCGTGCGCGCCCGCGTCGGACCGCGTCCGCGCGTCGCGCCACGCGCGCCCTGCCCGCGCCCGCGCCTCCCAATGCGCCTACTCGCGCGTCGTGGCGGCGGATCAGTCTACGAGAAGTGATCGAATTTGGGAGGCGTATGTATTCCGGACGACTTGCATTCAAAGGGGCGGAGGAGAAGGGGAGGAGGAAAAGGTGAGAGCGAGGGGGGGACGGAGGAGAGGGTAAAAGCGATCAGCGAGGCGATTGATGAGGAGGAACCTCCTTTAAAATAACCCTTCTTATGTGGAAATATATGTTTTCCGACGTCCGAGGAGCGTGGGTGGGTGTGGGGGGGAGGTGTGGCTATTGCGAAGGTGTTTTATCAGTGCAGACACACGTTCTCAGGTCCTGGTAGTGCGGTTCGGGAGCCTCTCCAACTGCACACTTCACGATCGCATATTTGAACGTGGCAGCCTTTTTTAAGGGCTGTGTTTTTATTGCGTGCTATTTTTTGGTTATTTTGTTTGGGCAGTTCTTGTGAAAGCGGGTTCGTTTTTTGTCGTTCTTTCGAAATACGTAAACTGGTTGGCGTGTGTCTAATTTAATAAGCTAATTAAAATTCTTAATTATTCTCTATATCAATCCCGTATTTTTATCTACGGGGCGAGAGGGAAGCCGGAGACTACAAGAGACATTGGAGTAAAGAGAAACTCTTGCAGCCAGTCTGGGTGCCGGGGGTTGAAAATTTCGGTCGATCAGTGGAAGTAGTGGTAGTAAGAGGGTCGCGAGATTGGTGGTGGGTAAAGCAGGAGCGTTTTCGATCTTCCCGTTTTCCCGATTTTAATTCTACGTTCTCAAGCACGAACGCATTACTTTATTTCGATCTTTTATTTCCGTTCATTAATTCTTATCATCAGAGTAGGTGGATGGAATTAAGTAGATATCAGAATATTGTACCAAGTTTGACTGTAATTCGGGAGGATTTGAAAGTGTATAGATTTCAAATAATACAATCAGGAGTGCATTTTTGTTTGAATGATTTTTGAGAAAAATTAACAACTGCTATACTATAAAAAAATGTGTTTAACTTAAAAATTTGACTTATAATACAAACTAAACATTCAGATACTGATAAAGGACAGTCACCGTGACAATATCAAGCACATCTACAACTAATAAGGTCGATGGATAATCGCAGGCAGGTGCTATGGGAGGTCTTGTGGGTTTACAATTTGCGGCGGGATGGTAATGCATGTGGTGTAGCATATCTGAACTGGTTTCCCAAAGTTGACGGGTTCAAACCTATCGAGCGTGATTTTTAAGGGCGAAAAATTCTTCGTACGCTTCTTCGGGGGGGGGGAAGTAGCGGTGTCCATGATTAGTCTATTTACTTGCATTAATAGATCTAAGCCTAAACGCCTCTGAGCTAAAATTAAATCGCCTGTTTTCGCCAAACAAGTACCTCTTCTTGCTAGTGAAAGGAGGTAGCGGAAATTTGCTTGGTCAGACCGGAAGAAGTGGGGCTCATGGCCCGAGTCTTGCACGTAATAAGGCATTAATTAATTCAATTAATTTAAAATGGTGACAATGACATTGTTGTTGATTATAATGATACGAAGATGAATAAATAGAACATGACTATTGGAAAACGAAGAACAATATTTTGTTATCGTGAACGTAAGAATAAAGAGTAGTAGACAAGTTATAAGAGATCCGTTATTGTAAGCAACAGCTCTATATTGGAAAGAAACTTCGTTTTGACATCTGAACTATGATAATATTTGTTTTTACATAGTAACATACTCATTTTACAATAAGAGTTATTTGCATGTTATATTGGAGGGAGTAAATTAAAATTATTTTGGACAAGCGTAAAGAATCATCTCTACTTCTCTCACTATTTCTGGAAAAAGGCAAAATAGATTTAAGGTGAAAATCAGATGCTTTGTAATGGTTTTTCTATATGAATGTAGAAGAGATAAATAGTTTTTTAACGGACAGCGATTGAAGGAGATAATTATTTTGGTATTTTTAACAATTTAAAAAAATTGAAAATACCTGTAACACTGTTTGAAATTGTTTGCAAATTCCCGTTTGCGAAGTTTTCTAGTTCGTGTTTCTTGATCAGGAGGAAAATGCTTAGATTCCATGTGCCTATGGCTTAGTGTAAGATTTTACGTCAAAAACGTCAGTTGTTTTTGCGTTTTTGTAATTTTTAACACAGTATATGCAGGTGGTTATGGAACATTCGGGTGCAGGTGGGAAGTTTAAACTCACAGTTCTACTCCATATGTTGCCTTTAGAGGAAGTTCAATGCAAGTTTCAGGGAAATTTTAATTCTACGCGAATTCACCGTGCTAATATTATGGCTGAAAATAGCTGTTTCAAACGACTTTATTTAAACTTTTCCTTAATTTATACAGCAGATGCGTGCTTGAAACGAAGATAACTGTAAATTTGTATGGAGAGATTCAATCTGCTGAAAACGCCTCGAGAGACATTTGCTTAATCTCATTATTCGCTAGCTTTCTAAACTGTAATGTTTACTAAATATTTTGGTATAAGTTTTCATGAATGCATTTTATTTGTATGGCAGCAATTTGGTTTGACATTTTTTGAAAGTACCGGGTGAAGGAATTTGAATTGACGTTGTTGTCATCGGTTTTTCGTGAAAAAATACTGATTCTAAACGTTTAGTAGAACTCTCTGTCGTTTCCCAAAACCTTTTAGTTTTGGTCGCAGATATGTTCGTCAAGAGCATAAAAACACAGTAACAATGAATGATTAACGCAGTAGCGTTTCATTCGATGAAAGCATTTGTCGACTGGTGACTACATGGAGGCGTTTATCAGCAGATTGCTGGGGTTGCGTCACGTTCTAGAACACGCACCCAGCTCTGCGTTTAAACGCATTGAGGCGTATCAGCTGAAAATTTGAAAGACGAGTAGTTTCGAAGACAGATGAAGAAAAGTTCAAATGCGACAAAAATTCAAAAATATATGAGAAATCTATTCGTGTGTTCAGCAACCACAAAATTCATAACATATTTTTCATTGGAACGTTTCAAAAATAAAAATTTGTGATCGAAGGAGTTAAAAAAGTGAGAATCTCAATCATGCGTTCAATTCCGTTCGAATTCCTATGTTTTCATTTTGGGTTTAATCTAAGGTCATAAAGAAAAATATTTTGGATTGTTAAAACTAATGTTCTAAAAGTATAAATTGCAAAGAAAAAAAAATTAATGTTTGGCTCATATGAAGAACAAGTAGTAACAATCTGATATTATTGTTTTTTTTGTTTTGGCATTTTTGGGGTGATCCTTTGGGGTTTAACCGATGTTTATCGGTATTATTTATTTGGCTGTCCGGTGACGCCGGCGTCTGGAGAAGGTGACGCGGGAATTTCGGCGTAACTATCATCAGGCATTTTACGCGGCCTCGGAGAAGTGTCGCAGAATGGCGATCGAAATCCCGGTGGCAAGCTTTCGGCAGGAGGGAGCGGATCATCCGGGAAAGGGCCAATAAATAATTGACCT
>BOPP01000273.1:0-11489 GCA_017312745.1 Gryllus bimaculatus
CTTGCGAATATGGTTGTTGTTGTTGTGGTGGTGGTGGTGACGGCGGCGATGGAAGTGGCCGGTGGCCGATACGTGACCAAGACGAAGATGAAGCCGGTGACGAAAGTTGTGACGGAGACGGAGGTGACGGTGATGGAGACGGAAACGGAGACGGTGATGGTAACAGTGTCGGTGAAGGAGTCGGTGACGATCACGTTGATTGTGACGGTAAAGGCGGTAGGGCTTGCGGTTGTTACGGCGGTGGTGCTGCCGATGTGTGTGCCGATGGCGGTGACTGTGGCAGTGGCACAGGCCGGTGACGGTGTGGGTGGCGTCGGTGGTCTCGGTGGCGGCGATGGCACCTGTGATGGTGGCGGGAGGGACCGAGGCGGTGGTGGTGGCAATGGTGAAGGCGACCGCCTCGCGCAGGCGGCGTACTGTGTGCGGGGAGGTGTGTGACATAAGCGCAGCTGTGTGTCATAGAGCCGGGAGGGACGGCGCGCTGCAGTCCGAAATGGGCTTCGTGTAAGCATAGCGTAAGTAGCTTCGTGCACATTCATATGCAGAGATTGTGAGATGACTTTCCGGATAATGTAGTGACGAAATGATGTATGGGTGAGATGATAATGTTAACCGTCGTTATACGTTTAGCTATTTATGTTCTAAATGACATAATTTGAGTTTGAACAAAGTACTCTTCATCTTGCGGGTAGTTCCCCTCCCCTTAAACATTTGTAATCACAGACACCGATTAGGCACGAGAATTGACCCAATTTGCTAACAAATCTAAGAAACACGGTAAATAAACAAAATTGCTATTTTCTGAAATGAGTTACATATTCGATTTCACAATAGTTTTCATTCGTTTTATAGCAGCAGGGCCTAATTTATTAGGTGTCAATACAAGTCCGGATTCTCATTTCTGTGGCCGTAATTGAGATTCCTTTGATTGATTTCTTGACTGACTTGGAGTTAAGTTTCCGAAATATTCGTATCTATAGTGAAGAATACTGAAAAAAGTTCCATCAAGGTACGAAGGTGACGGGGGAAAACGATATTAGGGCAAATAGCATGAAAACATGGTCGCTGATTTTTGTTCGGCGTTGAAAAGGAAATCAAACAGAAGACAAATAAAAAATATCAGTGGAACCGTCTGCATAAGTAGATTTAAAAAAGAAGAATATCAAGAAATTAAAATATAAATACGTGAAAGGTGGTTGGTATGAAATTTATTTTAGCGCAGAGTTCGGGTTTAACTAAATGAAAATCATGAACATATGTTATTTTAGTACATTTCCTATGAGGCTAGAATATAAGTTATGTAGGATAAAGCCAATGTTTAGAAATCATTTTCAGTGGATAGTGACGTATTTTTTTATTAATAGAGAAATATGCGTTTTGGGTCAATTCTGCTGATGCGCATGGCATGTGATTCATTAGAAATATACGATAATTTGTTACTTTTGAAATATTATAATAGAAAAAATAATTGAGCATTAGAGTATATTATCCAACAATTCTTTTTTATTTGAGACCAATATTTCAGTCCAGCTCAAGCAAATTCTGAAGATTTAATTGAATGAAGCAGATCCAGGTACAGGGAGGCTCTAATTACCAGCTTAAGACTTTTTAAAATTCTTTGTATGACTTACTTTGCAGTCGGGATTCATAATGCTACCCCAAAAATTAGTCACAACTAGTTTAAAACTTCAGAGAACTATTGTAAATGCAAGTGAAAATACAACAAATATATAAATGCGTGTTCAATATTAAATATAAAGAAATATTTTTAATGAACTTCTCAAAAAATTGAATAATATAAAAGACATTGACCTAAAAAGCCAATTCAAATAGATTTAAATTTTGGTGGGTCAAAATACTTGCGGATGTCTGCACCTACTCCCTAAAATAGCTCTTTTTTGTGGCTCAATATTTCATCGATTTAATAATAATAATAATAATAATAATAATAATAATAATAATAATAATAATAATAATAATAATAACTTTCTTGAATTACACTTTTTAAGCATGAACATGCGTACGTTCAATAGAATTATTGGAATATTTTCAAGCTCACGTTACTTTTAAGTTTTTGTTTTTATTGTATTTTCTCTTATACTAAAATAGTCGTAGTGAAGATCAATGTAATGCCATAAAGAAATCGATGTTGATATTTTGACGAAAATGTGTCGTTGGGGCCCGTAATGTCTGTTGGTTTTTATATATAGAAATTTATTTCACCTTTCTTCTTAAGAAGAAGGATTTTAATCGTACTCCTAGAATTTATTGAAAGAAAAACGTTTCTCGGAACACTTGTAACGAAAAAGTACATAAACCTTGTTCCAGTATGTAGTAAATTACTTCCTCGGACACATTATGTAGTCAGAATTCTTTTGTGGGACCTTGATACAGAAAAAATGTTCGACGGCAAAACGTCTTTAGGTCTCTGTTCGTGTGACCGTCTGCCCGTTAGTTCGTCTTCCCTTTGGTTCTCCCGCCCGTCGTTCATCCGTCCCTTCGATCGTTCGTCCACCGTTCTGCCATTCTGCAATTCCGTCCTCCTATACATTCCGCCAACCAACCCACCCACCCAGCATTCTGCCAACCCACCCACTCACCAATTCCGCCAACCCATCCACCCACCATTCCGCCAACCCACCCATCCACCATTCCGCCAACCAAACAACCCACCACTCCGCCAACCCACCCACTATTCTGCCAACCCACCTACCATTCCGCCAATCCACCCATCCACCATTCCGCCAACCCACACACTCACCAATTCCGCCAACTCACCCACCATTCCGCCAACCCACACACTCACCAGTTCCGCCCGCCCGCCCGCCATTCCGGTCGCCCGCAATTTTGCCATGCAATCCTCCCGCCCTACTTTCCGCCCTCATGATGTTCCAGACATCTTTTTGAGTAATTTTAACCAATTTACGATTGATAGTATAAAGTCATCAGGCGTACCGCTGGATTTTTTGAAGAGGAAAAAATAAAATATGAGTTCATTTTTGTTCCACGTAAAATGTACAAACTTGGTTTGTTTTGAAAATTCGCGAAACTTCTTATCGGGAAAGATAAAACTCTAAAATTGTGAACCGAATGAGATTATCATTCAGTTTTGTCTTTAGTTGCTGTCAGCAATTTTGCCAATCCATTATGTCCTTCCCTAGAAGACATTGATTGCTGAATATCTGATGTGGAATGTATTAAAATTAATAACGGTGAAAGTTGTAAGTTCTAATAATTTCACTGATACGAAGTAGTAAAATCAGAGTAATTGTTTTGTGGAGGGATAATTGTGTGTGCCCATGTACATATAGTTGATCTTTGGGCTATGTTCTAATAGGTATTTCCAGTTTCTATTTTCGTGTTAACTGTCACACATTTCCTTGGAGTTAAAATATTATACTAGGTTCATGCGATTGTTTTTCTACTGCTGCATCTCAAGTTCGTTTCTTTAATTTCTTTTAGTTTCTCTTGAGAATGAGTACAAATCGTTCCTGTATTGCCCTTCATTTTTATTTGTGTTCTCCTTTTTCGTTTTCATTTTTCGACCCTTGGTTTTGTCCAATTCTTCAAAGTTTTTCCTCTCAAGTTTTTCTCGGCGTTTATCCAGTCATCGTTTTTACTCTTATTTCTTCATCTGGTATTTTGCTCGCCAACTTTCATTTTACTTTCTGTTAAACACACAACCAAAGAAAAGGAAGTATGTTTAAGTTAAAAGAAAAGTATATTTACATTTATCTACATTGAAGTTTAAATGTTCCTTCAGTGTCGTACAGAAGCTTTTACAACTTGCAAGTAAAAAGCCGAATATTTCCTTCAAAAAGTTCTAGAACAGGCTGTAAAGATGGTACTAAAAAGCAGGAAGTTTTTTTTATGTAATAATCCGTACGCTAATATATCTTGTGTAAAGTTTTCCATTGTACTTTTCTAGGTAATTACTTAAAAATCATCTCAGCATAAGCTACGTCATTTAGAAGGGTTTTAATATCTATTTTGTACGCGAATTTTCCTCTAAAATCTATTCTAAAACATATTGACTAACATACTATCCTACATAGCGTGAATATAATTAAAATATGTTTGTATGGTGAAGTGTGATTAATGTTGTTTATTGACTTGCAATTCCACTGTTTTACTGTATTTTTGATACATTGGGTCGTATACATTTTATTTTCATTATTGATTAAATAACTACTTTAAAGAAGAGAGACCTAAGGTACAGATTTTAGTGTTCATATTTTCACCTAAATCAATTAAATGTTTAAAATCAGTTTCATTAATTACAGATGAAGTTTTCACTAGACTCTCAGAGTGATGCAGTATTCATGAGCAGGTCGTTCTTGTATTTGCTCTGAAAACCGTTTTCTCTGTTAGCCCTGGAATTATTGATGAAGAGCGCTTCTCCTTTCCTTTCCGATATGGAAGGTTACGATTTTTTCATTTGCTGCGCCAGGGACTGCTGGTCAACGGGGTACTTTTTCGGTCAAAGGTAATGGTCTGGAACGAGGCTGTAAAGAAATTGAAGTAGTATTTGCCTTAGTTCATTTTTGGTTTCTGATACAATATACCGGTTGTAGCTAAATTTGAGATCAGATTTCTCATACCTGTGCATCTCGGAATAATTGTTACAAACTTTGAAGGTACAAGGCTAGGGAAAGATCACATTCTGCCAATGGAAATGTATTGGAAAATGTAATGGTAAATGTCATATTACGGAGTTACACACCTGACATTTCCTGATTGTTAGGCAGATGCTAATACACAGATGTTTGGCAGATCACATTGTATAGCAATCAACAAAATTTATTTTCGGCAGATGCCGAACACCTGTGCAAACTTGGATGCCTAACATGACGACGGTGTATTAACCTTCTGTGGAGGACAATGAATCAACTCTTCTTTGCCTTTAGATGTGTAACCGGAATTCAAATTTTGGTCGTTTCTTGTAGAATTTAAAGAGGAGTATTACAGAGGATTTTGTCGTATCCTTTAAGTTTTAAATATGTTTTGGAGAATTGTTATTTCATTGCATTTGTTTGTTGAAATATTTTATTTTCATCCAATAATCTATTTTCTTCTGTTCATATTTTCTGGTCCTTTGGGGAATATTTCTGTCTTTTATATCATTTCAGAAGAGGAAAAACAATTTCTGAAATCAATGTTAATTCTTTTAAAATATTTTTTTCAGTACTATACTCATTACCTACTAGAGGTCAATACTTGAATCTGTAACCAGAGTTTACTATACTTTGTCACTCTTCACATGTCCAAAAAGAGATAGATACCATGAAATTAACCAGGTGAAATTTTTTATCCGTCTACTTATTTTTCTTCACAAGATCGAATCTTCAAAGTCGTGTTCATGGAGTTTATAGTGCATAAGAACGTTTGCACTGAGTGTTTCTTTGCACTTTTTAATTTTTATAAGTACTCTTCTTTTCCTCCTACTGCTCATAAAAAAATTCTATTTACTCTTCTTGGCTCTCCAAAGCAAAACGACTTCAGAATATCATCTCAGGTGTCTCGAATCTAGACACCTCCTGTTTTCGCATTGAAAAGGTTTCACATTCTTAGAATAAGATACTTAAGTCAAGTGGTTTAGAATATTTAGAATTTTTTGGTATCTTCTCTAGTGATTAGAAACAGGTTAATTTTTATTTACACGTATACGTACGTATATATGGAGTGTTGTACGTAGTATAGGGTATGTTATGTAATGCGGCGGAAAATTTATACTGAAATACACGTTTTGGCGTCCCCTGATACCGAAAAAGTGTTGTTTTTTCAAAACGTTCGTCTGCCCGTCTGTCCGTGTGTCCATCTGTGAACACCAATAGCGCCTAAACCATACATACGATTTTTTCCAAATAGAAGATTGGAATTTTTTCGAATGCCCAAGTCCATTTTGCTCCAGTCAAATTTGCGAGATTTTGAAAAAAATCTGAAAAATGTGGGGGTACTTGACATGAGGCTCCTCGGACATTTTCAAACTTTTGTCAAAATGGGTTCCATTTTTTTTACATTTCTTGTAAAAATAGAGTGAAATAGACTTATAATGGTGGCATACGTCAGATTTTAAGGTTTGGCTCTGAATTTTCAAAAATTTCAAAATTTTTCGAGCTTCTTCCAAGATCAACAAAATTGAAGATAAAGATTTTTCCTCCGAATAAATTTTTTTCTCCGTAGTGAGTTCTTTCATTAAGGCTCTGCATATGTTTTGAAATTGTTAGTAGTTTTCGCGCAATATTGAGAGCAACATATGCAATTGAAAAAAAATTAAAAAACAAGATTTTCTCAAAAACAACTCCAATTTTTTTTCTTAAAACTTTTCGAACATATAGTGCTAATTGCGGGGTGGTATGGAAGAATGACCTTACTCAGAAAACTAAGTTTTGAGATAATCAAGAAAAACTGTGTACAAGCTGTTCTTCTCACGTACGTAAATATAGCAGAAATTTCTCACATACCTTGTACGAGTACCTCTCTTTCATACGTACATATTGCAGGAAAATCATACTAGTAACTGAGTAAGCTCACAAAATGCACTCAAATTATTAAAATATGTGGATTTACATTAATTTGAATATGTTGAATTATAACCTTATTCTATAGAACAAGCTAATTTTGATATGAAAATTAGAGGTATTATTTTTTTTTCAACAATTACACAAATGTGATTTATTTGTAGAGATCTCTCACGTTGTTAATATGCACATTTCCAGCAATTTGTAAATTCTATTTTATTGTATTGTGAGCTAAAATACTCCAAATTTAATATTTCGAAAACTCACGAGATATTTTTCTTATACATCAAGAAAATATTAATTATGTTCTTGATATTTCGGTGGATAATCTTTTAACTCAGGAACATAGAAACTTATGTTTAAAAGAAGAAATATTATGTTACAAAATTCTAATAAAGCTATAAAATTCTTTTCATATATGCAATTTTACTTCTTGCTTTTTTAAAAAAATTTTGTCGGCATTTTTAAAAGGACATTCTTCTTTTCATGAGAGGGACACCATTAAATTAACTCCAACAAATTTCTGCTCGCAGAAATATCGCTTTTATGGAACTCACCCCTTGAGTTTTGCATTTGTACCAAATTTCTCGCAACGTTTATCATTTTTCTTTTCAATTTTTTGAATGCACCTACGTTGACAGACATGAAAACGGCCATTTTCACGACCATGTCTGTCTGCATTTGAGGACGCGTCTTTTCTGAACGTCTGTTCCACCGCTGGGCGATGCGCATTCCTTTGAGCTATTCACCAACGTTTTCATGTGTTTTCGTCACGTGTGGTAGAGTTTGATTCAAATCCTTTAGTATTTTTTCGGACATTGTGTACGCGTCGCGGCAGTCAAACACAACTCCGAAAAGCCCGTGACGGACCTCGTAAAAAAAAAGGAGCACGAATTCCATGGATGGTAGCGCATCGCAAAGGCCACCGCCCCTCGCCGCATCTGACGAGCCGTTTTCTGGCTCTCCGAACTTATCATAGCCATATCGATTTGGTCATGTGAGCCCTCTAAGGTATGAGCGCGTATTAAGCGTTAGTTAGAAGCGCCAATATGCATCCGTCCATTGCCACATGGGGGTGGAGATGTGCCGATTGTTTCTTAGCTGAGATTGGAATTTTTTCTACGTGCTTTTCAGTGTGTCTAATCTAAAACAATTGAAAACGCAGATTTTAAAAACGAATGATCAATTCTGTCCTATGCCACTTTTAAACATGTTCATGGTAACATATGAGTTGGTACTTTCATTACCCTTGAATGATAATTTTGATTTAAATACATTGTGTCATGTCAATGAAGGGCACTTACTAAGTATTAACGCTGTATGGCACTTAACTCACCGAATCTTTTATAGAAAACTACACATTACTAGAAAACAAAAACATTTTTCAATTAAATTATTAGTTAAATTAAATTGTATTTTTAAATCTTTTGTGATATTATTATCTCTATAAACCAATTATATTAATTTTAACATAACATTTTTTAAATCATTTAAACATTAAATATTACTTTTTTTCACAATCTTCATTTTAACAAGAACATCGCTATTATGTGGAGTTAGGTTAAAAGAAAATGCATCACGAAATACGCAAATCAGCCGATCATTAGAAGCCAAAAGTCAAAATATATAGGAAATGATCTCATTAAATATCTGAGAAGCCACATTAAAAAAGAAGCGGCGTCTCATAAATCGCGTGACAAACCGCTCGCATTCAGAAAAAAAAAGTTTCGGAGGGGTCCTAACGAGCGCTGAGCAGCCGTCGCGGAAGGGCCAGCACCGGACGCAGTCCCTCCCCCTTCTCCCCCCCTTCTCCCTCCCCTTCACCCGCCCACGCCAGCAGCCCCGCCTCACGCACCGGCGCGCCCCGTGGAGCGGGCGGCCCGCGGTCCGGCTGCGCCGCCAATATCAGCCCCGGCCTCCGACGCTGGGCCGCCGCGACCTGTGGGGGCGGCCCGACGGCTCACCGGAGCCAAACAGCGCCGCCTTAACGCGGCCGCCCCCGCCTCTGGCCGTGGTCCCCGTCCGCCGCGCTGCCAGCCACCCGGCCCACCCGGCCGTTCCCCACTCGCTCGCCTAGTCGTTCCGTCTCCCAACGGGACTCCTGTTTCCACTCCTAACCCCGCCATCCCATCGCCCGGGCATTCCCCACCCTACCACTCCCTATTCCAACGACCCACCTCCTCATCACCCTGCCATTCCCCGTCCTAATCACTCAGCCTCTCAGTGACCACGCTCCCGTCACTTCTAACACCGCCTTCCTATTTCCCTGCCAAACCGCCACCCTGTCACTCTCCACCCTGCCATTCCCCTCCCTAACCAGTCCGTCTCCCAGCGGCCACGCCCCTCCGTCACTCCTAACCCCACCTTCTTATCACAATGCCAAACCGCCACCCTGCCAATTTCCGCCCTAATTACTCCGTCTCCCAGCGACTCTGCGGCTCCGTGTCTCTCAGTCGTCTCAATATCTAGCGGTCCTCACCAGCAGCTCGCAGATGAGCGCTGGGCCATATGTTTTGGCTTGCGGAATTTAGCAACCGTGGTCTAGTCGTTGCTGCGCCGCAATACACTGTCACCGACTCAATCCAGCCACTCCGCACTCCACCCGTCACCTGTCCTGTCCCCTGACCCTGCACAATTTTCTTACCGCACCCAATTTTAGACAAGTTTCACTGCTGCTACTCCTGCTTGCCTCGCCACTGGCTGAGTTTAGCTCAGCGCAGTATTGCCGTTGGCTCTGCAGCGTCTCTAACAAGGGCAGACCTACCGGGAGAGGTGGCACAGGGCATCAACTAATACCACTGCAGTGCCGTGATGTGGAGGTCTTACATTCGAGTCCCAACAGTCACAGGATTTTCGACACAGCTAGGACGAGCTTTGTCCCTGACTGGAGGATCATTCTTATTTACGTACTCATTCATGCACTACACAACCACACATGCAGGTCGGGAGTGTAGACCATGTCCCGGCTAGGGCGTCGCGCCTCTGATGAAAAATACCTGGTTAGGGAAACTCCCAATAGCCGACGGTAGTATGGCACCGGGTTTCGTTATCCAGCAGACGAACACCACAGCCACCTCCTACGATAAAACACGCACTAATGATCTTTGCAGTTGACGCGCACGGAATCACTAATCAAGCAGCCAACCTCCCAGACCTAGGGTTCGAATATCGACGGTAGCGGGTTTCCTTGTACAGTTTATAGCGAAAGAGCTAAATTGAATTCAGTCGCTCTCTGCACTGGAAATGTAGCGGCTGGTATTCTGACCGGTAGTTTTTCGTGGTGTCTCCGATCAACGCTTGTTCCGAGTCTCCTGGGTGTCCCTGAGCCGCACTAAGCGCCACTGCGCACCTGGTCAAATCTACGCTACTCTGCGCGCCATTACGTTTATGTCTACACAGGTATGTAGTTGTAGGCACAGGTATCTACTTACACGTTTGTTCTGTGACCATCACTTTGCCGGTAATAGACTGATGTAGAGTTTGTAAAAAGTGCGTATAGTGTCCGACTATCATGTAATTGACATACTATCTGAATGATGGACAAAACGATTTTCATTATAAGAAAAAAAGTCCACGTATCGGGTATTCGTCAGTTTACAAAGGTGGTCTGTAGTGCTGTCGAATACATGAACGAATTGTGCCGCTACGTGAATAGTGATGAGGCGACAATGGAATGAATGACAGGTAACAAGAAGTAGCCCTTGAAAGCTTGTCGTTTTCCATGTTTCTCCTCCACATGCTCCACATAGTATGTTGAAGTGATGAAGAGTGTGAGGGCGTGCATGTTAACCTCTAGTACACCACAGGGCAGCCGAGAATTTCGGAACTCATCTGTTTCAGGAATATGTTGAAGCGACGAACGAACGATTCTGCTGATTTAGTGCACTTTGCGCTATAACTTACACGAAAATATTACCAAAGTAGAACACATTTATATGATTTACATTTAAGCAACATATGATAAGGGGATAGCGGTCTTACATTCCGATTTTGTATTCCCATGAACTTTCATCCCAACCTTAGTGTTACATTTTCGCTAGCATTACCGCTGTCTAGAGGAGAAATTTAGCTCGCCGGCTGCTCTAGGTAGGTTTCTTTGGAACCTCAATACTAGTAAAAAACCCGGAGAAATATCTTAAGAAAAGTACCAAAGACCGCGCGCGATCTTTCCTTCGTCATCTTTGTCCCGTGCTTTCTTCCCGAGTATAGAGCTTGTTTCGGCTCGGGCAGAACCCCGCGGGTGGAGATACCTGAAAGAGGTAAACTTCGCAAGCTGATGAGTAGGCTAAAGGGGCTAGTGACCATAGCAGTTAACGCGCCCGGAAACACAAAATAATGAATTATAAATGCGAACGCATCACGTCACGTCACAGCAATGCCTCAGATCCGGAGGTCCTAGACTCGAGTCCCGACGGTCGGTCGTAGGATATTCGACACTATCTACAGAGTCGTTGCCTGGAGGAGAATCCTAGCGGCCTACTGCTCTGATCGGTTTTCCGTGTCTTTTCCGATCAATACCTGATGAATGCCGAAGCAGAACTGTAACAAATGGATCAGGGACCGCGCGCGATCTTTCCTTCCTCTTCCTTCACGTATCCTTACCCTTACTTACACTTTCAAGCTCTTACTTACTACACATATCGGGTGGCAGATCGGGAGCTTAGACCTTGTCCCGGCTGGGGCAGTGGTGGTGGGAGATACCTGGTTGGAAAAAACTTTGTTAGCTGATGGTGATGATGCCGGCGGTATGATGATGCTATGAACTACACTTACGAGACTAATGACCTTAGAATTTGATGGGTTAGGAATTACTAATCAATCTCTCGCTTTCTTCCACTTTCCCTGCCTTTTCCCCAGTTACCTCTCCTTCTTGTCTCCACTACGTCTCACTATATCCCCCCATATTCTGTCCATTCGTTTCTCGATCGTTCCACCTTTTTAGTCACTCTCATTCACACGCACATCCGC
>BOPP01000273.1:19471-31742 GCA_017312745.1 Gryllus bimaculatus
GCGAACTGCAAGAGTTGCTCGGACAGTGTTACGGAAGAGCGATTTCGATGGACATAACTTTTTTTATTGGACTGCGGAAGAAAAGTATTGTAGTGTGTTAAAGTGGCAATTGTTCTAGTTTGCACTTATCTTTTTTTGCTTATGTGTATGTCTCTTTGAACAATTAAGTGCTGCTGGTAGAGCCTCTTTAGGATTATGAGAGGTTCGGTATCTTTTATAACAACCTTTTGACGGCATTTGTTTCCCCATTTTCAGGTTATCTGTTACTGACGGGGTTAGGGAACTTACTGACTTTTTATATCATCATTATTTACTCTTAATAATGCAAGTAGTAAATATTGGTACTCAATAGAAAGGAGGTTGTGTGGACGACCGGGCCCACTTAATTTGACATAGCTGGATGTAAACCCTCACGTTTTTCTATTTATCTAACAAAACAATTCCTGGGTATCAAAAATAAAAATTAAATTTTGGAGACCGGCAGTGATATACACTCTTGAATATGCTTATTCTCTATTGTACCGAATACATTCCAATATGCAATAATATTTGTTCAAATACTTGAAGGACATTTTGCCTAAATAGAAAAGTGGTATATGTTATAAATGTAAGTTTATAATGTATCTGCACGACTTCTAATTACAGCGGCCGGCTATATTTTTATTATATATCTTTCAGATCTATTTATTAATTACATTATTAAATCAACAATTTAATCACCGAGGCTCAGTACGTTTTTCACTAGGAACATCGGTTCGAACGTATGTGAATGGAATTCTTTCTTAAAACAACGTGTTCGGACACTTTTTCATGTGGCACATCAATTACTGATTTCGGATATTGAGTTAATAATTTGCATAATTTAATGGAGTATATAATTAAAAGCAACGCCTAGTTTATCACATATCATTGAAAATAATATTACGTTTTACTGAAAATGAATATTCCAGTAATTGTATTCCATTGTTTTTAAATGAGCTCTCATTTCATCCCTCATATTCATATGATTTTTCTAAACAAAACTGGAACTTTTCGCTTCACTATACTTACGATACAAAAATAATAAATGTATATAATACATTACTGAATATAGTCACTTTCTTGTCTAATTATGTTTACATAGTAAAATAACGTAATTTAATGATTCGGCGGCAATCGGTGATTCTTCGTCAGAAATATCGTATAATCGGACTCTTGAGATGAAAATGGATAGATCCGGTCCCTTTATGCAGTACATTGATTCCCGTAACACTTTGTGTAGACAGAATTCACATTTCGTGACTCTTTGATGACGTCCTCCTCCCTGAATGCCCTTTGCTGTCAACCCTAGCCTGTAAACCGTTCTGATAATTTTCTCCGAAACTGAAATTCCCAGACAATCTAAACAAACGCAAGGCCCTGCGAGTTAAAACCGTATATTTGGTTTTGGTGTATACTTTATCTGATACCTAAACAATATTTTAAAAATTTTCTCAATAGGGTTTCAAATATTTTTATTAAATGACATTCTCGGATGGTGTAAAGAACGCTGAAAATGAAGTGCAGATCTCATTTATGTTTCGAAATCTGTGAATTTTTGAAAACGGGAAAAATTCAAGTTTTTTGCTTCTTTCTACAACTTCAAGAGTGGAGATAGAATTTTTTGCTAAATATAGTTGTTTAATAAAAGGGATTTTGAAATAAGATCTAAATAATTCATAATGTTTAGAAATGTGAGTAGTTTTTACGAAGTTATTTTTGAAATAAAGGCCATTATATGAGTAATACGATTATTTTTCCGAAACGTGTCCAATACTTTTCTTTTTTGTCGCTGTATGAAGCAAAATCTGTTAACAATTAGGTGGTGGTTAGTGGTTCAATTTCCATTGAACAAGAGATTTTTTTAAATTCCTAACCAATCTTAACATTGCGAAAGTACAATATTGAAGCGAGAAGTTTCGTAACTTATTTAATATCTATTTTTTGAAATAATTATAAGGTAATGTACAATGTTCGTAAAAACGTAATTATTTTGTGCTTGAAGTTTATTCAGTTCTTAGAAAGAATAATGTAAAACTGCTCGAAATAATTTCTCCAAGGTGTTTCCAAGGACGGAGAAAAGGTCACTTAAAAACGTGAACAGGTCAGATTTTCGTTAAACACTGAATTATCGCAAATAGCATATGCTACAGATAATGACAATCACAGTACAGTAGTTTTCTAAACGTCGCGAAAGCCTAAGCAATCTGCGCAAATTAGAAATAAAGCGTGGAAATATGTGCTGCTGTAGCCCCTTTTGTTTAAAATATCTTTCTTCTTTTTGACTTTGTAATATAGCAAGAAATAAGAATAATTTTTTCGATAGATTTTGACACTATATTAAACTTGTTCTAAGTTGACGAGATATATAACATCTAATTCGAGTGGGCATTATTGTATCAACTTTATTAAATGTGAAAAAACATGCTTTTATTTTGTATTTTCTCTATAGGGAATCGTACATTATGGAGTATTTTAAAGGAGGTGTAGTATGTAAATATGATTCAAAGTTTTGATGTCACAGTATTGTTATGAACATTATTCGTTCATACATCTATTGTATGTAGGCGATATCTATATGTATATAGGCGATAATATACATGAAAAGGCTGTTATTGTATGTGGCATATGGAGAAATAGAATCTTTTGTCTTGAGCGAACCGTCTCTGTTCTTGTAGTACACTAAGTTTACATTTAAATACATCTCTTACTTTTCTCCCCAGCAACCACAGTTTTAGGCAATACTCGAGAGCGAGAAATATTCACAAACTTGAATAGAAAAATGTTTGAATCGACATGGACTTCAAATATTTCTTTATCGCTTTCAGCCTGCAGGAACGTAATTAAAATAACATTATTATATTGCGTAAGTATCAGTGCACTTTGAGACGTACCGTTATGTGGCACGTTTTTCTGAAATAAAGAATTTGCATTTTTCTAGGCACGCGCGAATTCAAGAGTTTAGTTATGTCGTCATTATCGCCTTCCTCTCACGTTGGTGGCGCATTTGTCCGTGCAAATAATTTATACTACATGGGATCCAAATTCTTTGTAATCAAATGTTGGTAACAACATACGTGACTATTTTATTCTGAATTCTTGCTCTATTTTCAATTCAATAATATATAATAGAAGAAATGAGGAGCAACTAATCAAAACGTATATTGTCCACTGGCGCAAACAATTGAGTTCGATATGAAATCATGTAGTTTTATTACGCTCTACATGCTCTTGCGTTGTGATATCTTCGAAACGCATTTAATGTAATGTGTTAAAATGCGTTTTCAAGAATTGTGAATGTAGGAGCGTGTAGAGGGTTTTAAAAACTTCACCATTTCATATCAAACTCACATTTTCCACCAGTGGACAATATTCGTTTTGATTAGTTTCACCTCAGATAGGCTATAGATTTCGGAGCTCAAGGGAACGTGCGTAGATAGTGTCATCCCTCCATACTACCGCTAGGCGACATGGTGACGAACGGTCGCCACACGGCGGGTCCCCCCCGGCGGGTGGAGCCCTCCGTGAGATCAATGTATTGTGCAATCCCTTGCAGGGCAGAGGGCGCCTTGGTGCATAAGGTACACTGACGCACATCCCATCTCCCTTAGCTCGTTACCCTCGGGGACGAGTAAACGCAAGACAGGACGATAACACCCTCCTGACGCGTCGCATCTACACCACGCTCAGGCCGACCAGGAGAGAGGGCTCAAGGCGTCAACTGATGGCACTGCAGTCCCTCTTCCTTCTCGGTTCGTGTCCCGACGGTGGCTGAATTTTCGACACTAACTTGTCATCTGGTCGAATTCATGTGGTGAGGAGAATTCTAGATTTCCGTGTTTTCTCCGATCAACACCAGGCGAATGCCGGAGCAGTATTCTAACAAACGGGCGACGGACCGCGCGCGATCTCTCCTTCCTCTCATTTGTCCTATCTTCAGTCCTTACATACACACTTACACTAACATGCACTACACTACCACACATCTCATGAGACCCGCCAGGAGCTAGGAGCTCCTCCTGGTTGGGGCGGTGCCCCACTGGTGGCAGATACTTGGATGGGGAAAACTAGTAACCGACGGTAGGTCGGCGCCGGAGGGGGAAAGATTACCGCCCCCTCCCGAGCAAAAAGCAGGCATTACACTTACAGGATTAATGACCCTGGTAGTTAACGTTGCCGAAATCACTTAACAATTAATCAAACACCACTCAGGCCCAATCTGACGTGGCCATTGAACCACAAATCTGGTGTGTATGTAAGACCTCTCAAGCCAGTCGACAGTGAACTCGGGAGAGGTCGTGTCTTACCTACGAACGAAACTGTTTGGTAACGTTTCGTTCTATGTCTTCTAACATCATGGAGTCATATTTCGCTATTTAAGGGACTTACATTCACTTCATTTTTTCGAAATCTTCTTATTTAAAATTATTAATATACATAAATTTATAAAATTCTTCAAACACTTGTGGATGTAAAATCATTATTTTTTCTTTTGAATAATCCTACAATATGCAAATACATTAATATAAAATAAATCTTAATTTTGGAATCATTTAGAAAAATTCAGTAACTTATATTTACTCACAAGTAACAATGAATGTGATTTGCGCACCACTGTTTTCTTGTACGTTTCACATTCACGCGACACTTCGCGTTTTATATTTCACATCTTCTCTGGTAAGTTTACTCTCTTGAAATTTCTGCTACTGGTTTTTCTTCTCAATATATTTACTATGCTATGTTATGTATCATCTCTCGCAGCAAATCTTGTTTCGTTTGTTCTCAGAACACACCAAGGACAGAAACGTTGCATACTTCCACCTGCAATCCTTGTATATGCCCATTTCTGGAAGTATCTGCAATGTATTCTCCTAAAAATTAAACGAGCCAATTTGAATCGTGTCTCGGGATATGAAGTTTACAGGAGGGATCCCCGGGCGATGGGACAGGTGGATGTACTATTCAACGCAGATTTAACGTATGGGGCGTGTGGAATTTTTCTAACTCCGGAGATACAAGATAAAAATAATTTCTGAGAGTTGAGAGACAACCTGCAATTGTATAAAGTGAATATAAAATATTAGTAGAAAGGTACTGTAAATCACATTAGTGCAATATTCTCTGTACATAGAATAATTACAACTTTCGACCAAGTTCTCCCTCGCCAGTGGGCAAGGATGGCAATTTCTCCCACAACGAGCGGGCAAAAATGAAGTAGAAAATAAGCATTTGATGTCTGCATTTGAACTCTGAAATTGCTTTAACGTAGTTCGTCAATTAAAGATAATTTATTGCATTAGCATAAACTTGTATTTTATATCATTTTAGTGTGTGTTGTATTAGAAGTATATAAGAATTTTATTAGAATATGTTTTATACTCAAACATTCGTAAATTAACACAGTATTTACTATTCAAAGCAATGTATTAAAATAAAGTTATAGCGATATATAAATTCAATTTACAAAACGTTTCTTTTGATTCTTTTAAATTAGTCCTTACACTTTTGTGCTTTCTGGAAACCCACTATTTTGCAAATACAAAAAAAAAAATACAAAAAAAAACACAATTAGCTTATTGGATTTTTGATCAGTATTAACAACGTTCAGGATATTGTCACGTTGAGGTGGCATCTGTTTCTTCTAGACAAAGACTTGAACGAAACTTTTACTCTGTATGGTACTTCTGCATTTGAAATAATATGTCTATGATTGAGTGATTAGTTTTCTTTATAAACCCACCATGTACAAATTGCTGAAATGCAGTGCGAATCTTCTAAATAAATAAGATCAAATCACTTCCGTGGTCTTCCTATTCATCCAAGGAACTGAGACATTCACGTCTGCGAACCCCCCTTAATTTGGGTTCCCTTCTGGGAAGGGTTATTTTCAACATTCAATGAACGATTCTACTAACTTCTGGGAAATGTGCAAACGCAATGCCCTCGCAACTCCAGGAGAATGAAGGTTTTAGGGAGACGTTAACAGGACACTGTTGGTTCTACGAACTACTCTGTACGGGGGACTTACCGAGAAAGCCTCTTTGACGGACACGTGTTATAGACAGAAATATGGCAACGCAATCTCAACTTCGCCATCTAACATTTTCTCGAAACAGGGAGGGCGCTCAGCAGGAAACTTTTCAAAGAAAGTTACCCCTGAGTACGGTCAGCGCATCCTCTCACGTTCTGATCATACCTCATCTGATTTTTTGAATATGAGAATACAATTTCACGGTCTGAGATTATATCATAATGAAAAATTTACTGAAATATTCGTAGGAAAATAGTTTTTATTCCATTTCCTGATTGCGCCGTTCAGCGTTTCCATATGAATTTCCTCTTCTATTTCATTGCTTTCACTCGTCTTACAGTCTATTTCATTTCAGTTTTCTTAAATATATTAGGATGAAATCAATCTGCCAGTGGTTTTGGTACAATTGGTACATTTCGATTGTAACACGTTTCCTTTTGAAATGATCTCCTGTTTATAGTTTGTCTTGAACTACATTAGTCAATTGCTTGCAAAATTAATGTAAATACAATGAAATATGAGAGCAAATTGATCGTGGATTTGCCGCGAGAGTTACAGAGCAGTGCAAATGTAGCGAAAGAAGGTATTGCATTCAAAACAAACTGAACTCTCCGTACCGTAGAATGACTTTGATTCCTTTTTCATTTGATTTTGAAAAAACTACATCTTCGGTTTTGAAAACTGCACTTTTGAGAATTGTAGCAGATGCACGGATGTTAAAGGATACTTTACATAACTTAATTATATAGATAACATTATTAACACCCTTTAAATACTTTTGAAAGTCGCTCTATCAAAGACACACTTGTTTTAAGGTGACTTTGATACTCTAAATTGAAGGTCATTAAAAGGTGTGTTTTAGTGATAACAGTGTCAATTTAAACCTTCAATGAAATTTGACAGAAAGTTTTCTTTTAATTTAGTTTTAAATATAGCGGATGGCTTTGATAGAGATGGTTGAACTTCTACGTTTTAAATAACAGGCAACAATGAATTACTTTTATATTTTGATAATTTTAATGAACCTTCCTAGAAAAGATACATCTTTTATCTCTTAACTAGAATCTCTTTACATATTTACAGAACCATTAAATTTATACGCCATTCTTTCGTTCATTTTTTTTTACTTCTCTATGGCAAAATGTACAAAATGTCCTCAATATCAACATAAAAGATATTTTTTCCACAAGCTTGAATATCTGATGTGTGGTAGCCACACTCTTCAAACCAATTATTCGTTATTCCCACATAGTATTTTGCGGACCATACCGTTGTATCTTTAGGATATGCATTTTTGCTTTCCTTCACCAAGATGTATATTCCTGGCTTAAGTGTTTGTCAAGTTGGTGTTGACAGTGATATTTTATTCGTGTCTTTTTCAGTACTATGTGAGAGCTCGTCAGTTGACGACAATTCTACATCAGTTTGCGAAATATCATCTGTCTCAGATGTTGCACTATTTTTGGCAAAAGTGGCACTGTTTCCTTGTTCAACGTCAAGTCCCTTTCTCTTTCTTACTTCATTAGCACGAACGATAGCAAGTCTTTTATCCTTCAAAACTATATTCAGAGAGTCCAATAGAACATTTTCAACATTGTGTTCTATTGAGCATCAAGAAGTTTGGTCATAACTTTGAAATGATTCAATGCCGGTTGCTTTATGTTCAATTATGTAACATGTAATAGAAAGATCGTTGTTTAATACCCGTATTACATTACTGGTTTGACAGAAGATACCAATCGAAGTCGGCCACCGACTGTTATCAAAGTCACCCCTTTCTCCAAATTATCACAAAACTCGCTGACATTTTAGGTTAAAATATTCTTCTAATCACTATGTTTGTCCCACTACAAACGTGTATATGTCTTGATCTAAGCGTGGAAATTTACCGGCGCACGAATGTCTTCAAAATACAATACACGAGTTTGAAACGAAACAGTCACAGCTATGAATCTTATTAAACACTAGTATGTCTATTCGCGCTCATAGACATCCAGAATAGCCCACTTCCGCACAAGAATTGGATCAAGTCAGGATAGTGGCTGCTACATCACAGAAACGGAGTGTAAAGGAAATATCAAAGTTGCCTCTTGATATCAAAGAAACCCCAATCTACGGTAGTGGAAAAATGTAAACAAATATATTTTCAAGAGAACGCTCCGATTTACCGCTTTATGAAAAAAAATCCAGATTCTGAAAGAAAAAATGAACGTTGCAGGGATGTAATTAGCTACTTCAGATAATCATGTTACAATTAACTGAACGGCGGAACCTTTCTCAGGTTTGTAACGCAAGGTTTACATTACCCTGTGTTTTCGTTATGAAATTAGAAACTTCGGCTGTTCTTTTGACGTATTTTCAGCTCGTAATTGGTCATTAATGTACATATCTAAAAACCGTTGATGTATTAAATGTTATATGCCGTACAAATGAATGTATTTGTGGTGAATAGTTTGATTTAATATGAGATTGACTTTCGTCTAAAAGGCAATGAAAACTCTACATGACATTTGACGGCGAAATATCTTTTTAGGAATAAGAACATATGTGTATCTTCTGCGGGCATTAGTTATTTTTTCAGAAACGTTCATGTACACGTCGAATTTTGCAATTGTATTTTTCTGTTACTAATATCTTAAACCTATTTTACACCTTTTTTTAAATTTATGCCAATCATTTCATCGTTGTCTGCGAAATATTGTGATTTAATTTAGGTTATTTGATTAACGACTAAAGTTTTCAAGAGCTGTATTTCTAAATATTAGGCAGGCGTTTACCTGTTACCAGTCCGTAATCTCACACAAATGTTTTCTGTTTCATTCTTTAACATTTCTCCCCGGCAGTTAAAATACAACGTATATTAAACCTTTCATAAAACATTATTAAATGAGTCGCTTTGCCGGAATTGCGTTACGAAATAACGAATTTTACTAATAGAACTTTGAAAGGCTTCTCAACACCTTCCTTATCATTTATTGAGTTGGACGCGTTGAAGAAAGACAAAGAAGCAGCAACATTTTAGAGCACATTTCTCCGCGCGTAAAGCGTCTCCTATCAACGGGACTGACATTTACGACGTTGCACTTAAAACACACGATCGGCACGTAAACCTAGCGCTGTAATGGATCTTGTGTTTGAGTCGGCATGGAAATGGTCTCGGCAAAGTGGGACTGACCGATTCCTACTCGCATGCCACGAAGAGGGGGAAGGGACTGGAAGAAGGGCTGACGGAGAAGAGATTGCGAGGGAACGGGGAATGTGAAAAGGGATGGGAAGGGAATGCGGGGAGAATGTGAAACGACGAGGGGTGAGAGGGGAATGGGAATGGGAAGGGAAATGGGAAAGAAAAGGGAACGGAGCGGGGCCAAGAGAGAGGAGTGGTCACGTGATCGCGGGGGGATGGTTGGGGGGAATCAATCGTCAAGCGACCCTGTGCAGCCTTGACCTCATCACCACCCCAAGTGAAAGGAGGTTCAGGTTTATTGTAATCTTTATTTATTTAATTAATTATTACATTATTTATTTAATTAATTATTACATTATTTATTTAATACGCTATTTATTTATTACATTATTTATGTATTACATTACTTATTTATTACGTTATTTATTTAATCAATAAGTTAATTATTTATTTTATTTTGCGTTAGGAATTAAGAGGTTTGACGTGGGAGGGGCAGAAAATTAGAGACCGAATCTATTTGAGGCCATTTCACCAGTTCGCTGGGATTTGTCAGAATATCGATGCCGAAATGATGAATGTACTGAATTCACAAACTATGTATCACGTTTGCAAGTTTTTATTTATTCAAGTGATTTTCAGTCGCGGATTCATGACGTACAACTTAATAAAATTGTCCATTTGAAGTGTGTTACTTATAAAATATTTCAAAGGGAAACGATATTAAGTTAAGTCTTTATGATCGTTCTCTTTCAATGAGGTTCTGCGCTTCTATTATTTACTCTTGGGAATAAATGGCACTCAGGAACACAGGGCGCTCAGAATTTGTGCATGTAAGCTAATTATTTCTTGCACACATTATGTCATTGCTGTTTTATCATAAATGATGGCGACTTCCTTTCTATTCAAAGGAGTGTTTACGCCAAAATTGCCGCAAAATATCTGTACCTGTGATTGCTTTAGTTTCTATTTTCAATTTATCTTCACATTTTTATTTCTCACATAGTTAAAAATAGTATAATCTAAGTTAAAATAGTAAAAATAGTGTAATGTTCTTTAGAAGGTTACATAATAAAACTTATGACAGATACTGAATTTCTTACGATACACATTATATGTATTAGAAATTATTTATTGCGAGGGATAATGCATAACTCATTGAAACAATTCATATCTGACGAAGACGGGTCAACGTAAAATACCATACACAGTACAAAGTATGTACATATGTTTCGGAATAAATGTTTCAACGTCCAGGGCATCTAGAGGGATCACGTGCCAATTCATAATGAAATTTTCTGTAACGTACCTTCACATGTGCGTACACTTCTCAGTGCACAGGAGTTCATCAGGACACGTTCTGACACAATCAAATAGATTTCATTAACCTGCGCAACTTTTGTCTTTACAGGTTTTGTATTACATGCAGGGGCTCATATTACATGTGTAACTAAGTAAACATAATATTCCTCACTTTATGTTCATTGGCAAGAAGTGACCATTTTCGACTCCTATACATCCCTAGACGTTACAAACATTTATTGTGAGATATTATGTAGAATGCACGTTCGGATTAAAAATTGTATTTGCAGAAGTAGACTTGCTTTTTAATACTAACGTCATTTCCCGTGATCATTTCAGAAGTTATTTCCAAATACATTGATAAAATTAATTGCATCATAGCGATTTTAAAGGTAAAATATTTAACAAATTTATTTCAATTAAGTTAATAAAATTCATAACTCGTGAAACAGACTCTTAACAACAGGATCGCTATATAATTGAATCCCGAATAATTGAGGTATTATATTTGTGTATCCTTAAAAATTATACTTATCGCGTATAGCTATGTCAGTCGTTATTTCATGACTAATTTTCATTCGTGCAAAATCCTAATATGTTTGTCAATAATTTTAGAAGACGTTTCCTAGGAATCAGGCCAATTATAATATTTTTAGTAGACGAAATAATGAGAAAGAGACTAGAATAGAATACTGTAGATTGGATTTTATAAATAAAAACTAATTTTGTTGTAGGTTCCGACTTTCGACTCTAATTGCCTTTTTATCAAGTAAAAAACTTCTTAAGATTCAATAAGAATATCAGACAGCTTTTCTAACTTGAAAATATTATCTCGGTTAGCAATTTGTTTCAATTTGTTTGGTGCGGTCTTATCGTGAAAAGTTTGCGAACTCCCGATGTAAGATTAAGAAGTTGGAGAAACAATATTGCTCTTTACTCATGATTTTCAGCCGTTCTTCGACCTCTCACAAACCACTTTAAATTTCGTGCCATTCGGTTTGGGGCAGTAATTTTGTAGAGATAGAAGTTTTAATGCTTTCTCTTAATAAATGACGTATATTAATTTTAATTACTCAACTATCTGATTCATAATTCTGGTCAAGATTAATTAATTCACATATTATTTTCTCTTTCTTGTGACGATTCTCGTCTCTCATTTAGAACATTTATTTTATTATTGACACATGTTGCTGGATAATAAACTTTTATATAGTAGCAAAAAGGTTTGTAAATAGAGAGAAACATTGCAAATTCTAATATTACTTCTTACTAAGGTTAGAGATGACCTTTTATTGCGCTTGTTCAGTGCTCTAATCCTCTTTAATTTCTTTAAAAAATACTTACGAAGAGTTCTATATATTAGTGCATTGAATACTTCATTTTATAAGGATATAAGTATTTTATCATTACATTTCACGAATGTAAGTTCCTTGGTTTGCATCTCGAACAGGAAGATACACAATGTAGTTTTTTGCTTTTCGTGGCATAAAAAAACAAAGTGTTACAAGAACGTTTTGACAGGCATATTATTATTTTGATTAATTCTTCCTAGCTGATTAGTTTTAGCAGTAATATAAAAACACTAATGCTTACGTTTGGAGAATATCGCGCACCCGCTTTTGGATTGAACTTAACCGTGTGGTAGTGTTTGACGGTATGCGGAAATAATTTATTTTATTTTTTATTTAATAGGTAATTATTACAAACAAATTAGATTACTTGATCCTATGTGGCTAGGC
>BOPP01000273.1:44546-97472 GCA_017312745.1 Gryllus bimaculatus
ACAAAGATTTGGAAACTCATAAATATAATGATTAAATTGCAATAGAAAAAAATCAGACTACGACGGTTCCACAAGTATTAATAGATTAAAAATCTAGAATATTATTGCTAATTATCAAAGAAGACATTGATGTTAAAACTCAGCAACCAAATAAAATCGAAGCTAGGAAGGCACCCATAAAAATGTATAATCAAAAATACTATATCAATTTTTAATAGAATTTTAGACAATAAATCTAGACGTTCGTGACGATAAGAATGGTAATGAAATGATTTTTTTCTTTCAAAGTTTTAAGGTAAATTTATTCATGGTGTGAATTTTTTAAAATATAAATAAGATAATTGCAATTATTAGAAAAATGTTAAAAGAGACAGGAATGATACAAATTTGTAAAACAAATAGAAATAAAATAGAAAAGAAGATAAGTCAGTTTCCAAATTATTATAACGATGTAGAAAAAGTATTAATGGAACAATATAATGTTTTAAATATAAAAATTGGAGCATTTTTAAAAACTTACGATTATATATAAAATGGTGGAATATTTGGCCACTTAATTGCTTTTGTAAAACATTATCCAATTGTAAAACATTTAGGTTTTTCACTCTATCAGGACAAAGTGAAGGACCTCAAACAGCAGAATAATTATAAAAATAGTGAGAATATTATTAATTGCTAATAAATTTTCTTTCCAAATGTTTGAATGTATTTTTAAAACAGCCGTTAATTTTAAAATTCGATGTACATTTAAAAGCAGACTATCAAAGAAAATGTTAAGTTAAATGCAGAAGAAGTTATTGAAAATAGTACTGAAGTAAAGGAAACTTCTGAAGATCATCACTAAATAAATATTATATCACAATACTTACTGTTTTTAAGACGAAAACTGTTAACGAATGAACGAAATCAAGCTAACCCAGATAATGAAATAAAAATCTCAAATAATGTTCTTGAGGCTATTCGTTTAGAGCGAAGAAAGGATGGAAAATTATCAATAATTAAATTTGGTAATAAATAATGAAAAAGGGGATAACAATATCTGATAGAAATTAATTGCAAAATCTATTGACTAGAAATGAAACTTTGCCATTTATAATTGTTGGTTTTGTAAATGGTACTTCAAATAAAAATGCAATAAGATTACACGATAAATTCTTTTACTTTGTTTTAATTGACACATTTCAAGGAAACAATATGATTAATGTGCTAAGAAAGAATAATGCAAATATCGTCATGTTTTTTCTTATGCAAATTGGGATAAAATCTATGATGGAAAGTTATGTCAGGTTATATCACAAAACTATACAAGAATTAATTGCAATATAAAATTCAATCACCAGTTATGTTATAAATCGCAGAACATGAACTAGAAGCGTTATGACATAATGATAAATAATTTGTTGCGACAGAAAAAAAATTGAAAGAATTAAAATTTGAAATAATAGTCAATTGAAAAATGTATAATGCCATGATTTATGTTTGTGGTAGAAAATAGAAACATTATTTATTATTTTAATAGAAAATATTTTCATATTAGAAAAAAGATATGAAAATAGTAATATGATATTTAATTACATCTCCTTAAATGTCTTTAAGCTTATTTCTTAACCACCGTAATAAGTAACACCAAGTTTTTTTAAATGTATATGATTGATTTCAATATGTAGAAGTATGAATATTCTTAAATTCTTGGGGAGATATATTGGATAATTAGTTAATGAATTGGTGATGATGCTTATTAGATATTTATTTATTTATTAGTTTTAAAGAAACATTGTCAATTTTTAATAGAAATAAAAGAGATGAATGGTGTTGTAATTGCATTACAAAAAAATGGAAGTTATTTATGATTGAGAGGAACCAGTAACAAAAATAAATGAAAAAAGGGTGAGTAAGTTGGGAATCAAATTATAATGTCATTTGGCAGAGTCCGATTTTGCCGCCGTGAAAGAAATTTCGTGTTCCGGACAAACACCGATACAGAATAAAATTCAACTCCATTTTTTGTGTAAATTTATTCTTCACAACCAGTTAAATATTAATTTTGTTGATTTAATACCAGTTAAAGTATATTGTAAAGTTAATTTGTATTTTTTTTTTGCCAAATACCAAAATTTTTGTAATCACACCTAATGTAATGCAATACTTTTAATAGTCTCTAATAACAAAGTTGTTGATGCGACTCTAAATAAATTTATTTTAAAAAAGTACACGATGAATTGCCCAACAATCACCTGTATTACTTCGCTATTTAACATTTTTCATTACCTATTCTTTGACAAAACGAGGAAATCTTTGATCCCTCTACACCCCTTAGAAGTTTCTTATATTTTTTATGAGATACCTGTATAAGTATGCTAAGCAAGTACTGAATCGTTTGGTGTCATCTGGCGTTGTAAAATATTGTATATGAATTGTAATTGAATAAGTGAACTAATATCTGTTGCAAATATATTTCAAGACTTCAGTAAGTAATTTTTTACTTTATTCGTAAACCACGAGAAAAGGAAATGGTAGAATTCCTAGCTAAATAGGGAGACGCTTACGAGATTGATATGTGTGGGATTTAATTTCCTTTCTGTAATGTAGAGGTTTGGAGCTCTAGAATGCGTTTTTTTAAAATATTATGCCATATCTTAGGGGAATGAATATTTACGAAATATACAGAACGAACAATATGAAGTCTAATTTGAAAGAATTCTGAACTCGTAGTATTATGGATTTAATTGACTTAGTTGTATCATTCATTATTTTATATGAATATCCCATTTGAGGATTCACTGAACTGAAAGATTCAAAATTTTTCGTACGTTAATACTTGTCAGTGATACATATTGATGTTCAATGGAAGTTACAATTGTTTATTTGCAATGGAAACTGCAATGAAACACTTTTTCTTTCGTTTCCTATATATTTGTTATTACAGAACCAATGCAAAACATATGATATTGCGTTATGCGATATTCTTTAATGCAAAGGATGTTTGTAACATCAGCAAAGAGAACTGAACTTCTGTTACTAATGGGGATTCATTATCTTTAAAAACAACATTATCTACAAGGCTCCTAGTTGATGTAGTCGTATTATTTACTATATTCTATTTCATTTTATTCTGTTATTTGTTTTCAAAATATTCTTAGCATTTTCATAATTTTAGCTTGCTATGTGACTTTTTTTTAAGTAAAGAAAAAATCTTGAGATAAATTATGAAATTTATAAATACAACAGAGAAATTGATAGATTTTATACGATGGACAACACGATCTCTTGTGTTATCCAAGTATTATTTTCTGTGATATTTTTCGTTTTTTTGGTTTGTTAACTATTATTTTTTGATCGATTGCAGGTATGCTTACATGCAGGTACACGTACTGAAAAATCAAAACCGACGGAATTGATTGAATTGAATTAATTAAATTATAGCTATTGAAGTAATTAATTGTTTCGTTCTATATTAGCCTAATGACGCTAATATGTAACTATAATTGAAGGTACTGCATTCAAGGTCAGAATTGTTTAGTACAGCATTTGAATCTGTGTCGACATAATTCTGGAACCAGAAACCTTTCTATGTTACGGTTTCTATGTGTAACGGTTAGCGTACTGGACTGTTGTACCTAAGTTGGCGGGTTCAAACACGATCGAAGCCGTGGATTTTTAAGGGCGAAAAAATCTTTCGTACGCCTTCCTTCGGAGGGGAAGTAAAGCCGGCTGTCCCATGTTCGTAGATTTACTTGCATGTAAAAGATCCTCAAGCCTACATGACGCCTCTGAGCTAAATTCCAATCGCCGGTTTCTCGCCCAAGAAATGCCTCCTTTCTCTCCTAGTTGGTGAAAGGAGCGTAGCAAAATTTGCGTGGTCAGACGGAAGAGCGGGCCTGATGGCCCGAGTCTCGCCACGTAAAATAAGGCAAATTCAATTCAATTCAATTCTTCCCCAAAAAAAAATTCTTCAGCCTTGCCTCTCTCCTTAATTAAATCCGCCGTGCGCCTCTGATGCCTCTGATGCATATGCCCCGACGACCTGCTTTAATCGCAGCCCGCAATAGAGCCCTTGACGGTGAGCCACGAGGCACCGTCGCCGCTGCACAAAAATCCAACCAAATTCAATGAATCTCCGTCATCACGTCGCAACTCTCAGCCTGCGATCTTTTCACGTTTGATTCCCTTTATTGGCCTACTCATGAGCTCTATCCTATTCACCCCCATCACCCCCCCCTTTGGCTCTCCTCCGCCCACGCTCCGCGTGGCATTATCTCGCTGTTAATACTTAATCACCCAGGGACGTTTAATTTCCGGCGGCATTTCGTTAACTGCGTCTGATATTACGGTTTGTTTATGTTCACCATCATCTCGACCCGGCGTACTGAACGGTGCAATCCCTGACATTTGCTCTGGTCTCGTTCCAGCCAGACCAATAGAGCTTCACATGCCCATCCTCTGCCCCCAACTCACTCCAACTCACCCCACCTCACCCCATCACTAATGCTCGGGCGTGCCGCCTCCTTTCGCTTCTCTGCCCGTTTCGACTCCTCTGCCGTTTAGACAGGCGGTACCGAGGCCGGGATTCCTCATTTTATTACTCAGACACATAGATAGGTAGTTGACTGCAGCTTTCGCACGTTTTATTACGCCATGCTGTAGTTGAATATTGCTGTTTTACGAGGGTCAGACAAAGCGAGAACATTTAGCAATGGCAATGTCATCACAAGGATGATACAGTAGAGATCAAGAGACGACATACGATGTGTACGCTCGTAATGCATCGGATCTGACGGGGTATAAGAAATATGAATAATCTCATCATGGTTACGGATATGGATGGAATGTGGATTATCTCCAATGGAATGTCGCATCGTTAGGAAAACATAAAATTAGGAAGGATGAAGGGGCAATAGATCATCTAGTATAAATATCGTTAATCGAAATCCTTCAAAAAGTGAAATGTCATTCAAAATCGAAACTGTTTCATTGATTTTGTAGTTTTGCAAACTTCCTGTATGTCTAACAAAACTACTAACAGCTCTCACGTGTCAAGAGGCTGCTTAGTTTTCCGTCAATTTATACGTCTGTTCAAAACTAATATCAAAAATAAAGCATTGCTATGCTTGGATAAAATTCCGGAGTAATATTTTGTTTTTAAATCAAAATAATGGATACAGGGACGTAAAGTATTGGAGAGGTCATTCAAACACCCTTTTTTGTTGCTAGGGGCCTACTCTGCTTCAATGTTCAACAGAAATTCTAATTATATCATTTAATCTTTAACAGTTCTAGAACTAAATATTCAATTTAGATTTATTTCGAACATTTCTCAGAGTTTCCTTGCACTGAAACGTAAACATACATAAATCGCTTTAAAATTCAAAACAGCATACTGATGCATGTGAGAAAATATTTCGAGAAATTTGTGTATAAGCTATGGCCCGTTTTAAAATCTAGGCGTCATGACTGTTAATAACAAGACTGATGGTAAAATTTCTTTACTTCTTTTCAAAACAGAGCGCTTCTTTAGATGCCATACCAATACTGCATAAATTAAATATTATCTTGCACAACACAACACAACATATGTGATATTACAATCTTGACTAGATGGTCGCTAATGACCTATATGTTGATGCGACCTTAAATAACACAAAAAGAAAAATCGTGACTAGGAGTAAGCAGTGCTTCTGCAATGAGCTCGTAATCACCAACCATACGGAAAAGTCGTGAACAGGCGAACCGTTTCGAGGTGAGCAGTCCAACTGCGAGCGATGAGCGCTTGTGATTGACCGCTAGAATTTTCTTCCAGACAGCGCAACGATTGAATTGGATCTAGCTATCTAATGTTTCGTGGAGATACGTCACTTTGAAAGCAATCTCTTCAGTTGCTGCTTGGAGCGAGTCTGCTATCAGAATGCTGTACAGCACGGAAAATAAATCGTTTTAATGCGGTTAACAAATACGAGTTCTGGAAACGTCCTTCATACGCGCGTATGAAAACAACTTTGTTCTGCCGGTGGCGGCTTTGCACAAAAAATGTCCAATAAGTTCAGCTCCGTTTGTTGTCTCCTTTTAGGATAAATATATTTTTAAGTCGTTTCGAGGTCATGCTCCAAAATATTGTGTTGAAAAATTTACGTTAATTCTGTATTGAAATATACTTGAAAACAGTTGAACTGCAAGATTCTCGCTTGAACTGCAAGACGAAATGTGAAAACTTCTCTACATTTGTTCGTGGAAGTTGATTTATTGATTTTTTTCGGGCGCGTCAATTGATTGTCATTGGTCTCGAAAGTATAGTACATGTTTGTCACGGGAGGAGGCGGTGATCTCCCGCTAGATGGCGAGATCCATCTCCAACGTCCACGTCATCTAGTGGAGTTTTCTCCAACCAGGTTTCTCCCACAAATCCGGCACCACTCCATCCCATACTATCCCCCGACATGTGTGATAGTGGAATGCTCGTAAGTGTGGGTGTAAGTATAGGGCGAGGGCCGGACACGAAAGAGGGAGATTAGATACCACGCGGTCCGTGGCCTGTTTCTTATGGTACAACTGCTGCGTTCCCTGGTATTGATCGGAGAAACCCCAGAAAAATGCCGAACAAAGCAGCCGACCGCTAGAATTTTCTTCCAGACAATGCAGCTATGGAATTGGATCTAGCTATCTAATGTTTCGTGTAGATACGCCACTTTGAAAGCAATCTCTTCAGTTGCTGCTTGGAGCGAGCTAGAAAGCGCACCAGCGTACATTGCCATGGCTGTAGCTTCTCCCGCGAGCTGGCAGACACGTGTGCTCTACTATGGGAGAATACAAGGGGCTCGCTGGCCATAAGAACGCCGGGTTCGCCCGCGGAGCTGGCGGCGTTCAGCAGAGAGCACGCTTTAATACGAGAAACTGTTTATCTGCCAAAGGTAAAAGAACTAGTGTTCTCAAAATTCCCGCATTCCTAATTTAATTTTGTATATTGCATTCACGAACTCTTCACTTTGCTTCTGACTGCTATCTGCCTGCGTCTTAGTGTAATGATAGTGTGAAAGGGGGTGCGATAAAATATTTAAATAGAATAAAAATATAGAATAAAGATAGAATAAAAAATGAACGTTTATTGGTTTATTTGGTTTATTGGATACGTTTATTGCTTGTTATTGCCCTCGAAATGGACTGCATAACTTATCAGGATGGAAATAATCGGGGTTACGAGAAAAATATGAAACCAGTTGAATGATGTTGCATATTCCCTTATGGAGGGTAATATGAAATAGCATATTGGGCGGGAAACATGAGAAGACAAACCGCCTCAAGTTAACGTCTAGGTAATTTATAAGTAATTCTGAATCATTAAAATTGAGGAAAAGAATCCTATACATACTTCGGGCGTTATATGGTTCTAATGATCTCCAACCTCCAAAATCCTTCATGGCAAAAACACTTGGGCTTTGGACGTCGCTCGATCATTAGAGCCCTTATATTGCCCTTTGTAGATAAATAACTATTACGAAAATTACCCGTTTGTAACGTTAAAGGGAGATGTTCCTGTTTTCCTAACATTTCTTCGTCAATACTCACATCATTATCTTTATCATCTACTCAACATCATCCTTAAGTACGTGACGCTTCTCTGCTCCGTTGTCTGTGATAAGATTTTTAGCAAGCGTATACTCTAGTTAATTGGTCTTTCGCAAAATCTTTGCCGTTTTCAGAGAACAATTGCTTTTCGTTCAAATTCTTGTCACCAGTAGGAGGACATTATCGCCTTCGAATGAGTCAGTATTGTACAAAAACAATTAAGACCAGCAGAGAAGAAGCTTAGCAACTGAACAATTCATTTCCCTCATAATTAAATGAACAACTCTGGAAACTTTACTCGCCGTTACGTAGATCGAAGTGTCTCAATTGCTTTTCAAATGTCTGCAACAACTTAATGAAATCAATTCAAGAGATTATGGCTCGGATATATTAATTAACACTTCATTAATGTTAAGAAGAAATAACCATTTCGGCTACGTTTGGTGGACACAGGTATTTTAAGCACAAGTGCAAACAGATTATACTCAAAGTATAATATTGCTAGTTTGTAAGTTGACAGACTTGTTAGTTGACGAGCAAATACCAAGGTGTCCCTTTCCGATTTTGATGCATTTTGCGAATGTGGTTCGGGATGATGAAATGTAACTTATGTTTTTTGTTTCTGCCAATAAATGTTTTAAAGAGGTGAAATAGCCCTTCGAATTTTTGGGCGATGAAAGATGATGTTTATATTTTGCAAAAGAATTAAACAAATGCAATTACATTTATGCGACCACTGAACTCTAAAACAGCTCCTGAGTGATTTTTCGATGTTATCGGCAGATCGTGGCCGGTTTATTAAAGTACTGTTCCGGCATTCGTCTGATATTGAATGAAGAAACAACGGAAAATTACCGATCAAATCAGCTGCTGTTATAGTTATCTCTTCGACTACTGCTGAATTCTACCCAGCCATCTTTTTAAGGCAGGATTGTTCTGGCAGAGCTTTGTTTTCGGTCTAGAGAAAGCAAACTCTGATGATGACAGCTAACCTGTCGAAAAGATCAGAAGTTAAAATATACTTTTTATTGTAGACATCACCTTTTATTGACTTAATTATTAGAAGGTATCTATCTCACCAGTGATCTTATTAATATCTATCTTGTGTGGAAAATACGCCACTATCACAACTCGAACCCTCGTCCTTGCAGTCGGAGTCATTGCAGCGCCTGACGTCGTCACTAGGGATTTTGATGACCTGAAACGTCGCCAAAGATGATCAATAAAATCCTTTTGAAATGACCTAAAAGCAAAGAAAAATTACGTAAATAATGTTATCAAAATCAGTTCGGATGAACAACTTAAGCTGTTGGATACGTTACTAATGTAATCGAGGATGCTTCTATTCGTTCAAGTGAACACAGCTTTCAAACTTTTGGTTTGGACTGTTCTTTCCCAGAAAATCTGTCTTTAGTTATCTCGAAATCGGCTGTATCGTCAATGGTGCTGACTGGCGTCACAGGAACCTTAGAATACATACTCACAATGGCTGACATCACAACTTCTGAGCGAATAAATCGAATAGGCTACCAAGTATATGTACTTAGGTATTCTGTGGAGAACATTTGTTGCACCTAAAAATATTATTGGAAGCCATTACCAATAAAATGATATTAAAGCTGATTAAATCAGCGAATATGTATTAAAAATTACGGGAAAAGGTAAAAAATGACTTAGTTGAAATCGATATAAAACGCAAATACATGACGTACAAAAACGACTTATTAGTTGAAATCGATTTAAAACGCATGACGTACAAACATGGATCACTTGCTTTTTTTTGATAACATAAAACGAATGTCTATTCTAAACGACATTTTTCTGAAGTGAAAAAAATGACATTTCATTAAAATATGCCCTTATTCAAAACCATTATCATCATCATTAAGAAGCTTCACCCGAATAAAAATTTGGTTATACAACGGGCGAGGAAGGCAAACGTTTACTACTGATCCCATTACTAAGGTACATCAATTTTCATTACTTTGTATATTGTTCGACGAAGGCCTTGGCTGGCGGGTAGTTCGTCAGGAACGTGGCACTACCAAAATATTTCATTTCAGAACATGCACCACGTATGTAATACTAATCATACAACAATTTCATGCTGCTTCTCAAAATGAAATTGTTCAAGATATTAACTATAGGTTCATTAGTTGTTTAAAAGACATGGCGACATTTATGATTTCCTTTTATTGATGTAATTACGTAGAAATTCGAGACAAAGTTATCGCTTTGAACCGTAGTACCGGTGTTGTCAGCAGATGTTCGGAATGAGTGAAAAGATAGGATGCGGAGGAAAACGTTAAAGTATTCTCACAGCAGATGGCTCTCAGAGGGGGTTTGTGTTGGATGTGATGATGGAGGAGGGACAAAGATATGAGAGCTGGAGATGACGGCACGATAAAGGTAGTGGCTTAGCATTCACATGGAGATGAGGAAGATCCAGGCTAAAGTCTTCATCTTGACTCGTGAATCTTATTTATGCAGGCTTCTTTGAGAGTCTTCCTTGATTTATGTCCGCATGCCAGTCCCACGTACGACGCTGCGTGCAATTCCCCTGGAAAGTTGAGTAGTGGCGGAGCTCAACTGCCGTGCGCTGCGGAGGTTGTGTCTTATAGTGGGGGCTGAGACAACTGGCAAACGGACGAGATTACAAAAGGTTGGCAGTGCGTTAAAGAATACGTGATGTCACTATGCAAACTACAAATAATGTGCACGTTGTTCTGTAAATATGTGATGGTTTTTAATCTCTTCTAAAATACGCAAAGCCTTTTGAGAATAGATTGATATAGCTCACAAAATGAACGAGCCCGCTTACTTTCATGTTCATCTCTGATGAGTTTCCACCTTGTCTCAATGACGAGACATCACCTTTATTTTTTTAATTCATCGAGATTCGAAATTTCTCTTTCTCTCATCAGTTCGCTTTATGGTTGTACTTGCAATGAACTAAACACGAGAAGATACGAGAGAATGCTCGAGGAGAAGCTAGTATTTCTAATAATTGTTCATTTGTCAATTTTTGTGCATAAGCGACTATTTCCAGTTGATTCCTCATGGATTTTTTGCTTGTTTGCGTGCATTTAAATGTTATGCTACAAGAAAGAGATAAAAATTAAGAGATCTAAGAAGATCGTTGAGAAATATTCAATAAGGAATTTTAGTATAAATAAGTGTGGCAGTTGATATATTAACTACCTATTTCATAATACATTGCAGACACGTAATGTGCTGAAGTACACAGACTAATTTAGTTTTATATACTCCAATATTTATTTATTCTTAAACGAGTTGTAACCCTTATACAATAATAAATACATAAAATCTTTAGAAAAAAATTACAAGTTTGAAATACCAAAACAACAAAATACAAAAAGGATACAAAATATCTAAAAGGTATAAAAACAAGACATTATATAATTCTGAAGTATAAAAACACATTTTGTTAAAAGTACAAAGCTCAAGAAATAAAACCAATAAAATAAAAATAGTGAGACACAAGAATAAGAAAATCATTACATATTCTAGTTTTGATGTTAAATCGGTTAGTTGAGTTTTCCAGAAAAATACAAAACAAATATTTAAAGAGATTTGTGTGTGTTTAACATGGCATTTTTTGAACTGATTTTTACAGACAGTTTATTCTTCTTCAATTTTCTTTCTACAACGTTTCGACATAGGATTCGACAAAGACATAGGATTCGAAATGTTGTAGTAAGAAAATTGAAGAAAAATAAACTATTTGTAAACAATTGGTTCAAAAACATCATTACAAAACAAATATAATGAATTGTGGAAAAATATTTTCATGAATTTATTTACATTTAGTTAATTGCACGAGAGCTCTGACTCACTTTGATCAAGTAAACAGATGAGCATATTACAGATTCCAATAATTTACCCCTGACAAAATGAACTCGACATTTTACAATATCGGCTCTTTCTTCCTTTATTTCTCTATCTTTCTTTTCCCCTTTCTTTCCCTCTTTCCTTCCCTCTTTCCTTCTTTCTTTCTTTCTTTTTTCTTTCTCTCTTTTCTTCTGACCTTCTTTTCTTCGATATTTCATTCTTTTTCCCTCGGTAAAAAATTATAACAAAATTTAATTACACCAAACCAAATTGTAACTGTAACAATTTATATAAAACACAAATTTTACTAAACTGTAAAGTATTTTTGTAAACTTGTGATCTTTAACATGCCCAGTTCATTATGACAAAAATGAGACTTTGATTGGGTAAGCCGAGTAATTCCCACAGGATTTCAATTAAAATTGAAAACCAATACTTACCCACCAGCATATTTTGGTCCCAGTAGTTATCAGGAATTTCCCCAACGTGAAATGAGGAATTTCCCCAACCATCTTTAATCCAGTGTCGCACATCCACACAAAGCAATTATCATAGTGGTTTCATTAGTACCAGTTTTTCTACATACAATGTCCTCTTACCCACATTAAATGTAGTTGTGCGTGCATTTTGATTGAAGGTAGATTATCTGATAATGATAAACATTTAATAGATTGGAATACAAGTGATGAATTAGAATTCGTAAGGGCAGATGACGAGTTGCATTGAATTGCAAAACAAATTATAATTAGTAAATCTCGTGAATGAACCTTCTCAACAATATAAAATACATTTTTAAGTGCAATTAAATATATATAGCACTCCAGCATTCTCAGACTAAAACTATTCCTTGGTGTCCCAGCGTCGGGAGATCAGTGGTAAACAGGTCTGAATTACTTATGCCGTTTATTGGCATTCTCTACCTGCGTGACACTTTCACGTTATTGGAGTTAATGCAATTGGTTTATAACGAAACATTATAAACGAGTTGCATACGCTATTTTTTGTGTAATAGCATTATAAATTTATAAGGGAATCCAACTGAATTTTGTGAAACAACTTTCTTGTGACCTTTTGGGTATTTTTCATCTGTGCCAGAAAACGTTTCTCAGCTGTATCGTTTACCGCAATCATTCCACGAATCTCTCCCTGCAATTGGCTGAATGTGTGATGACGTAATCACTCGTGCTGAAAATCATTAATACGTCATAAATGAACCGTAAAATGCCCTTTTATGAACGAAAAGAACAGAAAATGTCATTTAAAATGCTGGTATACAAAAAAGATGTCTGGATACGGCATTGATAAGGTACAGTTACTTTTGCCCCCTACTGGAATCGAACCTGAGGTGGCGGCATCGAAAGACTCGCTAGACATGAGCCATCGAAGGGTCTTATATGATATAGGTGCCGGCTCTAGAGAGTCCTAAGCCGCATTTTTGGCACGAAGACAAAAATAGGAAAAGCTTCCTGGACTATTTGACAACACTCATTGTAATTTCGTGGACTTACATCTACTATTTTCCATTTTTCTTTATATGCTCTATCTCTATATTATTGACTGTCTGGCCAAGTCGAAATCTGCTCTAATTCCCTTTCCATTGCTTGTTGTGAACGCTCTCCGCCATTTATAAAAGAGCACAGGAAAATTAGAAAAATGTACATTCTAGCTTTTCACTTAACATTCTGCAACTATTTTTTTAAATTTTCATAAAAATATTATTATATATTTTATGTTGGGATAAAAACATTTGAGATCAATGACAAGTAATATTTTACAATTTATTACAAGCATATTGTAGAATAATTGATCAAAATAATGTGTTTACAACACGACACAAAAAGTAATAAGAACATGTACCATTGCCAGTAGGTTTTATAATATTCTCGAAACCGACTTTCAAATAGAGTACAATAATTTGCCTTTTTCTGTTTTGAATTTAGTATAGTATTGGATTGAAACAATTAGAAGTGCTCTTCTCGGCGAATGTTCCTTGCCAGTTCGAACCCCTCAGTTTGTTCTTGTCTGCTAATGTGAATTCACTCTGAACCATTGAAAGGAGCGACTGCGTTGGAAGGAGTTTGCAAACATGAACCTCTGAACGACATATCGGGGACTGCTGCTACACATACATGTATACATACTTACGTACATTCATGCATACAGGCATATAGGCATACGTGCATACATGGGAATAATTGGTGGTGATAATGAACGGCTTCCATATTGCTGATGAATGTTAAAGACCTGCTCGACAGGGACGTGAATAGCTCAATGGATTGGTGCTCTCATTTTGTGCGTAATATACTGATGATTTCTATTTGCATATCATCCCATTGCCTCTTTCTGTTCAAGTGTATTTAGAAAGGTGTTCTTGTAACCACTATGGGAATCATACATGTAGACAATTTAAAAAGATTTATCAATGTGTCGTTATAATACCCGATAGGCCAGATGAAATAACGCCATTCGAATTTAAATTCCCTAAACTGTATTTAATATTGTCTGTCAATTTCAAATTTTATTTTCCGATGCAAAAAATCTTTTCGGTCTTATACCACGAAAAATGGTTTGTTAGTAGAAAGATCCTGGTAACCAAATGAAAATTACGTTTACCAGTGTTCGAAAAAGACATATTTTTCAGTTTTCATATTATTCTCAAAATTGGAAAATTATGAGAATACTAAAATGTCTACACTTTAGTTAAAAATTCTCAAACAACAGACAATAATGTATGGCGAACGTAAGTGGTAAGCAGAGATAATTCCTCCGAATGACCAGTTATAATTTTCATATCCCTACATGAGTTATGACAATATTTCATTTTGTATACAGTATATTGCATGAAGTAGAAGAAAATGGATTACGATAAATACGAAACTTGAGTTCAGGAGCTAGCATCATGCGTTGGGTCAACGTAAAGATTATTCTGACTTGACGTATATGGCATATTAGCGTAAATGTGAGTATTATTTTACTTTGAGATTTTTTCCTAATCTGATTCTGAAGAATTTTGCGTACACGAATAAGTGAACTGTCAGCGTTTTTGAAATCGGACCTCTTTAAACGTTCCATTTGAACGAAACTGGAACATGTAATAACAAAACCATTTCCTACGGGAAATCCGAGCTTCGCAAATAAGTGAAAAAAAAAGAACCCGAAGAGAAAAAGCGACAATCGCAGATCACGATGACCGAGCATTCTCGGACCTCCGTCAAGCTGCAACCCCCACTTGTTCGAAATTCAAAATTAACTAGCCTATAATTTTGTACCAATTGTGTACTAATTTTCTACCACAATTAAACATTTTGTACTCAACTATAAACAATAAAAAAACGCATAACGTCAAGCTAGCACCCCCACTTTTGGATGTGTTTTTTTATTGTTTATAGTTGAGTACAACATTTTAAATTGTGGTAGAAAATTAGTACATAATTAGTACAAAATTATAGGCTAGTTAATTTTTGAATTTGGAACACGTGAGGGTTGAAGCTTGACGGAGGTCATTCTCGCGGTGAATGTTGGGGCGTGTTAAGGCGAAGCGAGATGTAGCGAGAAAAAGAGCGGCGGGAGAAAGAAAAAAAGAAAAGAAAAGAAAAAGAGCGGCCTACATACTGCGGATCTGTGCACTAGGAGGCATCCACGCGCACGCGGGAACAGCGAGGGCGTGCGGCATGAATCAGGAAGAGGGACGCGGCGGCGGAAAGAGTGCGAAAGAGAGCGACACTGCAATCGCCGCGACCCATGCTGGGACATTCGTTTGATTGCGCCATAAAGATAGGCATGGAGCCCTATCCCCCCTCCCCGTTGCCGCAACTCTTCCCCGCCTCTTCGCGTCCCTCTGATTCTGGGCTGGAGGATTGAGGCGGCGGAGGAGGCAAATGAGGGGAAAGTGGAGGTAGAGACGCAACGTGACGCAGGCTGAGACGTGACGCAGGCTGAGACGTGACGCAGGCTGAGACGTGACGCAGGCTGAGACGAGACGCAGGCTGAGACGTGACGCAGGCTGAGACGAGACGCAGGCGAAGGCGAGGCGAAACGAGGGCGGAGCCGAGGCGAGACGCTGGCGGGGACGAGGCGCGGGTGGAAAAGAGGTAGGACATGGGAGGAGACGAGGTGAGGCGGAGACGGGGACTAGACGAGACGCAGACGGAGACCATACGAGACACGGGCAAAGACGAATCCCGACGCGGGCGAAGACGTGTCGAGACGCTGGCGGAGACAATACGAGATTCAGGCCGAAACGACTCGAGACTTAGGCGAAGGCAACACGAAACTCAGGCGGAAACAAGACGAGACCCAGGCGGAGACACCACGAGCCCCAGACGGAGAAGACACGAGATACAGGCGGAAACGAGACGAGACCCAGGCGGAGACGAGATGACACTCAGGCGGAAACGAGACGAGACTCTGGCGGAGACGAGACGAGACTCTGGCGGAGACGAGACGAGACTCTGGCGGAGACGAGACGAGACTCAAGCGGACACGAGAGGAGACTCAAGCGGAGACGAGAAGAGACTGACGGAGACGAGACGACATTCAGGCGGAGGCAAGGCGAGACTCAGGCGGAGACAAGACAAGACGAGTCGAGTCGCGGGTGGAGACGAGAAGAGACGCGATGCGACTGGAGACGGCAGTGTGTTTCAAGAAACACATTTGCTTGCGACCGACCGCAACGCAACGCAAGGGGTGCACCACCCTCCTTCTGACCGCCGCGTCTACAATTCACTTCCCCGCCACCGCAACCGCCGCGCCGCTACCACCGGCTCTCTCCCACCGTAGCTTCCCCGTCTCCGCTCGCTGCTCAGGTAGCATCTACGATCGTCCCACTCTCAGTGCGCTCTTCCCTATTCTGCGCACTATATTCTCGTTAAAGCCTCGTCACTTGCCTCCACGTCGTTTTGCCTGTGTTTCGTAAAAAAGCCACCGCTCCAATGACTCTCCTCCACTTCGCCTTGTGCTCATTGCCGTCTCCTCCTCCGCACCAACATTACCTTCACTTCCATTTCGTCCCCACGTTTACTGCAATCTCACCTCTACCTTGTAAAAAACAAAGCCCTTTTTTTTGCCGCGTGTTCCCCCTCGATTCGTCCCAACCTGCCCGTCGTCCTCACATGCCCTCTGACCTCACCTCTGCCTGGCAGATACATTCGCCCCTTCACATCCCTCATCTTCCACATTCCCGCTTAATTCTTCGTCATTCTTATTCTGTTCCTGTACACACGTCACCTCCGTCTCTACCCGCACCGTAGGTTTCGCCTTCGCTCCCAGTACATTCCTCCTCTCCTTCCCTTCTCGTACCACGTGATCCAATCCGTTCTCCGCCGCCCGCTTGCGACCACGCCCCCGCCCACACCCCACACCCAAAGCGCGCAACCTCCGCCGCCGCCGCCGCCACGGCGGCGTAGCCACGCCGCGTAATGAAGATATGTGTTCCTGTCCGTGCCACTCCGGAAATTATATCTCGATTCTCGTGTAATTTGGACTGCAGATACCGAATGTTCCGTTGAGTGCCCTCATGAATATTGAACTTGACCTCTTTACTAGGGGGGAATAAATCTCTTTACGACTCCTCCATAACCCGTCGTAGGGCTGGGGTTACCGCTGTCCACATGCGCCATATAGTTCGTGGCGTTTATTGGAATATATCTATTAAAAGTGTATGGGAAAATTTCCTGTTTGGAAGCTTTATCGCGCATCCTTATGCACTACGCCCTCGTTCAGTCTGATTTTCGGTTCGTATTTATAGTGTTTATATTAGTTTTGGCAGGGTTTCGAGTCGATGTTGATATTACTTTTCCAGATGATCGGTTGGTCACAAGATTCGTTGATGGGATAAATTCCCACGTCTCTGTATTTTCTTGAAATAGACGATATATCCCTTTTTCAGTTAGAATATTGTTCTATATTATAAAACGTTGTGGTAATGAAGGCCCATGTACCTACTTTTATTAATATATTTTTCATGATGTGTTACGAAGATATAAATATTTTCTAAAAGATGTAATCAGTTGATTTGCTTTTCATAATGTCCCAATATGCACGATTATTTCATTTTTGTTTTTTTCTTGATATTTTCATGCATCAATGTAATCTAGAAAATATATTTCTTTGATGTTTTTGTATGAACTGTTTTCGAACTAATGCAGAAGATGCCAGAAAGAACTTTTCGGGAATCATATTGCTTCGAAATGTGTCTTTGTATGTGTTATAGACCCATTTTGTTTACATAATACTTTTTATTCACCTTACCGACGGAATATGTCATTCACCCCAAAAGCTGATTCAAGAGTACATTTGACAGGTTTTGTGGACACAAGCAACTGAAGCAATAAATACAAAAGCTATCGCAGCCAACCGAAATGTGCGAGCATCTGCTAGTTTAGTAAACGCAGCGCTCACGTGTTTCACAGTATTTTCTCCCCCAACCCTACAGATTTTGTTGAGATCGAAAATACGAAGTGACCCCTTTGTGGGGCTGGCCATGCTCTACTTCGCTGCAAATTTCCCCTGTGGCATTTTAATAAATTCATCGGTTCCTATTGTATCCTTGTTTCGTACGTAGCAAAGAATTTATAAAAACCTTTAATTTTGGAGGTTTATAGTCAGATATATGTATACACTGGCGTTTTAAACGCAGATAAGTCTTTAGCCCAACAGTTAATGACTTTTTAACGTTTCACTCCTATTGAATCATTCAAATTGTACCTTTTTCAATTTTATTATTTTGTTTTCTAGCTATTATTACTTTTATACTAGTTTTACTATGCTATTATATATATATATATATATATATATATATATATATATATATATATATTTGTGTGTGTGTGTGTGTGTATCTATGTATCCTCACTAGACACATTGATATTTTGTTATATTTCTTTAAACATCAATTTTGACATGTTGATGTCATGACAATAAATGATGCGATGAACAATTAATTTGAGATATATACACGCATCACATATTATTAACAGAATACCTTACCCTTAATCCACAGGAACTCTCCAAAAAGGGGTTCGTTATTCAACGACAACCACTCTGGATTATTTTTCTGGCAAAAGTACTGTTGATTCTAAAAATATTTAAAATGTATTTTAAATTACCATTTGTATAGAATGATTTTAAAAGACTAAATGCGTCGGTGGTGATTTTAATCAATGTCCCCAATTTGATTACATTTTTGAGAATTTCTTGATTCACTGATTTCTTGATTCAAATTCTTAGATGGCCCTATGTTTTGTTATGGGTATAAATTAGCTTTACTATCTGGACACGTTTTATTAAGGTCTGTGGCGTGTTTGTAAGGAATAAAAAAAAAATATTTTGGGAACAGTGTCTCCAAATATTAAAAAATAAAATAAAGAAATTCAGTGGTACTCTCATCTAAGTTAATTACTTTCCGAATATTACATTATATGTAGAGGAGCAATTTTGATGATGATCGAATTCCATTTAACTCAAACATTATATCGACGTTTGTTTATAAATTTTCTATTTTTTTAGTGTAAATTCTAACATTTCAAAGACTATCAAATATGAATGTCTCACAATTTTCCTACATCAATAAAGTTAATATCAGTTATTTTTGTTTAAATAATCTATTTATAATCAATACATTATATTAAGGTTATCACTCAATGAAAGAAAGACCAGATGAATTAATTAAAGTAAATTCTTGTAATTAATAATGTTCTCCAATGTTCGAGACACTTCTGAGCATTAATTGCTCTTTACGAAGAAAATAGTATTTAGAGGCATAATATTTTCGTAACCATGTGTCGATTCAAAATAGAATGAACGTAAAATGTGCTTGTGCTTCTCTTTTGAAGTTTGTGTCAATAAAACATCCATTGTTTGAGTTAACGGATTGTGGAGATCATTGATCAACCCTTTGTGATTACAAAGCAATCTTGTGCAAAGGCGTTTCGCAATTTTATAGACTTTGTTAGCAAATGAGTGACGCATGATTAAAGCCCACTTGCATTGTTCTCCGTTCATTGAGGTAGCTTTTGATTGACAAAAAGTTGTTAAAACGCATCTCGAAAAGAAGGAGCTTTCCATATGAGGAAGCTCATATAAGGCAAACGTTTCAGCCAGTAATTCATTCAGGCACAATTACATCAAATTCTCACAAGATCAAAAGCACACCCGGAATTGCAGTTGAGTGAAGAGATCGCATTTGACTGCACAGTTGTGAAGTCCCGGCTGGAAGTACATGAGAAGGCGCATTGGAAATTAACGTTGCAGCTAGTATTGAATTTCGCCATTATATGTCCCATAAAGCGGCGGCCGATGGTTGTAACGGTTGCTACTGGACTGTTGCTACCCAAGTTGCGAGGTTCATACCGATCGAAGCCGTGGATTTTTCAGGGCGAAAAAATCCTTCGTACGCACTTCCTCGGAGGGGAAGTAAAGCCGGCCTGCTTCCCATGGTGACAAAAGTTGTTTAAAACGATCTCAAAAAGAAGAGCTTCCATATGAGGAAGCTCATATAAGTCAACGTTTCAGCCAGTATTCATTCAGCACAATACATCAAATTCTCACAAGATTAAAGCACACCCGGATTGCGTTGAGCTGAAAGAGATCGCATTGACTGCACAGTTGTGAAGTCCGGCTGGAAGTGCATGAGAAGGCGGCAATTGAATTAACCCGTTGCAGCTAGTATTGAATTTTCGCCATTATATGTCCATAAAGGCGGGACGGCGATGGTTTTCTTGTAACGTTAGCGTACTGGACGGTTGTACCCAAGTTTGGCGGGAGCAGGGTTCAGACCGATCAAGCGTGGATTTTTCAGGGCGGAAAAAAATCCTTCGTACGCCTTCCTTCGGAGGGGAAGTAAAGCCGGCTGTCCCATGATTGGACAAAAGTTGTAAAACGATCTCCGAAAAAGAAGAGCTTCCAATATGAGGAAAGCTCATTATAAGTCAACGTTTCAGCCAGTATTCATTCAGGCACAATACATCAAATTCTCACCCAAGAATTAAAGCACCACCCGGATTGCGGTTGAGCTGAAAGAGATCGCATGTTGAGTGCCACAAGTGTGAATCCGGCTGGAAGTGACATGAGAAGGCGGCATTGAAATAACGTTACAGCTAGTATTGAAATTTAGCATTATTATGCCATAAAGGCGGCGGCGATGTTGTAACGCTTAGCGTACTGGGAACTGTTGTTACCCAAGTTGGCGGGTTCATAACCGATCGAAGCTGTGGATTTTTCAGGGCGAAAAAATCTTGCGTACGCCTTCCTTCGGGGGAAGTAAAGACCGGCTGTCCCATGTTGACAAAAGTGTTAAAACGATCTCGAAAAGAACTTCCATATGAAGAAGCTTCATATAAGTCAACGGTTCAGCCATTATTCATCAGGCACAATACATCATAATTCTCACAAGATTAAAAGCACTCCTCCCGTATTGCTTAGCTGCAAAGAGATCGCATTTGACAGTGGCACACAGGGTGTGAAGTCCGGCTGGAAGCACAATTGAGAAGCGGCATGAAATTATCTTGTACAGCTAGTATTTGAATTTACGCCATTATAACTGTCCCATAAAGCGCGCGGCGATGTGTAACCGTTAGCGCTACTGGACCCCCAATGTTGGGGGTAATTGACGCAGCTGTGAATTTTGGAAATTCGTCCGAGCCTCCTTCACCAATAAGCCGTGTGCAGTGACGAAAGTAAAAGATCTTCGTACAAAAGCCCTATACTACAAAGCCCCATGAGGAGAAATAATAGCCGGCTTCCATTCGTAGATTACTTGCATGTAAAAGATATCCTCAAGCCTAAATACGCCTCTGAGCAAATTCAAATCGCCTGTTTCTCGCCCAAGAAATACCTCCTTCTATCCTAGTTGGCCGAAAGGAGCGTATACGAAATTTGCCGTGGTCAGACGAACAGCGGGCCTTGATAGGCCCGCAGTCTGCGCCACGTAAAAATAGGCAAATTCAATTCAATTCAAATTCAATAAGGGCTTCATATAAGCCTCAGGCGTCGCATCCATTAGCTCTCAGGAGTTTAGTCGATCACCCAACAGAAACGCTGTCTCAAATACCATTAATGTTCATTGACTCACATAGCCAACGAAATCGGCTAACGGACGCCATGTTCGTGATAATGACCTTTCCGTAGAACCATCCCAGCATTCGCCGGATGACCAGGGAAACCAGAACACCCCAGTAAGATGCAGGCACTCTAGGATTGGAACCCGGTCTCCCGAAACAAGTAGTGCGTTTGGGCCTGACCAGTTCGTTCGCCGTTACACCTAGTACTCGTCCAGAAAAAAAAACTAGTAAAAGACTGTTGAAGCATCAGAATATTATATACTGTCATTCGCTAACCGGAACTCACTCTATCTCCCACCACCCGTATATTCGCCTAACATTTTTACACGAGTCCTATTTGAATTGTATCAAACGTTTGAAACCGAATTATAAATGCATAATTTATCGTAATTTATTAGTATTATGTCTAGTAAAAATGATACTTTGATGCTCGGAGAACCTAAACCAATTCTCTTTAACTGAAGGACTATCGACGGAGATGTCATTCATTCCCCACCCACTGTGCAGTTTGAGAGCTGTATTGCACCCAGCGCGTCGCTCATGCATTTTGCGTCCCGCCGGCGGGTAGCAGGCTAACCAATGCGCCTGGAGGTCGCGGCTCACAAACGCAACGGCACCTGAAACCGACCCGCCTCTTTTCGCACCTCCATTCCTCTTCACCGTCGCGGCCGTTCCGTTGATCGTCATCCCGATCTCGCACAAAGCGACCCCGCCCCCCCGCGGCGGATGCGCCAGAGTCCAAAAATTTCGCAGCCTTTCGTAGTACCGCGTAAAACGGAGGTCGCGCACGGCGACAAGAAAAAGATCGCGGTGCCTCGCGGGGTGGAAAGCGGAGCGCGATGATGGGGTGCGGGGGGAGGGAGAGGGGGAGGGAAGCTATGCGTCTCCGCGACGCAAGGTGATCCTACGGATGACGCCGCGTTTTTTTCTTCTTCTTTTTCTTCTTTCGCAAGTGACAACCGATAGATCGGAAGTAGCAAGCTCTTTGGCGCGCCTGCGATCCCAAACGACGTCACCTCCGCTGTCGCCGCCTGCCCCTCTTTCCTCCTCTCGCGTTCCCTGCCCCATCCCCCTTCGTTCTACGTCCGCTGCCGCCGATCCGCCCCGCCTCGTCTCGTCTTGCCTCGACGCGAAGCTTTTCCTTCGCAAACTTCGTCGTTTTCGCGTTCGTCGCCGGTAATCTGGATAAAAGCCGGCTGTTCCGTGAACGGGTCTGAAAGTGTAGGGTAACGGTCAGAAGCCCGTTGTACTACATCGTTCGGAGTTGGTACGCCGAGCGTGTCGTGTTGGATACTGGAACTGCAATCAGACGGAGTAAGAGACCGGTCTGCTCTTTCTATAGAAATGCTGTACTCTTTGGTTCGTTTTTGCTTCCAGATTTGTTTTCGTTTTTAAAGGGAGTCTATATGCGCAAGATGTGGGTAGCGTTTAACGCTGTGACGTGGATTGTTTGGGTTTCAATGTATTTAATCATCATTTCGCATTCATACTATTCTTTTTGTCTCCGCGTGAGAAGATCAGATTAAACTTCTTCGAATTTGTGCTTGTGTAAAATCATATATTAAATGCTCGTTTTGGGGGCTATCTTTCTTATCTAAGGAAGTTAATGGTATTTAGATTGAGTACTTCAAGTGTTTCGATTTAATATCGAAATAGTTATCCTGGGACGTCAACATTGCAGAAAAGCATTTTCATTTTAATTGAGACACTTGTTTTAAGCTTTGGAAACGTTACCGAAAATTTTCCATATTGCTGTCAGAAGCATTGTTCTCTCTAAAAAATATATTAAAAAGTCCAATATAAAAGTATTTCATTTCATTTGAGTCTCATGCTTTACTCTCTATGCCGCTTCGTTCGTTCTGAAATGAAAGTTAGTACGTCCTAAAGTATCGTACGCTAACCGGCCATTCGAAGGGCAAAGTTAATCACCAAAACAGAGTTTCTTGAATATTACAAACCTAAATCATCCAAGTATATGATACGTATAGGGTTGGTGCCCTTGATACTGAAGAAATAAGGATGATCGCGTTAAAATTAAATAAAGAATATTTTCAATACTCCAGTTTCTTGCCTTTATAAACAAAAAATCAATAAATGAATTATCATTGCATACGTTTTAGAATGTATTCGGCCTTTGTCAGTGCTGCAATAATGTTTATAAAATGTAAATAATAAAATAAATAATGTGATACAGAACACTAAATAGCAAAGAGTAATCTGCAGCAGCAAAACTACTACTCAACAAAATCACACCAAATGGTTCACACCAACATCACACCAGAAGCATGCATACGGAGGAAGTAATCGCCACAAAGAGCATAGCATACCAGAGAAGAGTGTACAACCACCCAAATCACCTCTCAACAAGCCTACTAGATAACAGTGAGCATGTGTATAGACTCAGGAGAGAGAGTATTTTAGATCTCCCATACCGATTTTGTAAATGCAATCTTTCATTGTCATAAATTGTTCACGTCGGGAATGTATCTGTTGACACCATTTGCTTATTGTTCCGATAGGAACAGATTGTAAATTATGCAGAAAATAAAATTAAAAAAAAAGAAGCCTGCATACTGCTCAAGAACAACTTTATAGTGGGATTTTCACAACCTCGCTTCCCAATGTGCTGTTTTATTTTTTTAAATTGCAATTGGGAGACGACGAATATTAATGTCAATTTAAAAAAACATCTTATCAAATATCAACTGGAAAAGAGTAAAAAATAGGTGAAGGAAATGAACTTCTATAAGGGTTTAGTACTTAAGATTTCCCATATTCCCGCTTATAAGACATAAACAGGTATGTTTTAAGATTACAATGAGGTTCTTCTATATAGATATTTCTTAATTAAATTTGTTTAAAAGAATTGGTTGCCCCGACCAGGATTCGAACCTGGGCCTTCCGATTTTTTTGCATCTGGTCTGAACTACCGAGACAACGAAGTAGTTAGTGCAGCTGGGCGTAAAGCAAAAAGTCCGTTGCGAACCCCGGTTGGTGCAGCCAATTCTTTCAACTAATCTAACTATTAAAATGCATTGTTACTCAGTATCATGATCACAATTTGGATTTCTTTACGACTGCGGAATATATTATCTGAGCGTCATTACGTCCAACAAGGTGACGGGAATTGTGACAATTTTATATAAATATTTAGTTCATTATTCATCAATTTTTTTTTAGAACAGCAACTAATATGACCGTTAGTCCCTTTCGTGTAGTGAATGTTTTTCTGCCTGGAGGTGGCGGACATGCCGCAACGATGTACGCGCCGGCTTCTGCGGACTTTCCTCTCCAGGTATCTTCATCAGCAAATCACCGCCCCGGCCCGGGGAAATATAATTGGATGGATATCATCTCGAAAGATTTAATTGTATGGGGGTCGAAAGGCACGAACAAATAGACCCTGACACTGATTTGACAATGGAAATCACACGTAATCTTACTCAAAACAAATGGAAATACTATACAAGTATAATATATACACAATACAACAATCAAGGAAATTAAACGGTTCTAAAAAACAGCGATGAAAAAGTAACCTGAGTGTGCAACAAAAAAGGATTTTCACTCATTTTCTGGAACAAAACTCTGTGATAGCTGTACAAAAGTGTTTTTAATTGAATCCTGTCTAGCTACAGCTTCGGTATAAAAACACACAGAAAAATCGTAAATACTTTTACATTAGAATCAGGATAATCTTTGTAATCCTGTATCTCATAGTTACTCGATTTTCTACACACACTATATCCTTCACAATGATCCTTGTCTTTTTCTTCTTCACACACATTTCTAATAGCATTCAAAGAAAAATATTCCCTCAGTTTCGAAGTTTTAGTGGAGTAACAATTCCACATCTTCGTTCTGTTTCCATACCACGAACACCTGGCAAAGCCGTGGAAACTTGGAAGATCGAGGCGGACACAAAATAACGCGTCGTATTCTCACACTAAATTCATTTTTTTAAAAGGATATTTGTAAAACTCTTAGCAATAAAACACTCGGGATGAATATTCTACGACTCTCTGGGATTTGCAACTAACTGAAAAACAGTCTCTGAAATGACCACGAATGAAATCGACCACGTGAGAATAATAAATAAAAATGAACGTCACGCCTAACTTTAAACGAATTTTCAGACAGCAAATGGTGCGTGCTGCTTTCTTGGCGACGTACTTCGTACTCTTGCATTTTTTTCTGCGTCTAAGTTCAATTTTTTTCTCCGCAATAGAGATTCGCCTGAATACAAAAGAGAAGTTGCAGTTTTTTGTATGTATTACGATTACGCGGTGGCTGAACGCACCAGTTATTTCTTTCTCGAGTGCAAGCTCGGATCTCTCTACGTTTGTTTTACAATGTGTGTCCTTTTCCAATGAAATCAGGTGGTGATTTAAAATACAAGAAAGCAATGTTGATTGACGTAGCTATTATAGATACTGGTAACCTCACGGCTACACATGAAACGAATAAGAAGTACAAATTATATTTTAAGCAACAGGCTTATTAGGAAAACCCTACGGCACACTCTTGAGAAATTTGTCGCGCTTCGCGCTTCAAGAAAATATAATAGTTATTAAAGAAGTGTACGAGAAATCTGTGAAAAGTCTAAGGAGCACCACAAGAAACTATGGATATCTCTACAATACTTGGGCGCAAAATATGGACTGTTCCTAATAACACGATTTTTTTTACTTCCTAGCAGTTTTAATTATCTAGGAGTTTGGACATGTTATTACATAGATTTCGCTGATCAAATCCCTGGGCTCCAGCTATTGGTACGACCTGTGTTTGTGCGACCCATATCCAGCTGATATCGATTCCCAAACTCTTGGGTTTAAAATGATTCTTTGATGCCTTTGATCTCGAATGATTCTATCGATTTTTGTCGTAATTTTGAATAATAATAATAATAATAATAATAATAATAATAATAATAGTAATAATAATAGTAATAATGATCATTAATTTACTATTTGTTTATTATTATTAGGCACCTTTCTATTGTTAATGTAAGTTCGATTCTTAGACGATCTAAATATGTGATTATTTAAATATTGATGATATCAAAACGACTTTTAAAAACATATCCGTGATTTCCGCAAATAAATCATTTTTTGGAAATTTAATGGAAAACATTGAGTATATTTGGTTAATTAGTTGAAATAGCACGTTATAGTTCATGGGATCAGGGTAATGAAACGACATCGTGCCAGCCATGTTATTCGCCGGGCACCCGACTACGAATCTCCGGTTGTATTGGCAGTTAGTGAACTGTCGCAGGCCAAGTGGTAGTAACTTCCTTATCGGACTGGAACGTCTCAACCAAACTGCCATTTAGAGACCTATGACTGTTTAAACCACGACGGCTCCTTCACTCCCTCTATCTGTCAAATTAGTACTGGAATGAGTTCGAGAGGTTAGTATTGTTGTCATAGTTAAATGTGTTGAAGTAACGAAACTGTGGAACTTGGCTTCTCCGAAAACTTTTAAGGCAGCTAGGTTTGTAATAGGCTACATTTCAGCTGATTCAGTGAAGTGCACTTACCCTTTTGAACATCTGTCAGAAAAGATTTCAGATTTCGACAGCCTACGAAATGCGAAAATTTTAGTAAGTATGGAAATGAGAACATGATTGGTCGATGGGGATAATAACAAAGGTTAGATTCGTGTGGAGGTTTTTATTGCTGTCTATTTTAACACTATATAGTGCCTTGCAGCAGCAATAATGCAGACTAAATGAACACAAAATTGGTTTCGAAAATGTAACACGCACGCTGCTCAAGAATAGCAATAATAAACTAATCTCGAAAAACACTACTAGAAATTATTTTTTAAAATAAAACCAGTTCTTAGGAAAACTGCAATTACATAGTATATTTATACTTTGCAAAAATACCAAGAGAAACAAAGACGTTGGTATTCTCTTAACGAAAGTAATAAAAATTGAATAGCCTCTTGCTTGGATCCTTCCTGACGCATGACGTCTACCGTGTACTATGTAGTGAGGCACTCAGTAGGAGAATTCTGTAGGTTCACACAGTTAGAGAATAACGAGTTAACGATTAAAATATTTGCATTTTTCCCTCACAATTGAAAGTGTTTTGTTTTTTTCCTGTTTTTCTGATTAACGGAAGCATAGACACTTCCCAAGACCCCAGAAAATGCACAGTTTAGGTATATCTTGTTGTATGACAGTTGTATGCGTTTGTTTACTTTCAATTACAAAAATTGTATTATACAAAATTTTATCCGCTACGCTAAGATTAAATGGGTATAGGGTTGTACGATTAATTTTTTTTTAAGTAGAAAAAATACAACTTGAGGAAATACTGTATGAATATACTATTCAATTATTAATTCCTCAACAAAATGTAATGTACGCTTTGCGAAAAAACGCCAAATTTAAATACAGTGAATCTTCGATTACTCGATCATTCTACATTTTGCCAACCATCATATCTAAAATTATATTTATTTCGCTTCCTCTTTCCGCGACACCCGGCGTCCTGAAGGAAAGTCAGACTTCAATATGCTGTAATTATTGATACCTCCAATATTTTCCCCGATCTTGAATTGGAGAATATCCATTAGAGGAATATTCATGTGAAGCAATAAAACATTGATATCTTACGTCTACATTATTTGATAACCATATTTTTTTAATTGTTTTCGCACCACTTTCTTTCCGGTCCTGTTAAGCTTCCGGAAACGGTTCGACCGCACCAGAGTGTGCTTGCGTCTATAACCGTCCTTCACCAGGAAACATCGTAGCTTGTAGCGCGACTAGTCCGGAGCCCCATATGAGCTTACAGGACTCGCCTCCTGCGGCCTGCAGTAAGCACGTACATGCACCTGTGGCGGGACAATGAGCTCCACCCGCATACGCCGCCCACGCCCCCGCACAACCCCCTTCCCCTCCACCCGTCCCCCGGGACCTGCACCTTCGGCGCAATGCAGTCTCCTGACACGCGTCCACGCCCTTTGCGACGGGTTCCGAGGCCGCTGTTGTCTTCCACATGTTCGCCAGCTTCCATTCCAAGATGCATCTTGAGCTGCGGTGGTGCAAATATCATATGTGTAATTACTTTACTGCAGTTTCAGATTTTTTCTTTAGGCTATCTTTGTACCGTGTGAAAGAATAATGGTTCGAGAATCGCCTTTCATGAATACATCAGGTCGAATGCAAAAGAAGAGAAATGGGTTTCATAATTTATGTTTCTAAACGTACAATTATACATATCTGCACTCCTCAAATACACCTATGACCAAATTGAGACTTGAGTTCCTATTGAACCAAAAAGTTATGATAACTCCGTCTGTTTTTTCACTAACACGCACCTCATTATTTAGCATTAAAAGTTCATATATTATTTCCCTTGTGACGTACTGTATCAAATGTCTGAACAAAATATAATGGTCTCATTAACTTCCGTTGATTCTGTAGTGGTAGGTAACACTTTGAACTTCATTCGAAATTTGTCCAAAGTATAGTAATGTTTTTTCTGTACATAAAAATAAGTACAATCTGTGATCACATAAGGAAAAAATACTTATACGAGATTGCTTTGTCGAATTTTCGGTCGGAGGTGTCGATCAACATATTGATAATCCTCATTTCTTACAAATCTGAGTATACAAAATTTACGAATTCAATTATTTACATTAAAAACAGTTAAAACAGTGTAAGACAAGTTAATTTGAAGTTACATTTTGTCCAGAAGCAAAACAAGACGCCATCTCAGCATTTGCTCAAGGATCAGGAAAACGACGAAAACCTGATCGAGATGGAGGACATTGACCCAGTAGCTGAAGTACAATACTTGTTACAGGTTCTTTAGAATTATACAATCCAAATGGTAAATACTACATGAAATGTGTTAAAATTAATATCCCTTGGACTTTTGCATCGAATTCGTTTCATGTCACCTGGAAAGATGTAAAATAATATACATGTATTATATGTCAATTTTTTGTAGTGAGCTGTTGATATTGTCACTTGATGAATATGATTCCTACGTCGAGTGTTATAGTTATAGACAACGGCGTTTGCTGAAAATATATTCCCATTCTTAAGTCATTTTTGACAAAAATACTGATTCACTTGTGAAGAGACAAGGTAATGATAACATACCTAGATTAATAAAGAGAGACTTACATGATTTAAGTTGTTACTAAAAATTGAGCAAATTCAATATATTTTACACCACTTCTTTTCTGTTTCAAAAAATCTGCCGACATATTGTGCTTCAGTGTCAATTGTTTGTGAAGTTTTAGATGGTGTACTTAAGACATACGTGATATATATTTAATGATTTAGGCTTCACCTGTTTGTGTATTACTCACACGCATCTTTTTTATATTCGAAAATAAAAATATGACAAAAACAGCTTCACGTTTTTTTTAAATAATGAAAAGGGGAAAATTTCCATACATCCTGACATTAAGGAGAAAGAGTCAAGTATGGGCAAAGATGGAGCAGATCAACGTAAAAATACATGGTATAATTTGAACACACAATGAAAACAAGTAAAAAGATAATTAGAGGTGAAAGAAGGAACATATAAACATAAGTATACCTATAAAAATCTAAAGATAAAAGGAACATTTTACAAAGTGTACAAAATTGTAGGGTATTCTTATTTTAGAAAGAGAATTGTCATAAATGTTTGTGGAAAGATTTGATTCTCACATGTTATTATGGTCTTGTGTGTTTTTACTTATAGGGTTCATGAGATTAATCTTGAATAGTTTCTGGGTTCTTTATCCAAAACGGCAGGGTTGTAAAATAAAATGAGAAAAATCAAGGCGATGTCGATATCGTTGAAATGTGTTTGACAGTGGATCACTATTTCTTTGGCTCATCTTGCATTTTGCAGAATCTCCCTAAGTTCTCTGAGCAATACTGTTGCAATTGAAAATAATTGGTACAGTGACGCAGGTTAAAGAAAAGGAAGGAGGAATAGAAAGAAGTTAAAATGAGACAGTTTATACGGAAATGCGTCAAGTCTCTTTAGTTGAATCCGACCATGTAACCAATTTTCTATTATTATCGAAATGTCCCCCCTTTTAAACAAATTAATAATTTCAATGTATTAAAAGCGTATGCATTTTTTATTGTAAATGATGCAAAAAGGTACCCGTAATTAAGGCGAGAAGATTGTAATATCCTCGACAAATGCCAGCTCATGATATTTAAATCAATCATTTTACCCAACCTAACATATGCTTGCCCTGTCTGGGGAAATGCAGCACCCTCATCAATAGAGAAACTTCAGACGGTACAAAACAAATGCCTTAGGACAATCATACAAGCACCCTGGTTTATACCCAATTCCCAGATACATGGGGAGCTACGTATAGATCTAATCAAAGATCACATCTCTACAATTTCGAAATGCTTTTATACTTCACTCAACATTTCTCACTTAACAAATAACTTTAACCTAGGACGAAATGCTGTGCACCCCTGCCGCATCAAATCCAAATTCCCAAAAGATAAATTGCGCCCCCCGTAAGCACATGATAAAACCAATTCAAACATCCAACCCGACATTAAAGCATGTAAATTTTAAATAAAAAATAAATCATCCCAATCCCAATCCAACACCTTAAAAAACGGAGCAGTGATGTCAAGCTCAAAATACCAAGGATGCCTATTCCTAACAATGAAAAATCTATTGTATCCAAGCCCTTGAAAGGCCACATGGCCGAACAAGAAGAAAATAAATGAAAAAAAAATTCTCGGGGCGCACATTTAATTTATATGTCAGCAATATTTTATTGTGATGAAGCTACAAGAGATTTTCTGGGTACAGAGGCGTCTGCCAAAAGCTGGAAACGAATCACTTTGATGTCACGTATTGAAACAAAATTAAATATCCACATGTGGTGGGTATGCGTTCACCTTTTAATACCTGTGGTATTTCACTCAGAAAATTGAAATTTAAGATGAAAATTCTGTCACACATTTTGTTTTTCATTGCATTTGAATATAATATTAAAGCCCAAAATATCCTAAAAGCTTTCCTGGAAAAGTGTGATAGAAATAAAAATGTGGTGGATTTGCCTTCTTCAAACTGCTATTTATTAAAAATGTGCTTCATGATGATTTACATACTAGATTTGTTAACATGAAAGGGATAAGCTGCGTTTTCGATTTTCAATTGCATTCTATTTAAAACTGGATTACAAAGTGTAGAATTATTGTTTTTTATTTTTTCCATAGAAATGCTTAACTGTTTAGTATAGAAATACCTTATCGCACTTTATCTACTTTTCAGAATTTGAAATCGTTTAGTTGAAAATACGTTAATCCTAGGATGTATAAATGCGGGAAACTACATGACTGCATATGCACGACTTCGGTCTGAGCAATACGCTCTCGAAAATGCACATAAAAATTTTATTCTTAAGAATTTAAGTAAAAGTGAGTTTTTATTGTTAAACGAGTGATTATTTATTAAATAACTAATAATTAATAAATTAATTTGATAAAGGTTTTAAACAACTAATAATAGAACCTTAAAAACCATGTATATGCATTGACACAAAAGAATCAAATTTTACGACCTATCTATACAACTTCTGACAATTTTTCCCTTGACGGTGACTAAAATGATAGTCGAAAGATAGAAGAAAGATTACAAGGAGATCAAGCTCTCAGAAATCAGTCTGTGCAGAGTAAAAAGTGAAATAAAATGCTTTCGTTATATTATTTTATTTGTTGTTCTTGAACAGTGTGCATGCTACGATTCGGGAAACCATTTGGTGTGGTTTTGTTCAGCGGAATATTTCATTTTGCAGGCCACTAGTATTTCCTATGGTTTGTTTTAAAAGATAGGGACGGAAGAAATGTTTTACCTCTCATCGAAGTAGTGATGAACTATTGTTAAAGCTTCTGAAATGTTTGAACAATTAATTATGAATAATAATGAAACTCTATAATGAAATATACCATATTATTAAACTATTGTTTTGAAAAATAATTTATAGTGTCACCCAGCAGCTCTACAATAGCGATTTTGTCCGCGACAGCAGCCGCTACGGCTGTGGGTTTCAGAGTGATGTCAGGGTAAAGCAGTGATGATAGGATAAATCATTGATGTTGGGATAAAGCAGTGATGTCAAAAGTGAGTTTGGTGTCAATTCGAGTAATGCCACTATGTCAAACCACGAGCTTATCAGCGAGCTAATCGATTAAAAGGAAACTAAGAAAAATTGTCTGTTTGCTGAATTTCCTTTGACCGATGGCACTGTCGAAACCAGCCGCGACATGTTCGTCAAAGGATAATGATTTTTGAGTTTTAAGCCGTGACTGAGTTCTGTGCTTTATTAAGACGAATCAATGTGTTGTTTATATTTATTTGTTATTTATTTAACGTAAAGAACTGTGTGCGCATAGGACAGAAGTGCAATATGCTCATGTTTTCTTGAGCTTTTCAATCACGAATCCTCCAGTAATACAATAAGTAATATGAATTAATGTAGTACCGATAGTTTTTTACAATTGGTGTTTGTGAACATGTCCTACGTACACACATCCAGGCACAACTTCCAAGTGAGTAATTCATGTCCTTGAATTATGAAGTAGTTTATTTTTTTCGTTACTTTTTATTTTGCGTGAAATAGATTTTGTGGCTGCAAAATGGAGTCTAAAATAAAAATAGGTTACACTAATTAAAAGTGTTTAATATGGTAATAGAAATATCAATTAATTCAGATATATAATTGTCGCCAACATATCATTCTTTGAACAAATTTTATAATTAATGCAGATACTTATACCGTGAAATACCTAAAATGCCTGTGATAATTCGATTCCAAGAAATTAAACGTGATAGATAATTACTCTTTAATAAACAAATAAAGTGAAGTAAAGAGGATGGAATATAAATACATCTACTTCTCCGAGGTTTACAGCTGTTAATGGTGTTTCTTGAACAGCACTTCACTAACGGCGCTGTGCACCGGTTCAGCCTAGGTGCCGTGGCTTACAGGACTTAGGTGAAAGCCACTTTAATAGCATCCACTGCCTTATCGGCCGCTGACTTGATTAGCGGTTCAATTTCCATGCTCGACTGCCCTTCAACAGAGAAGACTGGTGCTGGCGCGCTGTGGAACGTAGGACTATTGAGAGGTAAGCAATCGAAAATAGCAGGAGACCCTCTACTGGAGTTAAAACGCCTGACGTTAATCGCAGCGACTTCACTACCATCCATCTCAATTCGTTTGAAGAACGTTCTGGACAATTTTACATGAATGTCATCAAACATTTGTGTGACATAATCGAGGGGTCAGTTCGTGCATAAAATCCAGCATCGGCAATACTTTCGCAATTGTGGATGGCTATAAAGAGTTTGCAGGAAATTTTCTCTTCAGGGGATTTTCTACGACTTGATTTCATGAAACGTCGAGTCGCAGCACTTCCCAGGACAAAAGAAGATAACATAAAAGAGGATAACAAAATACATTAATATTATTGTTCGGAAAGAAAATTTAATACGGAAACAAGAAAAGCAGTCGAATTGTGTAAATTGGCTGCCATGCAGTTCGTCCACCAAATTTACACCTGATATATTAAAATACGTATGCCAACTGGTGGACTCTCCAGTATTTGCTGGTGGGTACTCGATAAATTCAGTTGCAGATAATTTCTTCCCTGACAACAATATGTCATTGAGAAAGTAAGAAATGTTGTGGCGTCTCTCTGGAAGGGCTAAGAGGGCGCGGGACAAAGGATGGACCCTTGAAAAAGTGCTTCTATAGAAAAGACGACTGCATCCGGGAAATATGAAATGCGAATTCTCAAGAGAGCGACCTTGAAGGCGCTTGCGATACGCAAGGGGATTCGCATCAAAAGAAAATCTTTTATCGCGCAGAATTCTCTTCTGTATTCTAACTACGTCTCTTTACGGGTAACTTGTAACGGAATATTTTTGACCAAATATTCTGCTTAGAAACGCCTGCAAAATTGTGTGAAGTTGCGAGTCTGAAACTGACGATTCGTATACTTCGAAGGCCAAGGTTCTATTTACGTCAGTTCTCATAGGGACCATTTCTCATCAGCTAGATGATACCAGATGGCATTAAACCATTAAAATCGATACACTAGTTCAGACAAATCAAACTGCGCCCGCATGAGTAACTTGCTCACCTGGGAAGCCTGACGTTTCTGCGGGAACGGGCAACTTCCCCTTGCTTCGCTCTCATTTCCCCTCCAAATCCAGAAAGAGGTGTTCAAGACGAAGCTGAAGCGGGGATAGTGAGCGCGGAACGCGCTCGAAATACCACGACGATAAGCTGCCATTCTTCCTGACTTCTTTGAAAAATGTCATTAGACTGGAATCCAGTGATGTACTGCCACCGCGGAGAAATTCGTTCAGCCCTTACTTTTAAATCTCCCGCCAGTTTCTATAAACCCAGAGCCCGCGAGCTCTAGTACGCTAGTTACCTTGCCCAGAACTTGACATGCTGCACTATTTTCAGTAGAAAATAAAAAAAATTGCTAAAATGTTTCGATACAGTTAAGTCTATACTGAGCATCAAAACGAATATTTATATTTATTTTAACAATTATATAAAGCAATTTTAAAAATCTATAGTATCCCTCTAATACCTAATGTACTTTAGTTTGTTGATCAATGATCTCCATCTCGATCAGGTTCCTGTCATCATCATCATCATCATCATCATTATCATCGTAATTTCAATTTAGTGACCTTTTTTATTAATTGATTGATTGATTTGGTAATTTATTGGTAATATTTTGGTTTAATTACTTGGTAATTTGCGAAATGGTATTTATTCAGAAAGAGATTTTTAAAAATGAATTGTGAATGGCTCCCTCTTTTGATACCAATTGAATATTCACAGTAAAGAGAGAAAAACAGGTATGTTACCAGTTACATGAAGAAAAGAAAGATAAAATGATACAAGTCTCCTCTACACCACCTTGCCTATCAACAGTCAGATGTTAACCAATTTTAGTGTCGTTCAGCTCCAACGCGCTAATGCCCATGGAGCCGCCACTAGAGAGTTCGTTAACTACATCATAACATCCCTTTGAAAGATACAAAATTGCTGATTGGCTGAATCGATGATATGGACCAGGCTTACCTACGAACACCGTATTTCGCCTTTGCTTAATATTTTATTGAGAACACTTAGGGTCAAATTTGATTTTTGGAAGTATACTAAATTTCAGTTTGTGAGAACGGGTGTAAGAACACTAGTTTGAGCACGTGCATTACTTTATTTTTAAACGAATTGTCATCTATATAGTTTCTTTATCTCATTGTTTTTCACTGATGCCGATTAGCATTCCATTGATGTCTATTTGTTGTTTTCTTGTTTCCAATGAAAACAGTAATGCATTCTTTGTCTTATAAATCTAGAATTAAAATTAATTCATATTGATTCATACTTATTTTTAACTTTCGACTTGTCGCTTTAACAGCAGTGTATCGTGTAAGACTCCTCACATCTGCACGGTCCTTGCAACAAACATATGACTTCTGGGTATTACGGTAAACAAAATTTAATTTTAGTTAGATGTGGAACTCATATTACAATACATCATACTGGCAGTTGTTTGATTGCTACATTATTTAAGTGTAACATTTTCAGTTAACAATCTATTTCAACTGAATTTCCAATTTGTCTTCAAAGACTTCGCCGAAAGCATAAATTAATTTTGACTTCAACAGTGAAACTTTTCCGAGCTGTTATATGGGTTAAATCAATATCTCTGAAAGCAGTGATTAAAACATCTTTCTGGATTAGCGTTCCATCTAGCTTGGAGAAGTTTGTACAAGTAGCTGGGGAAGATCAGAGCCGTAGCCGGTAATTTAGAATTCTCGGAAGTTTTTCTTGGAATAGTTGTAGGAAAACATGCCAGGTAGAATGCAGTCATTAATTCACCCCAATAAGAATATTTCAGTTCTTTTTGCGTATTAATAATGGTGTACAGTACAGCTTTTAATAATAAAAAATTGGGTATTATTTGTAAGACATTTCTCTAAATTACAAAACGAACATATTTCACATTTATACGGAAAAATCTCTGGTAATAATTTTTCTCGTAATAGTTTAAGCGTTGTTCAACGTCATATTTCCAAAATACAGGTGATAAACATATTTCATTCTCACAGTCATGCTTTCAAGGTTCATTTTCTAATAAACGATCAATAGAAATTAAATTGAGAAATGAGATCAATATGCACATAAAACTGCAAAATTTCAATTGTTAACCGCGGTACAAAAGACGCGCAAATTCAAAAAGAGAATACAATTCTCGTGGATTTCACAAATTTTGGTAGCGTGATTTGTCATCCGGCCTTTGATTACGGGGTAGAGACAATCGCTCAGATGCCGAGGCCAGACCATGATACCTAGAAAACCGGTCGGACAAAATTGTGTCTGTGGCATTTTCTACCACATAATTATGTATGTAAATGTACCACATGCTGTAACCATGACGCAAGTAATCAGATAACTGGTACAACAGGTATAACTGTCGAGTATCCGAACACATTTAAGAATTTAAGTTGCATTACATTAAAAAATCTTAGCTAATCTTTGTAAATGTTACCAAGGGTATATTTGAGTTTTGAATTACTTTTAACGTCTTTCTTGTAATCATAACAATATTCGAATGTCTGTGGGAAATAATACAGAATTTCACGCTGATCGTCACTCGGAGTCCCTGTCGTTCACGTTCATCCATGTCAATTGTAGACCGGTGAAACAGGTTGAATGGTAGAAATATTGCAAAGGGTGAATTTTTAGAAGGTAATCTTATTAATGAATCCAACGTAGCCTATTAAGCCACCGACGCAGAACGTCGTATTAAGCCCACACTCGCAGTAATTTGTAGATAAAAAACAATGTTTAATACAACGCGAGTCGCTAATTCTTCGGAACTTAATTATTCCTTGTGTTGGAGTTAGGAATCGTTAAGCCCTTGTATTTTTAATTTACCCGCGGCCGAATGTTGTATGAATTCCGAGCAGTTTGCGTGTAAAATACCGCCTTTAGACTTTAATTGTCAGCATTTAGTGAACTTGGCCTTTTCGGCGGGTTTTAACAAATCGAAATGTTGATCTACAGAACATATTCTTCAGATAGAGCAGTAAAGGGAATATCTCATTAGTAATTAGGGCTCTAAGGACTTCATCCAATCTGAAGGTACATATTAACCCTCTAAGTATAAACAATAGTCTACTATACCAACAGTAAAAGACTGCATTGCTGAGGACCAATTCCTACCTGCGTAGGTACCTCTGGGTTTCTTAGATCGCTGGATAGGACTTGAATACAGTGTAGCTACTGACATAAGCCGACAAAACTGCGGAACGCTTCTTTAACAATATTAGAGATGATGATGATAATAATAATAATAATAATAATAATAATAATAATAATAATTATTATTATTATTATTATTATTATTATTATTATTATTATTATTATAAAATAGTAATGATACTAGTATAATAATATGGAAATAATAAGAGAACATTTCTTTAATTATCACGAGATTAATGTGAAACACAGATTCACCGTTCCTCCTGTCGTGTTTCTGAAGCATTTTAAAGTGCCGCCTTTTAAAGTTGTTCTTACAGCCGGAGGATCGAGCTCGCTTCTTATTGATTTACCTCTCTCTGCGTCACCTGCCTATCTAATTATTCAAATAGCGCGACTCGATTTGACGGGAAAGTGGTTTAAGAACATGCTGGGTGTCGTAGTCTGGGTACCGAATACCATACTACATATAATTGTAAATAACGTGGGAGAAACTTACTATCTAGTAGCTATCTAGAAACTATCTAGTAGCCCGACGGGAAGCTCACGGGTCAGCGTGCTCGTTTGCTATGACACGACCCTGTTCCCTGTCTGCCCTGGGGCAGATTCCTTGTCTGGCCAGATTATAGTAAACCTTTCCTTGCAATGTCCCAGTACCTGTTGCTGTGTGACGATGAGAAAGCTCACTTCTCAGCTTGAGAAGACCAGAATACGGTGTAGTGCTGGGTATGTGCTAACCACACGAATCCGATGGCCGCGAGGCCGGACGCTTTAATTCCCTCAGAGGCTGTAGTGCCAGGGCGTACGGACTAACGGATGGTCGGACAGACAGTACTTTTAAAACATTATGGAATAACCTATAAATGTATTCTCGTCTTTATGATTTATCCATTGGAAGTAAAATAAATCAATAAAAAATCGAAGATGCTTAAAACTTGATTTCTTCAAAAATGAAATTATTACGAACATTATATGAACGACATATTGTATGTATTCAGTAATTCTGTACAGCACAACGAAAACGGTATAGCGATATCGCAACCCATTTAGAAGTTACTAGTTTTATGCAGCAGCAAAAAATGCGTCTGACGAGTATGTGAAAAACGAGGCCCTTGATCCACAAAAATTCCCTTCTGAAACGGCACACGTAAATGCTGAAACTCTTATCTTCCTCGTCCTGTGTCCTCAGATATGTCGTAAGCAGAGAAGAATTGAGAAAAACAATATCGTAATATCAGGTAAGAGGAATTGAGGATTAACATAATCAAACATGTGCACTTTTTAGTCGAAATTGAAACTGATTCATTGCATTTGTATTTTCCCGAGTTTCTGTGTATATGACGTTGACTTTTCTCACATGGGCAGCGAATGGTTAGCATTCCGTGAATTTACGCGTGTATTTCAACTTAACAATATAGATTGGCAATGTAGATTGGAGGTTGTCGTAGTTGATGAAACTTTGGTATAATAGTGCATTGTGTAATATTTCACGGCTTCTGCCCTGCAACTACACCCGGTCCGGACTGGTAGCGCGACAACGCCGACATCTTTGTTTCCTGAATGTCTCACTATATTGGATTCACACAGTAAACAAGAACCAAATACAAACCCATTTAAAGAGGTGTCGCCTTTAAAATTTGCATGGATGTGCGCAGTATGCGCGCTGAGGTTGTGCGCGAAGCCATTCTATTTTATTTCTTCTTGTCTTCTCGCCTCCCCTCGCAACACCTAACTTGGAATTGGATTTTTATGCAAGGCTGCGAAATAGCCCCGCCATCGCCATTCTACGACCGTGCGACCAAGTGTGGTGCTCGCTTGCAAGTGTTAATTTAGAGGTGACCCCCCGCCCTTTCCGAGGACAAAGGGGAAAACTTTATGCATCTCTCAGCACAGCATCAATGAATACTCGCAGTTCTCAAGGCTTATTTGAAGCCAGGTGTGAATGGAAATTTAAAAAGTGATCCCACAACGTGTTTGATGATACAATTGTCACATGAAAGGGTAATAGGTGACCCTTTGGAATTTGATTTGATTTATTTAAATTTTATTATATTATCTTTTATTTATTTGATCTCTATTATTGTATATGGAGAAGAAGTAGAATCTTTGAACGTTTTCTTATGCTAGAGAATCTCTTCCCCACCTTTCAACCGTAAATAGTTTTGAATTATGAATGAAAGTACCAACAACGCTGATATGAAAACTAGACATTTTCGCTACTACTAGACTGCTTTGCTCGGAACATTCTGTATTTTTTAAATTATCATTATTTTGAAATTAAAAATAGCTTCGCGTTGTCACCCATGTTTTAACGGAAAACTAAAAATTCTTTCTCCGTAATGGGAATACCGAGAAAAATGTCATAGAACGTCGTACCATGTAGATTTTTTGTATTAGGCAACTGCACATTCAATTAAGGGCAAGGGTCTCCTGCTCGCGTAGCGAATTAGTAACAAAATGATAGGATGATGATGAGGGGTGAAAGGACCCACGCCCGAGGCGGGATGCGAGCCCGCGATCCTCCGATCCGAGGTCGCCCCGACACTACTGCCTTAGCGATTTCGGCTATCCGGATTGGCACCGTCAAGATTACAGAATAATAAACACAACCCTTTTGTTTTTTAGGGATACAAGAAAAAATTGTTTTAAGATTAATGAGGAGTACTCTTTGTGTACGAATCAGGACGCAGTTTGTCCTTAGTGTAAGAATTCTCTCTAATCTTTGTATCATGTTTGCCTCTTGCAATTGGATACGAACAATCGCCTTTGTCGTTAATAAAGAGTGGTGTGGTGTGCTGGGAGTATGAGCGGGCAGGAAGTCAATTTTCCCGGTTAACACAAGCTACGAACCCGAGCGCGGTATTGCAGATAACTATTTCGAGAAAGCCTGACTTCTTTGAAGCGGATTGCTACTGGAGTGACAGCTTCGTACCTGACTCAACGTTCTCGCGTAGCACGCTTGAGAGACAATCATGATAGATGTTCACCTGACGGTTTTTTTTATGTTTTCTATTGCAGAAAACAGCGTATTTGCTTTTGATATTTCTCACATTACTTTTCTTCAGAGATTCAATTATTTGCGAAAATTTACTGTCAATATTTGAACGCAGATATTGATAATTTTCCGCAACTATCGTGAGTTAATATACAGAATAATATACGTAAACCTTCCGAAAATTCCGAATTGTCACTACAACTACAATATTGCTCAATGAAGTAGCCGTAGAAAACGTAAAATGTGCAGAGTTGATAAAAACCTCTTTTTGAAATTGTTAATTTTTAAATAAAACATTATGTTTCAGAATAATGTAATAAAAATATAAAAATTGAAACGTCATAAATGATATGGCACGCTGGAATTCAATTATTTGACGGCAAGGTGGGTCAACAGCTGTGTGAACTGCGACTTTACGAAGGCATTGCGATACTATGAACTTCTTGTAGACTGACAAAACGCGGAAGAAACGCTCGCAATTGGCAATAAGTGCTAAGGGCAAACAAAATCGATTAATTTCTAAATGGATTCTTTCTTTCTAATATTAATGTTTTGTCTTCTTTAATTATTTTTTAATTCTGTATATAGCTAGAAATTGCTGCTCGAGTAGAGTAGTGGGATAAGGCAGTGACGGTTATATGATAGTAGGGGTTCGAAAACCGATTATGCTATGAGAACTCAGCAGTATCCCTGCCTCGTTAGCATCGTTGAACAGGAAGTTTTAGAATCTGAGTCCCATCAGTGGAAATGTTTCGGTACTAGCTGTAGCTTTTCCAACACTACCTGGGTTGAATTCAAGCCAGCTTCACTGATTGGCAGTTTTCCGTGGTATCTGCAAACAAAAACGAATGCCGCGGCAGTGCCCTTACAAACGGACCAGGTACTGTGTGCGTTCTTTCCTTCCTCGTCATTGTGTCCTGCCTTTGCCTTACCTACAAATACTATCACTTACATGCACCACGCTACAACGCACGTCGGGAGACAGCGGAAGCTTAGAGCTGGTCACGGCTGGAGCTATTTGGAAAGAGAGAACATGGTGATCCAAAGTGTAGGTCGGTACCATATCTCAAGTTCCAGCTGTTATTGAACACCACAACCTCTAGGAATAGCAAATAAAATATGCTGACAGGATTAATGACGTATGTTTTGGACGCACCCGGAATCAATACTGACGTACTGGAATTCCACGTCAATCATAGGTTGTTTTCTTCGTGTGTTTTGGCAAGTCGTTCATAGCGGCAAGTATCTCATTACCAACTGTCATATTTTCATTACCATCATGCTTCCCTTTTCCGTCGGTACTGCACCCATTTTAATGAGTCGTTAAAGATGGTATTGTCTTGTGACATGACGTTGTGATTAACATTGTAATTATTTGAAATATTATTAATAATTATCATTCGTTTTTTTCTCGACAATTTGTCATATACATTCATTCCTATTTCTGGATTTTCTTGACATCAAATTTGATACATTTATTAAATTTTATTCATATTTTTATTCATTTTAATTAAAATATTTGTCATTTTTTTACATTTAATGTTATATTTTATTAAATTTAATGTAATGTATTTACAAAATTTGTCTTATTATATTACTTTTAACATTGTTTTCTTTACAAATGTTTCATTTCATTACCATCATCATTAGACAGCTGGCGTGGACCTACCTTAGCATACAAAATGGGCAAAGACTTTTCTCGATTCGGCACTAGACGGGACGGCGGGTATCACTGATTGGATTTGAGCAACCTAGTTTGTGTGAGCCCACTGTTCATGCCGCCGGTAAAGGGAAGTATGTGTAGTCTCGTCGCAGAAAAGAAATCAAGGTTATACGTGAGTACACGAGAATATTGGAGAAGAGGGAAATAGAGTCCAAATCGACTACAGTGCACTTGTAGAGAATAACATTTGTAGTCCCTATATCAAGGCCCATACCAACTGATAATGCGAAAATAATTTCTCCGTTATAACTGATGTTCTTATTTGAAAGGTTTACTAAAATGTACAAACATGCAATTCATTATTTCTGTATATTAATTTAGCCTTAAAATAATAGTTTTCATTACAGATTCGTTTCATTACTTACAATGGAGTTGCACAATCTGTACCCTCCCTCCCCCGCTATTCCATATTTTCTTACACCTCAAGAAAATTCTGTCCGGTTTGCATTGCGCGTATGACAGTAATGCAGAATTGCAGTCGGCAAACAAACACTATATATCCTAGTACAAATCCCAAGCGGTACGAGTTTACGAGGGTTAAAAATGTTGATCCAACAGTATGACAAATGTTTCAATTCTGTTAGGTATTTTGCAGGAAAATGGTGCAAGATGTGCAGTAGATCCTACAACAATTTTTACATGATATTTCTTTTTTATTGGCTTCCTAGGGAAACTTACGTTCTGGAAAAACCTCGTAGTACACTATCTATTTTTGCTATTACCCAATCAATGTCCTTAAATCAAACTTGCTACAGGTTTCCGCCTGTTTTCGTCTCCAAATTTAATGAATAGTAAACAATTACTACGATTTGAGAAGGGGAATTTTTCCCCAACGTCTTTCATCAGAAGTTACTGAGGAGCCATCTTAGTTACTGTACTTAGTAGTCAAATCGTGTAAGTCTTCTAATGATCCTAAGCTGTTTTTTCGCCTGCATTAATCATGATGACGCAGTTGATTTTTCTAGCGAAGATAACTCGCAAAGTAACCGCTACTATTTATTTCCACAGTCCTCCAAAGAGCTTCCTGCCCCAGAGCACCAGCGGAAATCCGTAGAGGTACCACTGCAGGACCAGAGATTAGAACAAAAGTAAACACGAGGAGATGGTGGGCGAAGTTCTGCGAAGGTGTACGTATGTTGTCTTTGTGGAGGAGAAGGCGCGGACTGAGAGAAGGCGAGGGCACAGGGACGAGGTGGAAAGAGAGTGGATAAAAGAGTTTGCCCAACGCCCAGAGATCCATGGAGCAGCGGACGCGTGAATGGAAAAGAAAGTACAACGTTTAGCTGGGCAACGTTCAATCAGCAGGTTCAAATTCAACTTGTCTCCACTTGACCCTTAATAAAGGAGGCATATGCGGAGATGTAGTAATATAAAGTTACTAAAGTTCTTCGAACTAAAGTTCAAGAAATAAATGTCCTGCTCGGTCCATCTTTGAAGATGAAATAAAGTATATTAATCTAAGATTTTTTATATTAATATTACTACAATAACACCAATAAAGACAAGTTTATTAGTATTATTATAATTATAATGATTGTTATTATTATTGTTGTTGTTATTATTATAATTATAAAGATAGCTAACAAACAACAAAACGCAAACAAGCCGTATGCAACATTCAAGGCTAATTTTAGATTGAATGATTATTTCGTGGAGACCTACTGCTATGATCATTAGACCCTAATTAAAAAGTATGTTATCTCAGGAGGTGACGGCGTTCCTGCCCCACTACATTGCGACAACCATTGCCAACCTACAGATCGGGTTGAGGGGGGAGGAGAACCCCTTCTCAAAAATTCTACACCGATAGACATGGGTGGAAGTGTAGTGTGTATGTGTGTGTTTGTCAAAATGGAGAGGATGGGATCACTATGAGGAAGGAATGATGAAGGCACGCGATTTGCCGCGATTGTTAAGGTACTGTTCAGGTATTTCACTGGCATTGATTGCAGAAACCACAAAAAACTATCGGAACAGCTGGTCGCTAGAATTCTGTCTACAAGGCAGCGACTACATTCAATCTATCTGGCTAGTGTTGAATTTCCGCCATCGTGGGACCCAATTTAGGCACTTCCGGTCTGAGTCGCTGCAATTACAACGTTGCTTGTTTTAGTCTATTTAACTGACGTATTCCTAAATGGCTCTTTTTGCCATTCTTGCTCTCTAGCTCTGTTTTTCAAAAACGCGCGTACTACTAGCTTTAAATTGCTGATGTAAAGTACAAGAGGGTGATGACTCAGCAAGTGCTTAATGAGGAGATTGATGAGGAAAATTATGGCGTGGTGCGAGCGATGGAAACCCAGCTGTGCGCGGAGGTTGGATGTGGATGTGTGTGGAACATTGCCGAGTTATATTATGGTCGAGTGCCCAGAAAGTCATAGGCGTTTGGTGGGGAGGGTGAAAGCATAAATGGTGCGAATGAGGATGTAAAAGAGTAGCTGGAGGCTGCGCGAAATGTCAAGTGGGAGCAAGGGTGGAGGAGGCAATTTAGACAGAAGTTGGAAATGAGTTTTGTAAAAAAAAGAAAAAGATGAAGATGGGTTAAAAAATGGGGATGGTAAATGCGAGAGAAATTGAGAACCAGAACAAGAGTGTAAGCGAAGTATATGAAAGTAACATGGTGAAAGAAATGTAAAGAGAAGGAAGGATAGGGCAACGGTTAACGGAAAAGTAAAGGGAGAAGAGAAGAGAAGATTAGGGACAAAGGAGGGAGAGGAATGATGGAAAAATGAAATGAAGAAAGAGAATGAATGTGGAAGAACAATTCCTCAAAACGAGATGGTGGGAGAAAGAAGATGACATCTAAAGGAGTAATGATGAAGGGAATGGGAGGTAGAGAAGATTACGAGGTGGTGAGAGGATGGAAGACGCTGAGGAGGAATGAGAAGGTGGAAGGACGGGAGGTGAGGAGGAAAGGGAGGAACAGAAGCGTGGGAGCTGGTGAGGAGGCGTCGAGGGCCGCGCGCGAGGGCCGCCGGGCGTAGGGGAGGCAGGACTTTCGAGCAGAAAAACGCCGCGTGGGCCGCGAGCTGTCCCTAATCGGATTGGGCGCCTACTCTGTCCTGGCGCAGTGCGGCGGCGGAGGCGGAGGAGGCGGCGGTGGCGCTTGGCGTCTAGCGTCGTCGCGACGCCCCGACCGCCCACCACCAACGACCCACCACCCACCACCCACCCGCCGGAGGCCAGCGCTCACAGCCCCTAACCTTCCACCCACTGCCCATCCCATTTCCCTCTGGTCGCACCCCCCACTGCCCAGTGTCCAAAGCCCACAGCCTGCCCATGGCGAGTCCCCGCAACCTACAATCATCCGCGAACCTAACTACCCACTGGTCGCCTATCCATTTCCCACCACCCACCACTCATTGTCCCTACCCAACGCTCACTGTCCATCCCGCCGGTAACCAGCGCTAACAGCTCATATGCCTGCGCGCACCGCTCACCCCCACTTCCCACTGATCGCTCTCCGCCGCCAACTCAACATCCCACTTCACCTCTTCCGACTCTCATTCTGAACTTTCCACTCTCCAACAACCACTCAACATCCACCATCGACCCCGCCGACGACCAGCGCTCACAGCCAGTAGCCGTCCGCCAATGGTTCTCCACCTCCCCACTTCCCTCTGGTCGCCACCGCCCGCTGACCTTGATCCTCCTCCCACCCACATCCCACTGTTCGCCGCAAGGCGCCTGCTGCACCCGCCGCCCGCCGCCCTTTGACCGACGCCCACCGCCTACAGACCTTCGTTCACCGCCCACCGCGTCGCTCCGATAGCCCTTTGTCCCTTCGAAAAAAACGCTCCGTTTCCACTCTCCTTCCCACACCACCTTTCTGCGTCTTTCCTCGCAGAAATAGCCTTCATCGTTGCCGCTGAGCAGATTTGCGAACGATTCTACGCCCTCGTCTCACGTGGCAGTTCTCACATGGATCTCCTGTTTGTGCCGAATTCCCCCCCCCCTCCATAAAGTCTTGTTTATCCTTCGTGCCGGTCGGCAATGAGTTACTTTACAGTCTTAGTGATTTTTTTATGATACCGCCGAAAATTTTGGAAGGTACCCTCAATTATGCGTAATAAACCATTTTATTTTCGTAAATATGTTCAGTCCCTGATCTCACCCTCTTTTACCTGACGAATTGAGCAGTTGTTACATTTGGGGAAGAAGGCTTTCCATGCCATCTGGCAACCATACTAATTGTCCAGCATAAATGTAATTATATTTTTTATTGTATAATGAAGGCCATAATTTCATTCCCCTTGTAGTATTTTTTATTTATCACTACTGAAATACGACAAGTAAATAAAATGGTTAAATGAAATAATAGGGATTCAAAAATGTATTTTCTTCCTGTTTGATGCTGCGTAAGCTTATGCTCAGACAGTTTCTCCCTTTCCTTCATTCAGCATGATCTTTAATTGAGATCTTGTAATTAAATGCTCTCCTCCTCTCCACTCTTGGCTTTTAGCGACCGAAAGATTGTTTCGTGCTTACCCAGGGGTTACATAACAGAAAAGGGTGTTGTTCAATGTGATCTGCCAGATTTTCTTAACATTGTTTATTGACTATTATTATTTCCTTACATGTATTATTGGGCAAAAAATATCTAGCTTATTACTAAATATTACGTAACGTAACCTAACAATATAATGAGAACTTGTATAGATGAAGAAAACGCACCTCGCCGTGCCATATCTTATCTTACTGCCTCGGCTCGTCGCCATCAGAAACGTCCAATCGCGTTCGCGCATCTGCATTGTCGCTCGTTCACTCACCCACGAGCCCCTAAATCAAATAGCTTGTTTTATAAATGATTTGAATTATTTAATAGACTACAGTTAGAAATTAAACTTGTGATAAAATAAAAATAAGTTCTGTGAAGATTGTCGCTTGAATAAATTCCTTCCACTCAGTCTTCGCCACACTTGCTACTCACAGTAGAATGCTTCATCCAACCTCCGTTCTGCATCTGCAAGAGATTAATGCACGAAGTTCTAAGAATCTATAACTCTTATTCTTTCCGACTGACGTTCCGTGGCCGACTTCGCATGAGAGTTTACTTCTACCGTTAACTATAGTAGGCGATGGCGTGGCGCAGGAGAAAGGGAGTCATTTCCCCCACGCCGCTGCTTCATCCACGAGTTAGCACTTGCTTGTGTAATACACTAGCTTACTAGTGGACCAGGCAATGCTTCGCTATTGCAATGTATTACACTTCACATGCTACTGGTCGCGTAATTGTTAATCACGTTTTACGCTAGGCTCTACAAAAATTTCAATAGACAAACTACTTTCTCGTGAGTTTTTCCGTCTCTGTCTGACTGTCCGTCTGACTGTCTGACTGTCTGACTGTCTGACTGTCTGTCTGACTGTCTGACTGTCTGACTGTCTGACTGTCTGACTGTCTGACTGTCTGGCTGTCTGTCTGACTGTCTGACTGTCTGTCTGACTGTCTAACTGTCTGGCTGTCTGACTGTCTCACTGACTGTCTGACTGTCTCACTGTCTCACTGTCTGTCTCACTGTCTGTCTCACTGCCTGTCTCACTGTCTGACTGACTGACTGACTGTCTGACTGACTGACTGTCTGTCTGTCTGTCTCTCTGTCTGTCTGTCTGTCTCTCTCTTTCCCTCTGACTCTGATTCTCGTTTCTTTTTTGTTTCTCTCTCTCCTGCATCTCTCTCTCTCTCTCCCGGAATAAATTTCACAATTGCAGGGGCAGAAAACCCAATGAAGACGTGTAATTATTAGTACTTCAGAATGCGGTGTGTTGCGTATGTGGCGCCGCGGTGTAAATCGCTCACATCAGAGCCCTTGAGTCTACAAAAAATCATCATCAACGCGCATCTGTGTGCGCAAGCATATGCACATTTCTATCGCACTATGTCTATATTCTTCCCAGATGTGCAGGCAATAATTGAACAAAGCAATTGGATGAACGGTACGCCAGCACATTAAGCACGAACCAACCAAGCAGCAAACATTGTCTTGTTTGTGTTAGATAACGTTTTTTCCGACTCTTTTGTCTTCCTAGTGTTTCAATGATTATTATTATTATTATTATTATTATTATTATTATTATTATTATTATTATTATCATTATTATTTCAAAGGTTTAATCAAAGAAATACGAGTATACCATTGGATACTCTGAATTATACTTCAAATTTGTAGATACTCAGATAAGTTAAATGTATTTTCCTTGTTGACAAATCGGCGAATGAGCATGGATGTATATTTAGGAAGAACGTAAATTAATTATACTAATGAACCAAAATAATGTAGTTGACCGTTTACTCAAGATAGAAGGAAATAATCAAGAAGACGAGATATATTGCTCTTCTTTAAAATTTCGTTTTCTCGAGATATTAGCTTGTTCACCTTGGTCAGAAATATAATATCTAGCACTCAACTTGAATTTTTCGTACTTCCGTAATAAGAGGGCTGTAATTTGATGAAATGGGCCCTTCCTAAATACGTTCTAGAGCCACCGTCGCTTTTCGTGAATGTAAAGAGGCCGGCTGAGCGGCGATGCGCCAGGAGGTCCCGTCCAGACGCGACGCCTCCTCGGCGGAAAGCAGCTTTCTTTGCTCCGCCCCGCCCCGTCGTGGAGAAGACGGGGCCTGTCGCTGGCTCTTGAGAGATTTATGACAGCTTACGTGGGCACAAAGGGGCGGCGGACTCTATTGTCTTCTGCGTATTTTAACCGAAGCGCTTTCCCAAAAGGCGGACCAAGCAAGATCCTTTCAAATTTTCCCAACAGGGTACGTGCGTGTGATACAATGTAAGCGAGCAATGGGCTAATTAGAGCAATTACACCTCATGTCCATACATAAGTTTTTATCATCTTTTTGATATATTTTTTGTATACCAGCATTCTAAACGACCCTTTCTGTCGCAACAAATAGTTCATAATCGGGCATTTTACGGCACAAATGATGATAGATTAGATTTTACGCCGCGAATCATTGCGTTGCACATTCAGACAATCGCAGACAGAATGGTGGGGAGGTAGATGCAAACGGAGCAGCCAACCACAGTTTTCTCGCACAGATGTAAAATACCCGAGACATAACAAGATAGTTGTTTCGCAAAATTAAATTTGATTCTCTTATAAATTTATAATGCAAATTTATAATACAAAAAATAGGATATTGAACACGTTTATGTTGTTGCTTAATTGCTTTTGTGCAAATTTGAAAACTCGCCTCTAAAGTCCCTTGTTTTGAAAACTTATACTCATGCGATACATCTTAACATTATAAACTAATTGCATGAACTACAATTAACTATCTGTAACTTTCTTTTTTTATTGAATAATACTTCTGAAAATCAACACTCGTAACCTATTAAATACAATTGTTGAACCGAATATTTTTATCGAAATGTTGGTGAGGACTATTTTCCAAATTAGCCAATTGAAATTCTCCTAAATATTTGGATAAAGTTCGAAATACTAACTGCTGTGCAGGAAGTCGGATGAAATTGACGTTACTCACACAAAGTGGGTAGGTTTAGTGAAGTACGTCACGACGATGAGGTTCCCCAGAATTGGATACCAAGCATAGTCGATACCACCTAGCGTACGGCTCTATCTACCATCGTTGATGCTTACCTGCACATGTGGGTGATCTGGGCTGTCCGGGTGACGCCGCGTCGAAGGCTGAGTTGCCGACGTTTAGACCATCCTTTCGCGGTCTTCCTCAGGGCTGGTATGAGCCAGTATGCTGGTATGTTACCAGCCCTGAGAAAGCCAACGAAAGGATGGTCGAAACGTCGGCAACTTAGCCTTCGACGCGACGTCACCCGGACAGCCCAGATCACCCATATGACTCTGGCCGCGGAAGCCTACGACTTCGCTTACCTGCACATGTTAAATTCGGGGTGAATTGAGATCAGAGCAATACATAATTCCCATCATATTTTGTACCAGTATACTGCTAGCGAACACAAGAAACCTCACACTTGGATAATCACGTTACTTCATCCAGCACCCTAATGTCGGCACTGATGATATCGGAATTGATACGTTCATCGTTGCGTATGTAGCTTCAGTCTCTCCGCGTGGGTAACATGTAAATTATTATGCTACTCGTGCCATGCAAATGCCATTTTTAACATAATGAAATGCGTATATTTTCTAAAGTTTAATTGTGTTTCAAAAGTAGATTGTTATTGAAACTAAAGGCGAATTACTACATGGATGCATTTAACACGTCCTAAATGTCTGAAAACAAGTAGGTCATTCTTCTTTACTCTTATTTACCCGAACGTTTAAGTCGCTTTACTTCCAAGCATGATATAACAAGCTTAAAATCAACAGTAAGGTGGACTTTTGTTTTCTGCAATTAAAATAAAGCAAATATCCTGGAAATTTTTAACATCGTTTCTTCAAATAAATCCTTTTAAGATAGACATAATATAATATAAAACTGTAGATAATATTAGATTCATTTTAAGTATTTCATGCATTGACGCACGTAGTCTCTTCATATGTAATATCTTTCATTTAAAGAATTCGATGCATTGACGCATTTAATTTAATTAGATGTTATATGTTTTATTTAAAGCTGCTCATACAATTGACATCTTTTCTCCTCTTAAGAAATACGGACGAGACACTACCATCCTGTGCTGTCGTTTTACTCGCACTACCCCTCTAACATCTTCGCCGGTTACTCCCACCTCTTGAGGAAACGCTCCGTGCTCTCCTAAAGACGCTCGCGTTGCACCTGCCCTTGGCTGACGTCATGTTCCTCTGGAAGATTAATCCTCGCCCTCTCCAGCGCAATGAGGGGCTTGTCGCTTTTCTTATCTACTTTCCACACTCACCACCTCGAATGCTCGTTGAGATTCGCAGTTCCCCCGAGATCCTGTGGTGGACGATTTCCATAACAGATTTGCGTCGCTGAGTGGAAGCGAATAACTTCTTCCATTGGAAGTTATCGTGAAAGTCACACTCACCTGGAACAGCCCGAGCGGTGGTTCATTTGAACGCGAATAGCTGCTGAGTGATGCGTAGTGAAGTGTAGAAAGATATAGGTTCTCTTACGGGAAAAAGCTGGCGAAAGGAGAGAGAGAAAGATATGGAGATAAAAAGTGAGATGGAGAAAGAGAAAATTTTGTAATATCGTGGGGAAATTACTGAATAGTCGATGAGAAGAAGTGACGAAAAAAATTGGGTTTTTGGTGGGTTGATTTCGTAATGAAATATTGTAAGAAAATAAATTGTTTCTATTTATATATCTAATAATAAATTATTAGGTATGTACGTGGTATCCAAATTTCTCTTCTCATAGCAATTTAATGCGTAGTATGGTTTCAAAGAAATGATATACGTACAAGGAATTTTCTGAAATGAATGCCCACGTTACAACAGATTCGTTTCCAGGTAAGAAAATTGTGTTGAAATTTCTCTCCGCGGATTGATTTCATATTCTTAACGAAAACATTGAATGCGTTATGCGGTTTCAAGAAAATGCTAAGAATACTTACCAGGAAACTTTTGAAATTAATACCTACGTTTGACGTCAAGAGTTTGCTTTGATGGATTTCCTAAAACAACGAAACGATTCTGAAATTTTCTTGGATGTATTTCTCGCAATGTTTTCGACACGATTAGAAAATTAATTTATGAAACATATTCTTAAATTTCCTTTAGTTGTACACTGAGGCAAATTAACCATCTTTGGTGAATTGGGAAAAGAATTCGATTAAAAGAATTCATCGCTTTGTACGCTCTTCTTTTCAGTAAAAACAGCACCGAAATCGATATAGTCGGTATTGGAATGATTTCGGACAAACAGACAAAAATCGGAAAAAAATTAAATTGGCTGTATTGTCAATATATTGTTCGTAATTGGAAATATACACACTATTGTGTTTTACGAATTTATTGGTGTCTGCTTAAGTACCTTGTCCAAGAGAAATCAAACGAATTTACGATGCAAAAATCAATGAACGCTGCAGAGCGAGTAAGAATTCAATTTTTAGAGCGGCAGAAAGATAACAAACCAGTAGTGCAAAGATAATTTTCAAACTTTGTCTTCAAGTGAATAGCCACCAAAACACATCGGTGGAAACCACCTCAAAAACTGAAATCGCAATACCTCGAAACTTTCGGAAAGAAAACAAATAAATATAAAATGATTGCAAAGGGAAGAAGAAACCGCTCAAGCAAAAGGAAGATGATCCCGAAACATCGCCTGCGAAACCGCATCTCCCAAAGCACTTCGGCGAAAACCACCTCGAAAATTGAAGGCAGGGAAATGGGAGAGCAGAGAGCGCCGCAGCGACCGGGGCGAATAACGCGTCCGTCGTTTTCTCGCAGGATCTGTGCTGCTTCCTGCTCTGCTTCCTCTGAGGCCCGCCCTTCAATGCTCTTTATGTCTCACCCCCTCTCTTGCCTTCATCCTACCACCGCTGTGCTACATTTGTCACCCGCCTTTC
>BOPP01000273.1:107630-143638 GCA_017312745.1 Gryllus bimaculatus
TTGCATTGGTGACTCTGCACACCCCCAGTGTACATGTTTAGCATTTAGATCTCCTGAAAGAACGTTAGACGGTAAACATGAAAGTAAAATGTTTCGATCTGTAAAATTTGTTTTTATGTTGGTTGGTTTATATGCGGCAATGATAATAAAATTCGGGTTGGTGTTGATAATCGAAACTGCTATTGTTTCGATACCAGTGATGGGTGTTGAATTTTCTTCAAAATATGCGATAATGTTTTTAATGAGTATAAAGACTCCGCCGCCTGAGGTATCCACTCTTACTGCGTTGTAACCTGGTAGTCTGAAGGTAGCTGGAGGTTTAAAATGGGATTCTGTGATGCATGCAATGTCAACATTGCTTGGAGAAAGAAATGGAGGTTTTTTATTGCTAATACCACACGCGTTCCAGTTCATTAGGATTAATTTATAATTTGAATTATTTTGTGCCATTGGGGGAACTAGAATGAGAAATTATTACTTGTATGTTTTGAATAATTGTTCGAATGATTGAATTTATGTTCATTATATGAGTTATTGTATGATTGATAATATTATGGATAAAAGCAGTGGTCAGCAGGTTGTTTTGCGAGAGAATATTTTGTGGAATGTGAGTTAGGATTATTTAGATATTATTTGGGGGGCGATATAATGCCAATTCCTGGGTAAAATTTGGTATGTTAGCGGTTCTATGAAGTCTAGGGAAATGGTGGATGTTTTGAAAAAAACGTGGGGCTGAGGGTGGGGTGGGTTTGATTTATTTTTTCTCACATTTATAGAGGAGTTTTGGGACATTTTAGTTTTATTTTCTGATATTTTTGTATAATATTGACATTCGTCAGTACAGATATTTATTTGTCCGGTGCGTACCTTTGCAGTTCTACACTTCGGAAAATTGTTCTTGCTGGGGTAATTTACCGAGTAGTTATTCTCAGCACAATATATACAAGATATTTGTTTGTAACAGTTATTTTCAGTACATCCAAGGTCTAGACAACGGAGGCACTAAATTATTCCTTTCGTTTTTCGTCATCTTTCAACTTTAACTTTTCAATTGTAGATTTGTCTAGTGTGGATTATTAATTCAATCAATTGTTGACCTGAAACCTCTGCCGCTACCACTACGATGGGCTGATTATCTTTGTGTAACCTGGTGACACTATCAAGGGCAGAGAATTGTTCCTTCAGGTCTTTATATATTTCCTCTTGCGTGGTGGAGGGATGCATGCTTTTGAAAATCACGGAAAACTTTTAATTGTTTGGTTTATTATACGTATGAAACTGTTTTTTATGTATTAACGAAATACTGAATTGCTTTTCTGAAGTCTTCTATATTTTGGAAGTTAACTTTGGATTTACTATTGTCATAAGTGATGATAAATTGCACACTAATTTGGGTTTAATTTGCGCTGATTTAGTTCAATAATGTTTGTAATATCATTGATGTGGATGGGAGAGTTTCTAATATTTTTCAGATATAGTGGGGTCGGTGGCGTTTGCAACATTGCCATCAGGAAGGTCAGCTAGACTGTTGAATCTATTCGTAATATGGAAACCGTAATTAGTATTAGAATTTGTAAGTGCTTTTTTGGATTGATTTGGGTTTTGGATAGGATTACTATTTCCTCGTTTGCTTCTGTTCACTTGGGGGATTGGAACGAAGTTTTGCATTAATTTTATCACTGCACCTTGAAAAAGATGTTGCGCCTTCGGCTGGCACATAATGACTGACCTGATTTGGTTGATTATTATATTGCATATGTTGCTACATACTTGTAGCCTGCATTGAATACACTGGCGATGCTGTTTGATGAAACATCTGCGATTGTAGTGATGAAGTATGTAGATACGCTGGTGCGTATGAAGGTGGAATATCATGGTCGTCGCCTCCCACAACCTCCATTTGGCCCTCGGTTGCGTAAACCAGGGCTAAGGCATCGGATAAGCACTGCTTCAGATCAGCGTTGTTGATTGATGATGTAGAGTTAATCAGTCATTAAAACACTGCACTTTCCATTGAAGTTGCGCACTGTGTACACATCAACTTTACAGTTATGCATCTTACGCTACGAAATGTAATCTGGTACTGAGAGTAGCGCTGCCCTCAGAGGTTCGCACAGGTCGACTGCTTGGAGCGGAATGACAGATAACAGAATGCGGTTATGACCGCTGCTTTGCGTTCGCGAAAATAAAAACGAATACTTTCATACATTTGACGAATATTTCAATACCGTAATGTTTAATAATTACTATTATATTTTTTAGATATATTTACATTTGTTTGCCAACGCTGTCAGTATCGTATTAACTCTTAATTATTTTACTTTCTCGCATACTGCTAAGTTTTTGCACTAAATGTTCTACGATTTTAAATGAGTTTTACAAACAAAAGTTCGGAGAGAAATTATGGTATAAATAGTATTACATAACTATAACTAATGGTGAGAAAGCGCTGTTTTAGTACCACTAGTTTTGTTTTTGTGTGCCTGGGTAACCATTTATCTCGCATCATAATTAACCCTTCTAGACTTTCCCTGTGTTTTACGCTCAGTGAAAGACAACGGCAAACCACCGCTGAGGTCACCGACCTAAGAAATCGAGGTAAGAAGGACTCCTTAAGACTCCTTAATCGAGGTAAGAAGCCTTTTCTGATATCTACGCCCATTTATGAATATTGCTATTTAACTGACTTTAGAATGGAAATCACCTAAAACTCTATTATTTTCTGATAAGACATAGTGAATACGCACAGAAACTAATAATTTAAATAATGCTCCAAATATGTATTGCAGTGTCTCCATCAAACGATAATATTCAAATATTCACAGTCTCCATTTTCAAAATTTCAAGCGCATCATTTGGAGTCGTGATTGCGTATTTGTGGGACTCGCGGGAAATGTGTGAAGGCGTGATCTTTTGCGTGAATCGTGAGGCGTTTATTTGTGATGTACTCAGCCCGCTTATATGGTACCGCTGCGAATCGTCAATATCTCAACTCACTAGAGCTCACAACTAAAATATAATATAATAATCTATATTTCTAATTTCCAATGCGAGCAAAAGTAGAAGACTATGTTGGCTCTGGCCTTTTAGGGGTGTCTATGATTTTGTTAGACCATTAGGAATGTGAAAAAGTGCAAAAATAACTGTAATGCTAATCTTCGTTTCGCGAAAAAATTGCAAGAAACCTACGCAGAACCGGAGCATGCACGAGAAGTCTTCGTTAAAGTATGGCTTCGTTAGATACGCAGTAACACGCGAAAATAATGTTACATATTCGATTTTCGATCAATATCGACACAGCCTCGCGACATGCTACAGCAAGGCTCTAAGGAGGAGGTCGCCCGCCACTAAATATATCCTTTTAAAGCGTTGTTTCAGGAAATAGCGATATCTTTGGTATTCTTGTCATGTATGTATTACATGTATGGCTAATACTAAGTTCTTGCAGCATTCGTGAAGACTTTTTTGTTAAAATCTTGAAATTGTTGCAGTGTCATTGCGTTATTCCGACCAAGAGTATTGTTGTTCTTGAAAAGCGACCTCTTGGAAACTTATTTTGTGTGGTTTGGTTAAGAATTTTTGCTGCTACAAGCCATTATTTGAATATGATTTTACATCACCAACAGAGTACACTGCACAATAATTACTTATGCATATGTTTAAACGTAAGGTAAAACCCTCTCTGCTGTATACGTTTTTCTATACTAAAAACAATATTATCAAAAACTAAAATAATATTATTTTATAATAATGGAATACATATAAACCAATTGATTATATAATTTTTGTATTCAGTTATTCTTAAAGACTGACGTTGCCTATTATAAACTGTGATTTAACATTATTATGCGTCTCTTATCCACATCTGGATAAGGGTTTTCTTTGATATTCAGTTAGTATGTTAGAAAATGCTGAGCTGATCCCTAGCTTTGTATCTCAATAATTATCTGTTTATGAACAATATTTATGGACAACTAAATATATAAGTGCAACCTCACTCTCAGTGCTCCTTTTCTAGAGTTTATTGGGGAATGTAGTTATTTAATTTATTGTTCTTATGTTCTTGCGGCAGTAAACCAATTCTTTCACCGAGGACACGATGAGATATAATAGCCATATCTGTCGCTGATTTGCCTTTGCAAATAGTTTCCATTACACGGCAGCGAATATTTTACTATCAATTCCTGCTAAATATTATCCTCCAAAGTCTTGCCAGCATCTTCCCCTCTTTCTTAGGGTGTATAATAAGTGACCAGAAAGATAGAGACTCAGAAACTAAATTTTCACTGTTCCAAACAATATATGGAACCATTCACAATACTCAAAGAAGAAAGATAGAGAGTTAGAAAGACAAGAAACGTGAATAAAAATATACGAAACTATGGTAATTCCCATGCTTCTCAATGGTTGCGAAAGCTCGGTACCTACAATGAGAACGTCGGAAAGTATACAGGCAGGAAATGAGATTTTAGCGCAAAACTTAATGGTGTTAAAAAGAGGAACGGAAACATAAGAAAGTAGTTAAAAAGAACCTATAAACACTAGAATACAAACTACAGAGGCACGTGGTTCCAGCATATTGAAAGAATGTAAGATACAAGACATCCAAAGTAGCTTTCTAGTACGCGCGGAAAGGAAGCAGAGACGTTGAAAGACCGAGAAGAAGATGGAAAGAGACTCCATGAACACGAAACAGGCAGCTGCCTAAACCGCCAAGTGTGGAAGAAGATTCTTTCCAAAAACTCTTGTTTCCACCTGTATTCATAATTCGATTGTACCCATATACAGATTAAGTTTCGAAGCCTAGAATTTAAGAAGTCATACCAGAATTCACTACTTCCCATAGATCGTCACAAAACTCTTTTTATCATTAAAAAATAAGTAAATACATTTTAAAGAATGAAATCATTCTCGCGATTGTAAATACCAAACAAAATTTATGTAGAAAGGCTAGTTTGAAGGCGAGTCTTAAGATATTTACTCTAGGCGTGTTTGCATCAGTGCGCAGTGTTTATTTCCATTACGGTCTTCTGGGTTACAGCTGAACGAAATTTGTAAAACTTTTCTTCGAATCGTCTAATAAAATTCCACTTGATGCCTGAAAAGGCAAACTAGCTATGGTACTTGGAACATCAGGAGAATGACGGATATTAAATATCCGACATTCTTCTGACGTTCCAAGCACTATAATTAGAAATTTTCTCGTTTTCACGATTTCCTTATGATAGTCTTCTAATAATTGTTTTCTTTTTGTTAGTAATATATTTTTCTGTATTTTAACTGAATGCTCTTCGTATCTGTAACATTTCTTTTTTCATATACGTACATATTCTCCGCTCTTAAAATTAACATTCTCTTCGCATTACACCAGATCTAGGAATTGTTAACATTTGTACTAATTTGGAAAATGATCAAAGAATCCTAACTACGTAATGTAATAATAAATTCCTCGTTATAAACAACCCTAAAATTTAATGTGATTCCATATTCGAATGCGAATATAGTCTGAACTTCACAAAACATAATTCTAAATATTTAAGTAATGGTTTGAAGCAATTTATTATTAAATTTGATTAATCTCATGAATATATAGTACGTACGTAGCTGGTAACCACATTACATCTATAACAATATGAAATCTGTTGAAAAATACGATCCAATTGAAAAGAATATTATACTTCACCTTTGGTGGTTCTAAACTTAACTCCTAGAAAAATTCTAATCGAAAGCACACGTTTTAAAAAGATTTTAATCAACAATCGTGTTTAGAGGAAACGTTAGTGAAAGTATTAATAGGTATTAAATAATTAGTACTTGAAAATGTTGCATGATAGGCACGTTAATATTTTATAATCTTTCCTCCCTTATTAGCAGTTGTGTGACATTTTAGTTTATATTTTCCAGTGCATATTTTTTTTTGTTTCCAAATGCTTTCCAGACCTTGTTTGCGACATGCAAGATGGCAGAAAGACCGATGACAGCTCATTACACTTTTTCTTCATTTTCTCGGAAGATATAATTCTTCGAAATTCGCTTCGCATGGAGAAACTCCGCCATTGCTTGCCTCGTAACAAGGCAGAGCCCCACCGCGAGCGGATTTATTGTGTCTCCGGCTGTCATAAATGTTTCAAAACCCAACGAGTCCAGCGCACCCCCGGAGCGGTCGAGCGGCTGCCTTTTCGGCGCGCACAGAAGCTTTCGCGCGGCGCCGTTGCGCGCGTTAATGGACGAAAGTCTAAAAGGAAAGGCGCGGACGTGTTAAATAATGTAAATTATTAGCTGGTAGTTATGTGTAGGTGCATTACATGAGAGACGATTTTATTCATATATACCCTTGAATTTCGTTTGCGTCAAGAAGATTCAAAAGATTCCTGAAATTTTGGAAATTACTTTGCCAGAGTTCGTTTGGAAGTACAATCACAACGTTGATGAGATCTCCAAAGAAAAACTTAATTGTCTATAAGAAGTTTGTACTGTGTATTCATTCGTTCTGTTCAGTTTTTTCGTTTTCCCGCGTAATTATGTAAATTGTGTAGTACAGTAGTAAGTTGCATTATAAGAGAGGTGCATTATTCATTTACACCTCGGAACTTTGCTCGTCTAAAGAACGGGGAAAAGATTCCTGTAATGAGAGAAATTATACCAATATTCGTTTTGAAGTACGTTCGTAACTTTACTAGGATTACTACAGATGTAGTGGATTTTCGTAAGGAGTTTCTGCTGAATATTCATTCGTCCTTATGTCTTTTTTCCATTTTCTACAGTGATTATGTAAATTGTAAGTTACAGTGTTATGTAATTTGTAAGTTTTATTTAAAAGAAGTATATTATATACAATCATTGTTCGTTTAAAGAACAGGGAAAGATCCGAGGAAGGAGGGGAAGTATTTCAGTGTTCCTTTGATGCGCGTACATACCATTACCCGAATCACTATGTACGGGATTCTTGTAAGAAGTTCCCGCTGAGGATTCATTCGTTCGAACGACATTTTCCACTTTTATCGTGTAATTGTGTAAATTATTAGTTTGTTTTATATAAAACAAATCGTCGATGTGTATATCCTACGACGCACCCACGATTTCGTAAATATCAGAAATTTTATATTCTGAGTAGAGGATCTCAAAAGGCATGGAGAACTTTATACAAGAAGTAAAAAGCTGATTAATATTTACAAGCTACTAATTTATGGGAGAAGAAAGAGGGGATAATGAAAAAGAGAAATTGACGAATAAGGGCGATAACTATTGCAAATAAAAAAAAAATAGCAGAAGAGTGCAAATTAGAAAGCCGGTCAAACGAAGAGAAGTTTGGCGGAAAATCGGTACTTTGAGAAACAACGAGAGTGCCCTTCGACTGAATGGCTGAGTTGGCCCAGGGCGTCAACTGATGTCACTGCAGTGTCTCTAACCGGAATGTCATGTGGTTCAACGTCTCGAGGAAGGCAGGTTTTTCGACACTAGTGCGATAGCAAGGTCGAATTCAGGGGTCGCTCGGAGGCAGGTTCTAGCGGCCAGCTGCTCTGATCGGAAGGTTTCAGTAGTTTGTCCTATTAATACCATGGGAATGTCGGAGCAGTACCGAAACAAACGGGCCACGGACCGTGCGCAATCTTCCCTCATCTATCTTCGCTGCTTACTTACACCAACAGTCGACAGCGTCGAGCTTATCCTGGCCGGGTCTGTGTTCTCGCTGCGAGGAGATACCTGGATGTGGAAAACCACACAAGCCAACGTGGATCGTCGCCGACACTCGCCATCCAGCGCGGGAAGAATACCGCCATCCCATGATAAAATCATGCACTACACTTACGGGAATAATTACCGCTGCCGTCGACGCCCCCGAAAACAACAGATAATAAGTCGATCGACTGAGGGGAAAGCGTTTTGGCCCCGTACATCCACCCAAGCGATCACCGTGCGCGGGGCCGAGCCAGGGCTAATGCGAGCGTCGCAGACCAGCACCCCCCCTTCGCCGCGACGGCTGACCGAGACCGCCGCAGGGGACTGTCGGTCTCCCCTACACGCGCCTCCCCCTCCTTGAGGACCTCCCCTCCCCTCCCCTCCCCTCTCCCCGCCGCGGCCCGACCGCAACATCACGGCGGCGCCCCGGGGTCGCCCTCCCGCCGACTGTCTGCGCCCGTACACGGCCCCGCGCGCCAGTACATTCACGGGTGCGGCGCTTCAATTATGGAATCTCGGCGCGGCGCGGCGCGTGGATCTGATTAACGGTGAACGTTCCCCAGGTCGGTCTTTGAAACCCGCGGCGACACGGGACGACTTAGGGGTCATGGCGTGGAGGTGAGCGGGTTGGCGCTTGTGGCGGGGGATTGATTGATTGATTATTTATTGTTTCTAGGCGTGTACGTGGATTTTTTGTTTAGTAATTCCCGGCACGTCAACGACAAAGGTCATTATTCCTGTAAGTGTAGTGCATGTTTTGGCTGGGGATGTGGCGGTAATTTTTTCCCCGCTGTATGGCGAGATCCAGCGCCGACCAACCGTAGGCTATCGGGGTTTTTCTTAGCCAGGTATATCCCATGAGCGGGGCGCCGCCCAATCCACAATATACACTAATCTCCCGACCAGCCTCTCGGCTGGTACCACACAAGCCTCGGTGATGGCTTGTGTGGTAGTGTACATGGAAAGGGACGTGGTTGAGAAGGGTAAGATCGCCTCCGATCCGTGTCACATTTGTTAGGGTTGTGTTCCGGCATTCGCCGGTAATGGTCTCGAAGGAACCATGAAGAATTCCGATGAGAGCAGCTACCTGCCAGAATTCTCTAGACTCTGGTTCACTTCAACACATCTATGTGTAACAACACATCTATGTGCGCGGCGATGGTGTAACCGGACTGTTGGGCCTGACGATGGCGTACCGGACTGCTGTACCCATGTTCAAACTCGATCGAAGCCGTGGATTTTTAAGGGCGAAAAAATCCTTCGGAGGGGAAGTAAAGCCGGCTGACCCATGTTAGTAGATTTATTTGCATGTAAAAGATCCTCAAGTCTAAATGACGCCTCAGAGTTAAATTCAAATCGCCTGTTCGCCCAAGAAAGACCTCCTTTCTCTGCTAGTTGGTGAAAGGAGCGTAGCGAAATTTGTGTGTTCAGACGGAAGAACAGGCCTTATGGCCTGAGTCTCGCCACTTAAAATAAGGCATTAGTTCAATTCAATTCAATATGTTCCTAGCGTCGAATTCTGCCTCTGCCGGTCCTCTGTACCCTACGGTACCGGCAGCTGTAAGCGACTCGGACAGATATCTCGCCACGTCCTGTGGGACGCCGTGTGACCTGCTCTGATGCTAACAGCTCGCGAGAATTTGTTTACTTTCTCACTGACAGCGTTCCACGTTGGCGCTCATCTGACTCATACGAAGTCGCGGAGGCGATAAGATTCGGATTTTGTAAACGTTATGGTGGTCATGATATCAAGACGTGTCGTCGCCTGTCAGTGAGTGTCAATGTTTTGATATTTAATTTATCTGCCATGTAGGTAGTGCCATGAGCGTATCAATGTGTGGAAAAAGCGCATCGAACTATCGGAGGCGCTTATACGCTGCCGGTATTGTGGGACATCCCTGTTAACGAGGTTGCAGAAACAAGGATGTTGCCGCTGAGCTAAGGCTGTGGTGCTCAGGAAGGTGGCAGTGTCGGAGAAATGACCAATTATTGCTTCGAGTCGCGTAAACTACTTAACGATCATTTTTCCCCTAAGGATAGTTCATGTAACATTCCGTGAAGTGGCGGTGACTCGCATTGAAGGTGAGATCCGGTGCCGATCTATATGTCGGCTCGCGTGGTTTTTCCTTGCAGATATCTCTCCCCAGCACGGAATATCCCCAACACGGAACCTCCCCACCCCGAGCTCTACGCTGCCATCGTCGAAATGAGAACTCTAATACCTCCCAGCGAGAACTCTAATACCTCCTACCTTGCAAAGGCGACAGCAGTGCTGTCACGCAAGTATCGTATCCGCTAGTGATGAAGGGTGAGAATACGAGAGGAGAGGCCAGATGCAACAGGGAGGGGGAGTAGTGTTGGTCGTCGCATGACGTCAGAGACGTAACGGTATCGGCGGTGCAAGCTATTGTCCTTCAGATGGCTTTGTGGAGGGTCTCTTGATGCGGGAACTTCACTAATCCGGTCCTAAATATCCCTCCTTAATATAACGGTCAATAAATGCGACTTTCAAGCAGCAGCCGTCATATCTGAAACATAAATGCGGTCCTTCGTGAATGTTAACGTTCTATTCTAACCATATTTTTCGTACAATAAAAACTTTTCAAATTATTTATATGTTTGAGTTTAAATGATTACTCGGTTAATTTCAATATTTCAGTGTTGAAATTTCACCCCTTTCGGAACCAAAGTAACGTTATATCCACTCGATAAGGTTGGAATATTACTAAACGTAACATAATGCAAAGACAAACAGACACTGGTTCGCACCGACCACCACGGCATTTGGGGGAACTGCCAAATGGCTTATCTCACCCTTGTTAATGCAAGTGGGGCCGCTTGCTAATAAGGTCACCAGAGCTGCGGGAGGGCGCTGTACAGGACACCAGGGACAAATTTGTAGGCCTATGGTGAGAGTCAAGCACTGTCGCATTGGATTCTCGGATTGACTTGCCACACTAGAACGTACACATGTATGCGAGCTCACAAGGGCACAAATTAGTCCAACACGTTTATTGGTATCATAGAATCTGTATTGTAGTATTGTAATCTACTTTGAGATCGATATTGTACTGAAGCGTTAATTAAACATTTCCCATGTGATTTACATCACGGCGTAAAAATAAGGATATAGTATTCATTTGTCGTATGTGCGCTTTTTGTATTTTCTATGTTACATATTATATATTGCAGAACATAAGTACTGTTTCCACATTGACAAGTTTTACTTATATCAGGTTCACATTTAAAAAATTATTTGCGTTCTCTCCGTTAACGACTTTGCCTCTTCGAATAAAGTGTCTCACGAAATTGCCAGCAAGTTTGTTTTTCACTTCGAAAGGGATTTAATTAGTAATGTTTATTTTCACTCTATTGCAGACCATTGTAATATAATTGTCACCATTTTAGCCATGCTAGATCGTTTAGTTTTTATAGAGACCAAATTACCTTGTACTTGTACTAAAAAGTCTCAATATACGTGAAATGATCTTATAAAAAGATGAGATTTCCAAACAAATGTTATGAAAAGGATTCGGGATTTTAGGTAAATGCATATTTCCCTCCCCTTAACCTTGAGCGTTGAAAGTGTAGTGGAAATTCAAATATTGCCCTGTGATGTCCGTATACCCAATTTCATATCACCTAAATCTAAATATTGTAAGTTGTTTTGCTGAATTGTAGAAATAAATTAATATTTTTAGTATTTTGATGTTTAATACTCTGGAATTTTTGAATGAACAGCAAACGTCGTTGGTCACACATCGCATGTTACTGCGGGACTTCTCCGATTCAGTGGCGCGCGTAGTCTGCTTCACAACCTTTAAGAACATCTTAGTGCCGTTTCTAACCCTACAGTCGATTCAGGCAAGGACACTCCGAGCGATAACATACTTTCATAATACGAGTAACTCCCGAAGTTCCTCAAATTGCACAGATGAAATGGGGAGAGTGATAAAGAGGATGACCTCACGTTATACTTGGAGACTTCTCTCGACCTTTTTTACATTTATTAAATGAATACCAATAATGATACGAATATACATGAATATATAATGAATAAATATTGTCTTCGTATTAACACATTTTTTATTTACTTTTTAAGCAAATAAAAAATAAGGAATTTGGGTTTTTTAGCACCTAGAAGTCCGAACCCTGGTTATGAAATTTAATTCTCCGTCTCGCTCTCTCCACAGTTCTTGAATGCGCTGTTAGCACTCCACTTTTGATTTTCGTAATCGAGACCAGATTCACGCGATTGCATGTCGGCGGGTTCCCACAGATATTGATTGCCGGCCCCATCAGTGCATTACGTGCGGCGGTATTCCGAGAACGTATAGGTATTTAACGAGGAATCTCGCAGCGATGTTTGTTATTCACACTGATTTGTATGCGAGCTCAATTTCATTCCATTCTGACACGCGAACGTGTTAAAGCGTCTCCGAGAGAATATATTTACAATTGTACGCAGCTTAAAGGCTTTTGAAGAGAATCTTAATGCCGTTTTATGGTTATTTGAATTTCATTGCCGTGGTCATGCAAAGACGCTTTGTAAAGAAACAGTTATCTTTGTGTTGGTCTTTTATTTCATCTGTGAAGAGATTTATAGGACTTTTAGCGTTTGATTTCGCGTTTGGGAGTTACACTGCGCGTTGAGGTACGATAGTTTCACCACATTATTGGTACGGGGCCCCCTCTTCTAAACCTGTAATGTGCTCCTTAATGTGCTGCCTCTTCCTTTATTCCATATGCATTCGCTCGTTTGTAACGAGAGCTGGGTTATCAAAAGGACAGGGCGTTCGGAATGGCCTCTCGACCTATTGGGAACGCGTTTCCTCTCCCGGAAAGAAGATAAGAAAAAGAGGCGATTGGATGCTGCAAGGGACCTCTACCACCAGACTGTATACGCAATAATAGGAGTGTTTTTTTCTTCTCCTTTTCAGTCCCGAGCAACATTCCCATTCACACTAACACGATGGAGAATGTTATGACATCCGGTAGTAGATGGGTTGGAGAAAGAAGTCAAGAGAAGGAAACTTGTGCTTTGGAAAAGACTTGTAGGGAAGTAGTTCAGGGATGCACAGTATGAAATATATTTTAGAAACAATTTTTTTTCCCGATGTGAAGATCTTGTTTGTATAATGCTCAAAGTATGAACAAATATAATTTTTAATATATAGTGTTATTTCAATGGATAATGTTTAAAATACTCATTGATAATTAATTGAATATATCTATTTCTCATGCTTTGTCAGATATCTAGGAAACTTTAACTTATTTAAGATAGGCAATAAAAATCATAAGCTGCATAAAGGAATGTGAAAAGACCATTTAAGATGTGAAAACATTTTGTAAAAAAAAAAAAAAATGTGAAAATTGATTTATAAAAGAAAAACCTATATCAATGTATTACTTTACAATAATTTACTTGTAATATATACAAAATAAATAACTGTGCTTGAAAGAACATAATGGCTCGAAAAGCAACCCAGGAACGAGTATAATTTTGAAAATCAAAATTGTTCAAGGAACCGCAATAACGGACAAGAATTTGCATTTAATAATTCTCGAAATTCACTCTGACATCTTCCTTGAATAAAACGCAATTTGCCGGAACTCAGGCATACCGCTGTCCAATTGGATTCCGTATAATTCCGATTCTATTGTTCATTCCCGCAAGAAATGCCTGTGGCGCTCAAAATTCAGCGAACAATTTCGCACGCGCGCCGAATCCTGTGCAGCCCTGGCGCGACGTAAACACGTAAGAATTGCGGGCTGCTCTTGCCTCGCGCGCTCACGGTTAACTCTTCTACCCGAGCACACACCGCAAATCGAGTTAAGAACAGATAAGCCAGAAAGAGGAGCGGGTCGGCGAAGGCGGCTACGGCGCGGGCAGCAGAGGGGCGGCTGCCGGAGCCCGCGCCGGGCTGCAGGAAAGGGGCGTCGGAGGAGACAGGTGCAGCGCGTAGCACACGCGAAATGGAATGTTTAGCGAAGTCTGCAAGGAACGAGAGAGTGACGGATTGAGGGATAGGAACGAAGAAATAGAATAGAGGTAGACAGTGAGAGAGAGGAGAGGGAGTGGGAAAGGGAGGGGAGAATGGAGGGATATCAACGGCGCACCGAAATCCCCGAAGTATGTGTGTGTGTGTGTGTGTGTAGACGTTAAACGGGAAGGGAACGGGGGGGGGGGTAATATACCACAAAGACAGGTGGGCACGTAAAATAAAATGTTTGGTAAATTCTTCAAGAAATGGCGTAACATGAAGGATGACAGAGAGAGAGAGAGAGGAGGGGCGTGAGAGCAATGGCGCACTGAAAATCTTGAAGTATGTGAATATTGGCGGCATGTGGGAAGAGGACAGAATTTGCAGTAGAAAGAAGCCGCGACGAAAACTGGTCGGCGCGTGAATAGAAATATTCGGTGGTGAAGTCTGGAAGAAACGGTGTAACAAGAAGGAGTGAAAGGGAGAGCAAGGGGAGCGAGAGAGAGAGAGAGCAACGGCGCCCTGAAAATTCTGAAGTATGTGAGTGGGTGCGGCAAACGGAAAGAGGAGAGGGTAAGGATGGCGGGCATAAAGCCACCTCAAAGGAGAAGCGGTCACGTAAACGAAATGTTTGGTGACGTTTGCGAGAACCGGCGTAACATTATGGATCGACGAAAGAGAGAGAGAGAGAGAGAGAGAGAGAGAGCAACGATGCTCTGGAAATCTTGAAGTATGTGAGTGTGGGCGCAAACGGGAGAGGAGAGGGCCAGCATGGGCAATAGAAAGACGCCGTCTCAACGAAGACTGGTGGGCATCTGAAACGAAATGCTTGGTGAAGTCTGCAACAAACGGCGCTACATGAAGGATAGTAGAAAGAGACAGCGAGCAAGGGCGCGCTGAAAATCCTGAAGTATGTGCGTGTACGTGTGTGTGTGTGGGAGTCGAAGAGGGGAGGGGTTTGCGAGGACCTCGGACGAAACGGAGTGAGAGGCTGGCAGACATTTGCAATGCAGATAGGGTTCTAGCAGCTTCATCGCCACCAACGACGGCAGCGTCGTAAATGCGTGGGGGCGCGGCGGGAACAGGGGAGAGGGGGGAGGGTGCAGGCGCGGTGTCGACGTGATGGTGCTTACAGGTAGCGACGCCTCTGGTGCCATCTCCTGCGTAATCGCCGCCGCCGTCTTCGTCAGCGGGGCCTTCGAAGCTGCCGCTGCCGCGAGATGGCGCTAATGCACCGCCGCTCGTCAGTGGGGACTCATCGTCTCTCAATCACCAACCTGCTAACACGGCGAAACGACGTGGCCGTGTTACGTGGGATATCAGTTCAATAAAAACTAATGAAATACGAAATGAAGTTACGCATATTTTTTTTATTATTATGTTTAGTTCCTGCCGCCTCCCCTGGCTTGCTGGAATTGAACTACCATTTTATGTAAGGGTATTAAATTACAATTCTATTTTTGGGGTACGAAAGGAAATATTGCTATTGTAAAGAACTACCGTTCCCTTACGAAAAGTATTAGCCGTAGTATTATTTTCTTTATTTCCATTTTTTCGTACTACTCAGTTACGCATATATCTCCCTCGCTGCTGTGATTTTTTGTACCCGACCTGTGGAGAAAAGGCGCATGGTAGTTGTCGGTTGATTGCGACACCTTTTCTTGTAATAACCCGACATTCATGTGGAGACACTAGAAAGTACTCGGCTCTACGAGCGTGTAAAATTTGCCAGAGCCATGCCGTATTTCTTGTGGCTGCCGTGCCGAAACGAGGGGATGTCTGCTACGGTGTGGGTGTTTGCCCGGTTGTGTTTTGAGTGCAGGTGTTGAGGGACAGCAACATAGGGGCACTTCGACACAACGTGGAAGCTACGACTGCTCATGTTTGCCGTTGTGGTTAATACATCAAGTAATACATTTGTATACCACATTAGTATATAAGTGTTATACGCCTGTTGTTCCCCTGCCTATAAGATAGGTTGGCGTTAACACCCTTTTTTTATCAAAGAGCAAATATTTCTACCATACGTTGAGGTTGCAGCACAATGTTTCCGAACTAGACTTGTGCATATTTTTGATATGTGGTAAACAAACTCTCCTTGTACGCGTATTTAGTATGTAAATGAAAATATGCATTTTAAGAAAACATTGTATATCTCATTCGGCGATCTTGAGAGTCCAAAAACTACTTGGAATCAATTTCTCTGTTGATTTTTTTGAAAGTGTTCAAAGGTTTGCCAAATGTCAACTAAATATATATTTTTGTCATTTACCACAACTCAATATTTTTATTTATACCTCACAACAAAACACATGTACCGACTGAATTTAGCCCAGAGCCGGAATTACCATTGAATCTACCGCTACACGAACTGAGAATTGCTAGGCTTCTTTTGCCCGATTTAAATAAAGTGACTTGTGACAGGTCATCAACTGCGACACAGTTATCCAGTCGGGTGCTTCGATACCTAAAATTTAAGTCGTATCGAAGCTCGTGATTGGAAAACAGCGTCCAGCTCATGATCTGTCATAAGTCACTACCGGCCGGCGTTGCTGTCTGGAAGAGAATTCTAGCGGCCGGCTGCTGTGGTCGATAGTTTTTGTGTGGTTTCTCCGATTAATACGACCAACATGGCACATAGGTGGTGAGTGTGATATCCAAAGTTATTTTGACCATACATTTTCCATTTTTAATTGATAAATTCTTGTTATAGCAAAAATAGATCGCATTAATTCTACGTAAGTGATTTATTAAAAGAATGGAGTCAAAATGATACATTTCGTCCAACCGTAACCCTCCAGATCTTCTAAAATCATCATTTTAAGTAATATATTAGTTATCGTGAGAGAGTGTCAGTGAGAGACGCAGAAGTGTGATCCGGGGCATCAACTGCTTTGGCTATTAGTCCCGTGAGGGTAGAGCGTGCTATAGCCAGGAGATGGCAGTGTTCTTCCATCGTTGTGACGTGAATGGTTCTCGTTTTATTCATAGAAGATAACAAGTAACTACTTCAAGTTATTAAATAATTGAAAGATATAATTCGTAAAGTAAACGGAACAGAAATACTACTACTTACCACTTTGAGTATCTTCTGAATCAGCTAGGTTATATCGGATGGGATTGTTGGCAGTTGTACCTCCTGTGCTGTTGCGACCCTTACTTAATCATTTACCATTGGGCAGGACGGCAGAATAAATTTATCTACACTAATCGACATTTACTTTCTGCCATTGTTTAAAATATTGCACAAGTTAATACCTTCGTGGGATGTGCCACACCGCACTTGCTTCACAGCGAGTTAATTTATCTGATCATGTGTAAGGATCTTCGAAAAAATTAATTCATGGAGAATTAATTTTACGGAGTTTTTCTTACAAATTCCAAATATCCATATATTATTGGCATGAATGTGAAAATATTCCGTTTGTTACCAAACTCGTGATTCTTAGAAAAACATAGAAATATTTAATCGAAGTTTGGTTACAGGGTTGAAAGATATTGATAATTTTGCAATAAATTCATGGAAGAATATTTTCAGACATTTTTATTTGTGTTAGTAAAATTGTGTGGTCACTACGATTATCATATTAGTGTACATATCATAAACTACTATGTAATTATGTTTTTTATTGTTACAGGTAAGTGTAGCTGCCTCCGCAATCGCGATCTCAACAGTCGAAGTGTAAGTACCTAAGGATAAGAGAATGCGTTAGGGCAAGAACATGTGCCACTGCTTTCAACGCGTAAATTAAAAGAAAGCATTCACTGATATGAAGAAATTGAGCCTAAGTAAAAATAAACTGATGCTCTAAATTTTTAAAAATGGAATGTTAATATAAATTTAAAATAATTAATACTTTCAGTATACTTTTGTGTTCAAATAAGAAAATTATTTCAATTTCAATAATATTCACACAATGTATTTTTTATCATTATTATTACTAATGTGTGTTATAAAACTGGCTATTTCGAAAATTCAACTGTACGAGTATATGCGGCAAAGATACTCAACGTTTCATGATCATTTAAAAATTTAAAGATTAATCTCTAAATAAAATAAGCTCTGAAGAGGTTCAAAATATTAAACGAAACGTGATCCTAACGTGGAAAATCAAAATTGTTGTCAAAAATGATAAAATATTTTCGATACACAATACTATTAGTACTCCAACAATGCGCATGGAGTACTCTAACAAGTTTGCCGCGCGAACTTTCCTTCTTTTGCATTTTCCTATAGTTCCCCTTGTTTACCCACCCTCCTACATGCACTATACTAGTCAGCAGCTTATATCTTGTCCCAACTGGAGCGCTGTCCCGCTGGAGGAGATACCTAGTGCCCCCTCCCCAAGGCGACGTGTAGGTTTCATCGCACCGGATGGAACCCATACAGCTTCGGACTGGTTCTCGACAGAAGTGTGGTTATAGTCTGTTGTTGAAATTCCTGTTATTAATTTACCATTCATATTCAGGACGAACCATTGGGGAGCGAGTGATTAGATGAGAATAGGAGAATAACGATTCAGGTGTTCGATTGCATTATTTATTATACTCAATGTCTCTTGTAGCTTTGCGCCCTTCTCGTCAAGTTCATTTTTGAAATTAAAATGAATAATCTACTCACAAATATTATAACTAAATCCTAATCTAAAACGTTGTACAATTTCGGAAGTTCAATAATAATAATAATAATAATAATAATAATAATAATAATAATAATAATAATAATAATAATAATAGTTCATTTAAAGGATATTCACATTTCTCATTGCAACGGGCCCTTGGAAACAAATGAGATACATGTACTGACTGAAAGAAAATCTCGATTTCTTTCAAAATATCGGAGAGATCAGACAGATCGAATAATTTGAGGTCAATTTTGATACATAATCTCGGGAAGTATTCACATCAAGAAGAATGTATGAAAAGAGTCTTAGTCCAAGCAACCGATAATGAAAGGCCGCCGTAAAAAATTCGCACGTAAAATCGTTGACACACCTAATAGTGTTGAAGAAATAATTTGCCCATGAAATTTTGAATTAGGGAACATTTAAAAATATTCCAGTTCTTTGTTTTCTTCGCATTTCGTTACCTGACATTATACCCTGTTCCTCATTCTTGTGTACCTTTGAGCAGCAGAAGCCGGGCGGAGGAGGCGAGCGAGGGGCAGGTGGAACACGAGACTCTACGACACATGTTCCCAAGGGGGTCGGTATCGATCCCTTTGGTCCCGATGAAATTTTAAAGGGGTCAATGAAGATGATGGACTGTGTGTCAATAGCTGAACATGAACCCGTGACTTATGTGTATGATCAAGTGCAAGATCCAATTTAATACAAAAAATGGGTTAATGACGTTGATAATTAATTGTTTTCTACAAAATTTCTAATAATGAAATACAAATTTGCTCAAATTTTGTATGCACGTTAGGATGTTTCAAAAAGTCAAAAAATTATATCTAATCTCAAGTTTACAATAACTTTCAAGAATATATTCTCCGCAATATGCACAGATAAAATTTTATGACCAGTTCTTAAAATAACGCCAAGTATTTTGTATTCATTGCACACCAATGAAGATTAGAAATCATCTTCTATAAGTGTCTGTGTAACCATTGTATTTAAAACTGGTTTACCTTCTCACCGAAAACAGACGTCTAGAGGAATTTCAGGCACCCAGCTGCTCTGATATGTAGTTTTTCGGAGCTTCGCCTATATACACCAGGTGAATGCCGGACCAGTGCTTTGATAATCAAGTCACGGACCGCTACGATCTTTCCTTACTCTTCCCAATGTCTTATCCTCCCTTATGCATACTTACCCATGTTTGCTGGACACTACTTCTGATGTCGGTAGACCAGTCGGGAGCTTACGTTTGTCCCGACTGGGATGTCGCCCCTCTGGTGGAACATGTGTGGTTGGCGAAAACCCCTCAAGTCGACTCGTAGGGCGGCACTGCACTTGAAGACTAATGACATTTGCACTTGACCAGCCCGGAAACACTAATCTCTCAATATACTTACAGAAATAGTGGCTTGCGGATGTATCGTTAAGTAATTTGTTCGTTTCTTTGCATTTATGATTACGTATGCTGTATATTATGGAGAAAAAATGAAATAGGGGCGATAAAGCAAGCAATTCTCTGAAAAGAGGTCGATACAAGATAGAGGCTGAGAATGCATGCTCTACCAGTTGGCAACGCCGACGTTGATGTTATCGTAGCGTTCGCGTACGCTCACTCCGCTGCTCTCGAGGTGCCTCCAACCCGCAACTGTGATCACACCGCGGCGATCGCTTTTTGATCGCCGATATGCTAACGAGGTTCTACATCGCTTGCGCATTGCTTGCGCGAATATGTACACGCTGGCTCGTTTCGCTCGAATAAACACGTCGCCGACTACGTCTGGTTATTTCAGAGATCAAAAAAAACATCTTTGGTATTTCTACGACAAAGTTTCTCCTAATGCAATGCCGTTTTTTACAGCTGTTAATTTATGAAAGTTTCGCATGACACGATCTGCGATGCTTTTCACGAAACAAAAAAAAACACTTTCTTGATTTGCACGGCGACAAAATATCAAGTTTTTTACTTCAATGAATTGTCCAAGTATCGATGCGCTGCAGCTAGTATATTAGTATTTGAAAAGCTTCTCGTTTTATTATTTTTTTTACGTATGACTTGATTGAGCAAATAATGTAAAACAGTATGAGTCTTTTAAAAATCGTCTGAAGGTACATTTTTATAAATATCAAAATGTTATTAAAAATGAAAGGAATAGCCTGTTATTTTCTAAACATTGTACACAGGAATACGTAAAAATTTGCGTTTTTTATCATTTTTCTACTCCTTTCGAGTAAAAAGTTAAAGAAAAAATTGATACTATTCTTAAGAAAAATTTGATAACCATTGAGAGTATGCATGAAAACCCTTGAAAGTTCCATTTCAATTCCGAGGCGTCGCGATATTATTAAAACGACCGGGAAAATATCCACTTCGGTGAAAAATCAGAAAATAGTTCAGGCACTGCTGATCAATTCATCTTTATTTTTACTTTCGCACTAATTTCATAAGAAGAGAAATCTATATAATTGTGCGCCGGAAAACCGCGAATTTTCGGCAGAAAACTCTTATTGCTGGACCCTGGTAAAGAACGAATGGATAAATCCTGTTGTTATAAAACTTCCTGTAACTCATGATGTACCTAGAATCCATCTTCTGCGGGATCTTGACACCGAAAACTAGATTGACGGTAAAACAGCGCCTAAACCGCTCATCTGATTTTCTGTAAACATGGTATTCCTCAATCGATCTTAACGATCTCAATACTTTGTGAGTTTCAAACGGGCAGTTTGATTTTTGAGAGTACATGAAGCTTCAAAAAAGTTTTCAAAATTTTCTCAAAAGTGGTGTCAAATTTTTCTAATTAAAGTTTGTACGCGGAGAGCGTAAATAACACTGGAGAGAATGATACAGGACTCATGTCCGGTGAAATTTGAGATTTTTCGAAAATTAAAAAACTGCAATTTTGTGTGTTGAGTTTTTTCTAGTGAAACCTGATCTTTAAAGACAGATCTCGAAATACATTCATGTCCCATTTCACGAAAATGTGGGAATGAGTAGTTTTCGGTAAATTTTGCGCGAAATATAGAATATTTATATATTTTAAAACATTTTTCTCTAAAATGGCTCGAACTTTTTCTTCAATTTTCCTTCTCGCATGTATCAAGGGACGGTAAAATATGGTGCTAGTCCCAATTTCGGGGAATTCTGTATTTTCGAAAATTGCCAAAAGATAACATTTGAAAAGTGCAAAATTGAAGATTAAGACTTTTGCCTTAGTCTGTTGCAAAAAATCATCTCTTTAAAATAGATCATATACAGTCTTTTAATCGTTTAAAAGTGGTTTTCGTGGAATTTGAGCTTAAGATTAATGCAATTAATAAAGAAAGAACACTTTTCAAAAAACGGCTGACATCTTTTACACGAAAATTGTAAGTTTCGTTTAAATTGATGTCACGGGTTTCATTTTCCTCAAACTTGCTAAATATTAGAAAATTGAAAATTAAGAAATATGAGAAAGTATATTTTGTTGTGGCTCCACAAAAACAGTCTTTTTAACAAAAACAATTTTTAACTATTCGTTAAGAGTGTGTGATTCCACACATTCTAAGGACTGATATATTTATTTCGTTTCTAATGGCAGTAAGTATAAATTTCATGACAATTTTTGCCATAATTATTATAGACAGTAAGACAACTTTATATTTTAGTATAATATAGTTTATTTCATTTAACACAAGCTTTTTACAGGGAAACATTATACTTAAAGAGACGGCGTTTCTCGGACAAATGCGTTTTGAGTCCTTGGATTCATATTAACTATAGAAGATAATATTCCGCAATTAAAGATATATAACAGAATATAATTATAGAGATAAAATATTTTAATAATAAATAAAAAAGCACAAAAGCATGCAATATAAATTTGGTAAGAGACAATATAACAATTCACCTTAAATAATTTTGGTTCAGACATATATCATTTGTTATTGTAAATTAAAAATAGAAATGGATGAAAAATACTGACAAACGATGTTATCTATGCAGATGTAATAAAATCAATTCCCTCAATCATGCTTTATGTTAATGTGTTAATCTCTATATCAATACCATATATTTATAGAGATACAATTGTAAAAAGTCGCTCTTACTGTTCATTACGTAAAATATACGTAAATATGTTAACCCAAAGTCAGTAATTTCTGTGTCAATAATATCATAAATTATTTACGGTAGGATGATTAACACATTCATTACTTTTAGATTTAAGTTACTGAAACAATTCAACCAGGCATTACGAAAACACAGAAACCACACATATGAATCGATATGCGATAAATATCCGCAAATTAATGATTGTCTTTGTGGAAATAACTTAATTATTGCCAATGGTGATGGGATTCGTGTATTACGAAACTCAATTCGAGATATATCAATTGTTGATATTTGGCAATCAGCTGTTGAAAATCTGCTTTCAATTTCTATCAGCACGCTGCATCGCTGCCTCAATCCTGGCACGTACCAAGCGCTCGCCCAGAATAAAATGTCTGTGCATAAAATGGAATTCCACCTCCCCTGCTAATCAAGGAATAGATTGAATCTAGTGAACATTTTACCCTGTGATTATTGAGTGCACGTAATAGATGAAACTCGTGTCTTTATATTTTGTGGTAGCATAAATTTTAAATGTGATTGAAAGTAAATCATAAGGGAAGTTTGAGAGCATTGTATCGTAACGACTAACGTCTTCCCCTGTTAAGGCCCGGATTTGATCGCCGGTTAATCCATGAGGAATTTCTGGTGGTCAAAGATCTTGCTTGGTTGTCGTATCTTCCTATTTCCTTTTCTTCTTTTATCACGATTTCCTTTACATCCTTCGCCTCATTATGGTATTATGATTATTAGATATTCGTTTACTTATTACATATTCACTTATAGACCTCAATGACATTCGTAGTTGAAGTGATCCAAAACTCAGACAAAAGTAAATATATATGGGAATTTACTATTCGATGAAGTTATTAATTGTTGTTGTGGTTGAGGGGAAAGAGAGGAAGAGATGAAAAGTTTGCAACATGTTTATATTTTGTTTTGACTTTCTGAATTCTAAAATTAAAACTCCAAAAATTATAATACTAGTGACACTACTAGCCCTCAGAAACTCATATTCCGCAATGTGAGTGTAGTTTTAAATTCAGTTTATTCTAACGGTGTATTGCTCGAATGATTTATACCGTTAGTGCGTTAGTCTTCGGGTTTTGAAATCATCAAAAGTGTTGTAGGTATTGTTTCTCATTAATATTAGCAAGAAGTTATAGTCTGATCTGCAGTGCATATCAATATTTGTGTATGAAGAGGAATTAACGAAAAAGCAGAAAAGAAGAACAAATAAAATAAGTTTGTGAAGAAGAAGTAATGAAGAGCAAAAAGAAGACATAGGAGGTTGGTGAGGAATAAATGTGCCATTACCACAATTTCATTGTACCTGTATAAATTAAATGTAACCATTTCTTTTCTCTTTAAGTCTCATTTATTCCTTCCAACTGATTTTATTGGGGTTCAGAGATATGTTTCTGATCTTGATGTCTTACTAGTAGCAGGAGGATTTCGAATTTTCTCGAAAAGCATCGTCAAATTTAATCAGGCTGGAAAGAGACGTTGGCAGGTATAATTTCTCGTGAGCTTGACCCCGAACGCAGAAGGTCTAGTTCTCATGCTATGAAAACTCCATTACGTAAAAAAATCTGTCCGTGTCTTGTAGATTTACGACACATAAAAGTTGTAGTCGTACCTTTTGCACGCTCTGTAAAATATCATTGGCCGTTTTCTCCTCCCATTGAAATGAAACCAACACGTTGACAAGTAATAGAGGATATAAAGTCGTAAGACTGAAAGATAAGGGACATAAATGCAGAGTTACACCCAGTGAAATTTAAAATGTAACTTATTCTTTAAAAAAATAACGGAATTAATAAGGAAACATAATTAAACATGGATATTACAGAACCTTTGTATTAGAGTGGAAAAATAGAAACTAATTTTGAAGAACTACCGTGGGGTCCTCTAATACTGCCAAAGTACTGCATAAATAATAGTAATAAAATCATCACTGCTATCGATTTGTCTCTGCAGGGCTTGATATTGCACATAAATTAGACTGGACAAACCATTATGATACATTTTGGCACTGACCAAATCCCAATAAAAACAATCGTACCTAATGACGACTCACAGAAATTCTACACTGAATGTAAATAGAAATCCAATCATGCAGACTTGATCAACTTTTGCAAGATAATTAACAAAAATCCGTTGCAGTTATAGATATCAATGCAAGTTTTATCAATGCATTGACGTAAACCGTTTAACTTAGTAAATATTATAATTACTGCAGCAAACGTTCTCTTTCTAAATCCTCGGTCGAATCATTCAAAATGTATACACCTTGGTAAAATGAAAAATGCAAGAAAGCATTCGTAAATCGAACGAGGTTTTAATAGATATAAGCGTGTTCCTACTAATGCTAATGAATTCCAACTATTCAGTTGTCACACACAAAATCTTTAAAGAACAGATTTTCGTGGATTGTATACATCTCATTCGACGCCTCAAAAAGAATTATTGGATAAAACTAGAAGAATAAAAGGTTTCCATAAACCTAATTATCTTATATTTATGTTTACTGCGACACACAATATCGTATCACTTACACTAAAAAAATTGCAAAAGTACAGGCATCTATTTTTTTGAAGAATGTCTTCGGCAAAGCATTTCTTGATATTAAATATAAAACCTTTTAGTACGAAAATTACCCTAAACGAATGTAGCAGCAACATGAGTTTTTCATTACATAAATAGTTTTACTATCGTGAAAATAATAAAAGTATCAAAAAATTTAGCAGCTTTTAAAGTAGCAAATTTTAGCACCCAGCATATTTACGTCTTTCTTAAGCATAAATTCTGATAGAGGATTTAACTCTTGCTCGGAATGAAGTTTTTTCAACAACAATGAAAATTTATACATCTTTTACTTCTTGGAAATTCATTTATTTTTCTTAACGTTATCAATACATTTACACCTGTGAAAGAGTATTTCAGAGTGTGGACGCCCAATCTCATTGATTGTATGTTCTCTTGAGAGTGGCATCAAAACGCACGATCGCTTAGTTTTCGATTCCACTGCTCCACGTGGCTTTGTACATCGAATCGGACCTGCTACTCTCCAATGACAATTTAAAATATTGTCAAGCAATATTTAACACAATTGTCATTCATTTACTATAATAGCAAGAATTATAATTTTTTTCTGTAAGATTAAGGCCATTTCACTACGTTTGCGAGTGTCTCTCCTCAATCCTTCGTTGATGAATTTTTGAGGTACAAGGTTGAAGAGAATGACCAGGGACAGGATGAAAGCAAAGGCCAAGATCATTGAGACTTTGATTGCAACTCGGGAGAATGAAGACTCGGGATAAGAAGAGAATGATAATCTGAAGAATTAGCCGAAAAGCATTGGCAGCTAGTGTTGGGAAAACACTGGTTCCACAGGGATGTGAAAACATACTAGTTAAACTTAAAAAACTGTTTTTAATTTTAGTTTCTCGCCTTAGTACGTGCTTTTCTAGTATGAAAAAAGCATTGTGAGGCTGCCGAGGAGAGTGGCAATTTTTTATCAGGAAAAAACTCGTGTTGTGGGACCCTAATATCGCAATAAATTGGGTTAATTGTGTTCCTATATGCAGTTAATTACTTCTTCAAACACGGGAAATCATAATCATCGTCGTTGATACTGAAAGATGTATTTACCAGAAAACCTCCGTCTGTCATCTATCCGTCCGCCCATCCTTCTGTAGACAACCATAGTAGCTAAACCGTTCCCATGATGTTGTCGAAAATTGATAATCTCTGTTCGATCTGCGCGATCACAAAACTGCAAATTTAACTGGATATTTAAACTTTGGGGGTACTTTACATGAATCCTTAATAATATTTTCAAAATATTCTGGGAAAGGTTTGCAATGTTTTGATTAATTTTCGTTATGGAATAGAACATTAAGAGAGAGACAATTATGGTGCAGGTCGTTATTATTGCGTTATACGTTATACACTGAATAACGCTATACACTGAATTTTCGAAAGTTGTTCAAACATTTTACGACGTCTTTCTACAACTACAATATAAGAGTTATAAAAAATTTTAATTCATATAAACTCATGTAAAAATTCAAATGTTTACTTTGATTTTACTTTAAATAGAGCAAAATACGGTTATAAAAGGAGCAAGTTCAATTTTCCGTAAATATTTAGTCTCAAAAATTGCTAGAAATTAACTCATGCATCACCATCCTGACACCAAGCCGTTCAGCTAGATCAAGAATGCATATTGCTGACTTCACCCATAACTCACGCCGCTACTCAGGGATCATACTGAATTGAAACTTTAACATCTTTCAACCTCGCTTCATTTCACTTGGAATAATGTAAACCGTGGTGAGAAACGTCATAGGAGATCACCTAATACTGTGTCGGACCTTCTTTTTCCCGGCGAAGTGCTGCAACGTGACCTGTAATAGACTCAGTAAGTCGTTGGATGTCCTTTGCAGCAATATTGAGACATGCTGCCTCCATAGCTGTCAATAATAGTGAAATTATTGCCGGTGCTACATTTTGTGAACATACTGCCCTCACGATTATATCTCTTAAATGTTCGATAAGATCCATATCGAGGAAACTGGGTGACCATATAGTTCGCTTGTATTGTCCAGAATGTTCTTCAAACCAAACGCGAACAATTGTGGACAAGTGTCATGGCGAACTGTCATCCATAAACATTACATAATTGTTTAGATATATGAAGCCCATGAATAGCGGAAGTGGTTTCTAAGTAGTTGGACATAATTTCCAGTCAATGATAGTTTTAGTTTAACCAGAGGCCTCAGTCCATTCCATGCAAAATGTCCACACCCTTATGGAGCCACCACCAGCTTGGAGTGTGCTTTGTTGACAACTTGGGCCCATGGCTTCGTTGGGTCTGCGTAACATTCGAACCTTTCCATCAGCTCTTACCATCTGAAACGGGTCTCATCTGACCAAGCCACAGGTCTACAGTCATCTAGTGTCTAATCGATATGATCACGAACCCAGGAGAGGCGCTGCACGTGTTGACGTGCTTTTAGCAAAAATCATTCGAGTCGGTCTCGACCATATCCTATTAAAGCGAAATTTCGCCGCGTATACGTTCGTCGTACATCCCACGTAGGTCTCTGTGGTTATTTTCTTGCTGTGTTGCTTGTCTGTTGGCACTGATAACTCTACGAAAACGAGCTGCTCCCGGTTATTAAGTGACGGCTGTCGGCCCCTGCTTTGTCCGTGGTAAGACTATGCCTGAAATCACGTATTCGCGGAGTACTCTCGACATTGTGAATTTCGGAATGTACAATTCCCTAAATATTTCCGAAATGGAATGTCCCTTGCGTTTTTCTCCAACTAACATTCCCGCTTCTCCAGTCTTTCAATTCCCGTCGTACGGCCATAGTTACGTCAGAAACCCTTTAACATGAATCAGTTGGGTACAAATTAAATCTCTGTCGGCGCTCACTTTTACATTTGTAAGCGATACTCTATTGTCATCTATGTATTTGGATATTGCCGTCACATGACTTTTGTCACCTCACGGTCTTCCAAGAAATAAAAATCACTGCTTTTGTATGACCAATTCGAAAAAGCTACAAAATGTGCATTATATATACATAAAGCTTTTCGAAAGGAATAACTATTTTATAAAGGATTACAAGGCCAATGATGATACGCCGCGACTACTTCTAAAGTAAATAAACTTGGGGGGGGGGGTCGCTCGTTTGCTGTCTGCTGCGTCGGCACTGTAGTCTCTGACAATGTAACAGAGCCTGTGATACATCAGTCCTATCAAGCATGATCTTGGCTGTCCGGGTGACGCCGCTTCGAAGGCTGTGTTGCCGAAGTTTCGACCATCTTTTCGTGGTCTTCCTCAGGGCTAGTATGACCGATACCGGGCATATTCACAGAGCTGGTATGACTCATACCAACCCTGAGGAAGACTACGAAAAGATGGTCGAAACGTCGGCAACACAGCTTTCGACGCGGCGTCACCCGGACAGCCAAGATCACGCACATGACTGGCCGCCTGCCTATTACTTCATTTAGTCCTATCAAGCAGCTGCTTGTGATTTCTATCGATAGTTTGGATGATATCGACGTTTTGAATCAGGTACACTCTTATGGAAGCACGTCTCCTCGGCTGCGCGTCTGACGAGAGACTGCAAATTACAAAATATATGAGTTAGGGTAGGTATCTCAGATCTCAAGAAAACGTCCTCCGATTTCCCTACTTCCCACGGTACGTCACATACAGTTTTTAACTCTTTTCGCGGTCAATAAATAAACAAAAAGTCAATACCAGGCGAATGCTTGAACAGTATCCTTTCAAATGAGCTACGGACCGCGCGAAATAATTCCTTGCTTTTCTTCGTCGTATCCTCTACTCTTAATCACACTTACAAGCACTACATTACCACCCGTGTCAGGTGTTGAGAGCTTGTCTCGGCTGGGCGGTGCCCCACTGAGGGAAGATATCGGAAGACGAAAATCCTTCACAAGGCGAAGTGTACGTTGGCGTAGGATCTCACCACCCAGTAGATTACGAGCCCAGAAACATCAATCAATCAGTCAATATAATTAATACGTGTCTCTGTCATAGAGACAAAACATCAAAACGTTTTTTGTGTATTCAAATCAACCAGCTCTATTTAAAAATGCAAGCGCAAATTCTCGGTCTCCGGGAAAGATGTTGCCCTCCATTTGTTATATAACACAATCGGGTTTTTTTACGGTAGTTTTTGTTTCACAGTTTCATCACCCATCTAATCACGCATACGGTAGTCTTGTACTCTGTGTAAGTAGACTGTACTAAAAGAAGTACTGCAGTAACTTCGGTTCTCCAAGTACCAAATCGTAAGGAATAACCTGTATATGCCCTCTCGCTTCATTATATTTGTGCAGTCGACATTTACCGATTCTTAATTCCAGTTCACTTCGTTTTGAGATGGCAAAACGAACACTAGGATCAGGTAGAGAGGCGGCCGGGCGAAAGTCATTGATTTTAGATTGGAAAAGGCTGCGGGAAGGATTCCGTGACGTGTGACTGAATATCGAATGGAGGAGGAAAATGAGACCGAAGAGATCGAGCGGAAAGGAAATGCGACACTTCGCAGAGGCGACGGCGGTCCATTTTCAAAATTTTTTTTTTTTTTTCGATTCTCTCTTGCTTCTGTAAATATCACCTTCTCAATTTTCTTTTGTTCTGTCTTGATTCGTTTCGATAGCGAACCTTTGTTATGGTACTTTCCTCAGTCTGCCTTTGTTTTTTTAGTTTTTTAATACACGTTGATTATACAACATTCCTGTCTTCTTCATTTTTTGGGTTTTCTTTCTTGCTTGCTTTCTTCTTTTCTTTTTCTAGTTTTTTTTCTGGTCACTACTTTCTTGAATTTTGTCTCCTGTGAACGCTTTATTGTAAATATCTTTACAATCCTTTGACTTACTTTAACGGGGAATTTCAAGAAAGAACAATGGATATGTATCCTCAGTGATGGGAAAGCTTCGGCGAAAAAATTGGAGGATGTATTTATAAAGAAAAGTAGATGTCTATTCACTTACAAGGGAGCTAATAAAATATCACTATCTTCAGCATCAATGTTTTCCCACTTTAATCGTAACTTCAGTCCATATTTTCAACGCTCAATAGAGCAAAAGTTGATAGGACTATTTTGTTTTGGATAGTAAAGGTAGAAGCCCACACATCAATATCAACTGCTATGTAAATTGCATTAACAAGCAGAGAGTTGGTTTTTGTGGCAGTCAGCTTCTGGATATCAAATCATGGGAACCATGATTTGACAAAAACGATGATGATGATAGTGATGGTTATAGAAAATATTATTATTTAAACGCCAAGTACTTGAAAGAGTACTGTGAGAAGTTTTCTATCGAATGATTTGAACCTGATTTTCTATCGAATCAAAATTGTACATTAAAGACTGCGATAATCCTCTGGACTAAGTATTATTCAAAGAAATAAAGAATTATTATGATAACAGAAGTAGTACTCTAATTTTATTGAAACAAACTTTTCTCGGTGAATTAAAAAAAATCAAGGTTTGCATTTCTATTGAACTCAATAATTAACACTTATTACACATCCACACTCTTTTCATACGTAACTCCTTTTTTGAGTAATCCTTTTTAATTATTATTTTTAGCTTAAATACTATACAATATTTGTAAAAGTGCAGATATAAAAAATATTAAAGAATTTAGATATTCTTTAATTCTTAATTTACAATTGAAGGGCATTTTTGTTGCATACAGTAACAATTGTTATCGCTGTGGTTCGCAACAAGTGAAAATGTTGCACTAAAGGGGAAAAAAAAGTTATTTCAAACTCTCGTTCACGTTAAATATGTAATTAAAATTATGTTAAAAAATGAGTACATACTACTACGCTCAATCTTGTTGACAGATAAAAGGTTTGTGTGTACGGGCAGAGTTTTAGTAAGCAGCTGAATCATTTGTCAAATGATTTTAGCAAGCTTTAACAAATGTGTACCGGCTGTCATCCAAAATGCCTCATTTTACGTCATCGTATACTAGTGTCTGTGTATTATTCGTGAAGATTGTGTTACATAATGCAAAAGGAAATTGAAGAGAATTTGACAAAACACCCGTTTGGGGATCCCTGAAACAGAATCTTTTCTTTCGACGTCTGTTTGTCTGTTCTTCTTTCCGACTGCCTTCCGACAACCTTCCTACTGCCGTTCGTCTATCGCTTCGTCCAGCCGAGCTTTCGGCCGTCTCTCTAACCACCTGTCCATCAGTCTGTTCGTCCGTCCGTGGTTATTAGGGCGTAAACCGTTTCCAGGATGTCACCCATATGGATCTTCCCCGAATTATCTGGCCGATATCAAAGCACTGCGAATTCGAACGGAAGTTTTAAAATTTGGGTTATAAATTCTCTATAACATTTTTAAAATTCTCTCTAATTTTATTCTTTTGATGTTTGGATGGTATGCAGTAAAATACACTTCTGCAGTGGTATGTGTCCGGTTTTGTTTGAAGCATTTAAGCTTTCAAAAATTGCAAATGTTGACAATTTTCTCGACCATCTTCTATACTGAATCTAGAGATTTATTCTTCAAAATTCACTATTTAAGAGTTTATATGTAAAATTTCTTTAAGAAGTGCAGTAGTGCTAAAAGACGCATCACTTTTCCGCACACAGTTGTAATCTGCAATATAATAGTAAAAATACACCACTTGATGTGCAAAAATCGATCGAGTTATGAAGGTAATGGAATCAGAAACATCATATAACACACATAAAATATATGATTACCATTTTCTACTAATATTGTTATATTGTTGTCTCTTACATTGTATTGAGCGAGTATATAAAAAATACTTTCAAGTGGGTCCTTCATAAAGATATATGGTTTGAAAGAATTGTTCAAAACATATGAGTGTAGTAATAGCATCGTAATCGAACACAGTATTTTGTCCAAAAATAGTGTTCCCTGATTTGATGGAACTCGAGTCTCTACGAGTTTCTAACATAGTTTTTTAAATGTTGGAGCACTTTACCCGAAGCCCTTAGACTTAAGTTTTGAAAACTTAATTACACGAATAGAGAAAAAAATATAATAAATGATTGTGTAAAAACAAGAACGCTATGACATTTTACAAATTCTGACAAATTATATCTGACGACAGAGAAACTCTTATTGCTGGGACGGATTATTCAATATTTGATATGTTAGTCATTTCCTTAGAATATTTTCTAACAATTAGCGGTTTTTTCGCGGAATTTTCATTGAAATCATTAAATGTCCTCCCAAATTCCTTAAGAAGGTTTTCGTTAACATTATAACCATGCGTCGGGAAATGACGACACTAAACCTCTCATTGCTGGAACCTGGTAACGAACATGTAAATTAGTGTTCCCATGTAAATAGTAAATTACTTCTTTTAACACATTGTGTAGTGTCAATACTTGTTTTGTGGGTTGTGATACCGAAAAATCCATTGACAGCGAAACGTGTGTGTGTGTTAGTTGTCACCGCCAGCGCCCAAACCGTTTAGACGATTTTCTCCAAAATTGATATTCCCTGATAGATTTGAACGAACACAAGGTCCTGCGAATTTAAAACCGACATTTTTTATTAAACTTTGTCTTCGGATAGCGGAAAGAACGCTTAAAAGACTGGCGCAGGTTTCGTTGAACTCTCTGAAAATTCGAGAATGGCGAAAGTTGCAAATAGTGGCAGAACGTGTGTGCTGATTTTGAAGCAATAGTGACTCTAGATTCTTTGAAATAATAGAGAACAATACCCTAACCCATAATGATCAAAAGTGTCATGCTTACCAAAACTACTCAAGTTGGAAGAAGTGAACATATGTAATTTTTCTATACACCTTGTGTTATTATTTTATATTACAGGTATATTTTACAACATTTTGCATTTGTGACTACAAATTATTTAAATAATATTTTACGAAATTTTTCGGAATTGACAAAACAAATTTTTTAGCACTCGTCAATATTTCCGTTTGTTTGTATACCTGTCTTTTAAAGGAGTATGAGTAGTTGTGGTCTTTTAGCTGTGGACCACCGTTTGTAAGGGCTTCAATTGGAAACCAGTTCATGAAAAATTAGTTTTTTAAAACTATTTTTACAGGTAATGCTCAATACTGCGAATTCAATGGCATAAATTGCATTTGCATTAGCACTTTTGAATTAAAAAACAAAGAGTATTTCGGAACCCGTGCGTTTCGTGGTATGATTGTTCTTTGAAAAGATGGATGAAGTTACTATTTTATTAAAATTACGTAATTGTTCCAAATAATACGAGCACGTACGTGCTGCTGAAGCACAAGTAGTTATAATTTTCATTTTGTATGTTATATAAAAGAGTGCAATACTACATTAAGTGATACAGATTTTTATTTATATTGTGTTGAAAAGAATATATTATGATGTTAACTGTATCGCATTCTGAGCATATCTACACTCGAAGTTGTGGAGTACAACACAATTTAATATGTTCAAACCTCTAATTCCTTCCATATCTATAATTCTATTATTAGTTTGCCTGAAATTAGAGCAAATAGGCGTGAAAAATATCAAACTCACACTCGCTTGAAGAAGATAAGAAAAACACCCGCTGAGAACCTTCTCACAAGACGACGAAAGAAGGTCTGATCTTACCCTGGCGCACCTACTGGTACGTCGTGTAGGGCCCCGAGGCTTTTCGTGTCAGGGCCACTGGATGAACTCTGAACTCACCCCCTCCCCTGGCGCGCGCACAGGTGTGAGGGGATGAGTGATGGAAGGGGAAGAGAGGGGAAGGGAAAGTCTGCGTCGCGCGGACAGATGAAGATGATGGCAGCTGCGAATCAGGGGTGAACGCGGGAAGGCGTTGCTAGGACGTGGCGGGGACGTGGCGGTCGCGTGGCGAGGGTGACAGGGTGGGGCGAGGACGTACCGAGGTCGTGATGTGACGTGGAGGGGTGGTGGCGTCGTGACGCGGGGTATGGCGGGGAGTGGCGTGGGAACGCTCGGGAATGGCGATGTAGTGGTTTTGTCAGGGCGTGCCGTGGCGAGGCGGGCGGGGCGGGGCGCGGGGTGCGCGGGCGCGGGGAAGGGAGAAGGTTTGGATGGGAGAGGGAAAGGACCTGGTGGGATTTGCTACTGCAGTGCCATGCTAGCGCGGTCGTGCCGAGCGGGGGTGGGAGGGCGGTATGTCGTAGCGGGAGCGGGGGGCGGCGGACCGCGGGCCGTAGGCGGGACCCTTGGATGCGGGGACCGCGGGGGGTGGCTGGCCCGCCGACGAGCCGTGTTCGAGGAAGTAGGGCGCAAAGTGACCACGCCGAGAGTATCAACTAGTGTAACGAGAGCAAGCGAATTTCTGCTTGCAAATGAGACCACACGCGGCATCGACTCTTCATCATGCCTACTTTGCAATAAAGCAGGTCTTATGGACAGGCGGTGGCGGGGCTTGAATATCAGAATCCGGGAGCGAGAATCGAAGGAAGGGAGAGAGCGGATGAGCACGACGGAAGGAAAAAATAAATCCAATCTGAGCGAGGACGCAGGAGCGGGAGGAGGATGATTGGTATACGATACAGGGATTAGCAAGTGAAAAAAAGGAAGAAAAAAAAATGGGCGCACAAGTAAAATCCCGAAGGAAGGATACGTTAGGTGTCACTGCTGAGGATTTGCATTGCAAATACGTTCCGAGACGGCTTCAGTATTAGCTTATCCCGCGCGGCGAACGTCTAAATGACGCGGGTGGGAGGGAGGACGTGAGTGAGCAAGAGCTGCGCGCGCGGGGAGGGCAGGGCTGGCGTCGGGCAGAGTGGAGCGCGCGCATTGCAAAGGATGTGCGTTCGGTTGGAGACGAGTAGGGACGAGACAGTAAACGAGAGGACGGCGGAGGAAGTTAGTGTGCTGACGAGAACGGGGACAAAGAACGCGGAGGCGAGATAAGCGGGGAGGGAAGCGGTGACGGAACTGAGTTCGGCGGGGGCCGGAACAGGGCGAAGCGCGGTAGGAAGAGTGGCGAGCGCACGCAGTGACGCACGGAGGTGGGTAGAGCAGAGCAGGGGCGGGCTTTGATAGCCGGGAGTGCGGCGAGCGCGAGTTGCGGAGCGGGGTTGGATGATCTGGTTGGCGGAGCGGGGTTGAGGCGAGCGGCGTTGGGCGGACGCGGAGGTTGGCGGAGCGGGTTTGGCCGGAGCGCGGGTTGGCGAGCGCGGGTTGGGCGGAGCAGGGGTGGGCGGAGCGGGTTTGGCGCAGCGGTTGGGCGGCAGCGGTTGGGAGAGTTGGCGTTGGGGCGAGGAATCTGAGTTGGGCGGAGCCGGGTTGGGAGGAGCGGGTTGGGCGAGCGGGTTGGGCGGAGCGGGGCGTTGGGCGGAGCGAGGTGGGCGAGCAGGGTTGGGCTGGACGGGGTTGGAGGATCTGGGTGGGCGGAGTGGGGTTGGCGAGCGGGTTGGGCGGAGCGGGTTTAGCGGCGCTGCGAGCGGGTTGGGCGGAAGCGCGGTTGGGAGGAGTTGGGTTGTGAGAGAATCTGCAGTTGGGCGGACGGCGTGTGGGAGGAGCGGGGTTGGCGGAAGCGGGGTTGGGCGAGCGGTTGCGAGCGGCAGTGCGGCGGAGCGGGTTGGGGCCGGAAGCGGGGTTGGAGCGATCGGGTGGGCGGAGCGTTTGGAACGAGCGATGTGGGCGGACGGGTTTGGGCGGAGCGGGTGGGAGGAGTTGCTTCGTTGGGAGATCTGGGTTGGCGGAGCGGGTTGGCCGACAGCGGGGTTGGGCGGAGCGGGCTGGCGGAGGGCGGGTTGGGCGGAGCGCAGGTTGGGCGGAGCGGAGTGTGGCGGAGCCGGGTTGGGCGAAGCGGTTGGGTGAACGGGCAGGTAACGAGTGTGCGTGGGCTGTACCGGTGCAGATCGGCGTGTGCCGGAACGGCGGCGGTTTGTAGCTCAGCGGGAGGTGAGCGGCGGAGCGCGAAGGGCAGAGGCTTGTGAGGCCGCGAGATAGGTAAAACCGCGGCCGGGCAGTGCCCGTTCCCGGGGCCGCGAGGATGTTGGGCGCTTGACGGGGATTCGGGGGATACGGCGCAGAGCCGGAGTTAGAGAAGAACAGCGCCCGACCGGGAGGGGTGACAGACAGAGGCCCAATTAAATCCCGTTATCTCGCCGTGT
>BOPP01000273.1:143663-164459 GCA_017312745.1 Gryllus bimaculatus
TCCCAATCAATCAGTCAATATAATTAATACGTGTCGTCTGTCATAAGACAAACCCATCAAACTTTTGTTGTGTATCAAATACACCACTCTATTTAAAATGGCAAGCGCGCAAATTCTCGGTTCTCTCGGGAAAGATCTATGCCTCTCATTTTTGATGTACATAACACAATCGGCTTTTTTACAGGTCAGTTTTGTTCTACAGCCTTCCATCACCATCTAATCACCCGCATACGGTAGTTCTTTGTAACTAGCTGATGTTAAAGGTAGACCTGCTACAAAAGAAGTATACATGCATAACTTCGGTTCTACCAAGTAACCAAATCGTAAGAATAACCTGTATATTGCCCTCTCGCTTCATTATAATTGTGCAGTCACATTTACCGATTCTTAATTCAGTTCACTTCGTTTTGACATGCAAAACGAACACTAGGATCCAGGATAGAGAGGGCGCGGTGCCGAAAGTCATTGATTTTAGATTGAGAGCCTGCGGGACAGGCATTCCCGTGACGTGTGACTGAATATCGAATGGAGAGGAAAATGAGACCAAAGACAGAGATCGGCGGAACCAGGAAATGGCACGACACTTCGCAGAGGGCGACGGCAGGTCCATTTCTCAACATTTTTTTTTTTTTCTTTTTCGATATCTCTCTTGCTTCTGTATAATAATCACCTATTCAATTTTCTTTTTCGTGTCCTTGACTCGTATCGTCATAGCGACACCTTTGTTATAGGTACTTTTCCTCCAGTCTGTGCCTTGTCTTTTTAGTTTTTTTAATACACGTGATTATACAACATTCACCTGTCTTCTTCATGTTTTTGGCTGTCTTTACTTTCTTGCTTGCTTTTCCTTCTTTCCTCTTTTCTAGTTCTTTTTTCTGGTTCACTACTTTCTTGAATTTGATCCCTGTGAACGCTTAGTACTTGTTCAATATCTTTACAATCCTTTGACTTACTTAACGGGGAATTCTCAAGGAACAAACAAGCCTGGATAGGTATCCTCAGTGATGGAAACTTCGGCGAAAAAAATTGGAGGTATTTGGTATTAACTAAAGAAAATAGATGTCTATTTCACTTACAAGGGAGGCTAATAAAATATAACTATCTGCAGCATCAATGTTTCCCACTTAATCGGTAATTCAAGTCCATATTTCAACGCTCTACTAGTAGCGCAAAACGTGATAGGACTATTTTGTTTTTGGATAGTAAAGTAGAAGACCCACACATTCAAATTCAAACTGCTATGAAATGCATTAAAAGCAGAGAGTTGTTTTTGTCGGCAGTCAGCTTCTGGAGTCCAAATCATGGAAACCATATTTGACAAAAACGATTAGATGATGATATGATGTTATAGAAATATGTATTGATTAAAACGCAAGTACTTGAAAGAGTACTGTTCTGAGAAGTTTTCTATCGAATGATTGAAACTGATTTTCTATCGAATCAAAATTGTACATTAAAGACGCATAATCCTCTGGACTAAAGGATCTATTCAAAAAAATAAAGAAGTATTATATAACAGAGAGGTACCTCTAATTTTATTGAAAACAAACTTTCCTCGGCTAGAATTAAAAAAATCAAGGTTTGCATTTCTATTGCTAACTCAAATTACACTTATTACACATCCCACTCTTATTCATACGTAACCTCCTTTTTTGAGAACCTTTTTAATTATTATTTTTAGCTTAAATACTATACAATATTGTTAAAAAGTGCAGATATAAAAAATATTAAAGAATTTAGATATTCTTTCAATTCGTAATTTTAACCAATCTGAAGGCATTCGTTGCATTACCAGTAACAATGCTATGCGCTGTGGTTTCGCAACAAGTGAAAATGTGTGCACTAAAGGAAAAAAAAAGTTACTGTCAAACTCCTCTCACGTTAAATATGTAATTTAAAAATTATGTTAAAAAAATGAGTACATAACTACCTACGCTCAATCTTGTTGGACAGATAAAGGTTTGTGGTTGTAGCGGCAGAGTTTTAGTAGCGCTGAATTCATTGTCAAATGATTTAGCAAGCTTTAACAAATGTGTACCGGCTGTCATCTCAAAGATGCCTCATTTACGTCATCGTTATACTCTAGTGTCCTGGTTTGTATTAATTCTGCGTGAAGATTGGTGTTTACATAATGCAAAAGGAAATTGAAGAGCAATTGACAACAAAACACCCGTATTGGGGATCCCTCGAACAGAATCTTTTCTTTCGCACGTCTGTTTTGTCTGGTTCTTACTTGTCCGACTGCCTTCCGACAACCCTTTCTACCTGCCGTTCGTCTATCGCTTCGTCCATGCCGAGCTTTCGGCCGTCGTCCTCTATACCACTGCACACATCTGTCGTCCTGTCCGTGTTATTAGGGGCCGTTTAAACCGTTTAACAGGATGTCACCCATATGATCTTCCCCTGAATTATCTGGCCGATATCAAAGCACTATGGAATTCGAACGGAAGTTTTAAAATTTGGCCGTTATAAATTCTCTATAACCTTTTTAAAATTCTCTTCTAATTTTATTCTTTTGAATGATGTTGGATGGTAGCTGCAGTAAAATACACTTCTGCAGTGGTATGTGTCCGGTTTTGTTTTGAACATTTAAGCTTTCAAAAAATTGCAAAATGTTGACAATTTTCTCTACCATCTGTCTAATCTGAATCTAGAGATTTATTCTTCAAAATTCACTATTAAGAGTTATATGTAAATTTCTTTAAGAAGTGCAGTAGTGCCTAAAAGACGCATCCACTTTTCCGCACAGCAGTGTAATCTGCAATATAATAGTTAAAAATTACACCCACTTGATGTAGCAAAAAAATTCGGAATCGCAGTTATGAAGGTAATGAGAATCAGAAGCATCATATAACACACATAAAATATATTGATTACCATTTTCTACAATATGTGTTATATTGTTGTCTCTACATTGTATTGAGCGAGTATATAAAAAATACTTTCCAATGGGTCCTTCATAAAGATATAGGTGGTTTGAAAAAGAATTGCTTCAAAACATATGATGTGTAGTAATAGCATCGTAAAATCGAACACAGATGTCCAAAAATAGTGTTCCCTGATTTGATGGAACCTCGAGGTCTCTACGGTTTCTAACATAGTTTTTTAAATGTTGGAGCACTTTACCCGAAGCCCTTAACTTAAGTTTTTGCAAAACTTAATTACACGAATAAGAAAAAAATAAATAAAATTGATGGTAAAAACAAAGACGCTATGACATTTACAAATCTGACAATTTAATCTGGACGACAGAGAAACTCTTATTGCTGGGACGGATGTAATTCCAATATTTTATATGTTAGTCATTTCCTTAGAATATTTTTCAACAATGTAGCGGTTTGTCGGCGGAATTTCATTGAAATCATTAAATGTCTCCCAAATTCCTTTTGAAGTTTTCGTAACATTATACCAATGCGTCGGGAAAATGACGACACAGAAACCTCTCATTGGCTGGAACCTGGTAACCGAACATTAAATTAGTTGTTCCCATTGTAAATAGTAAAATTACTTCTTTACACGTAGTGTCAATACTGTTGCTCCTGTGGTTGTGATACCGAAAAATCCATTGACAGCGAACGTGTGTGTGTGTGAGTTGTCCACCGCCCAGCGCCCAAACCGTTTAGACGAATTTTTCTCCAAAAGTTGATATTCCCTGACACATTTGAACGAACACAGTCAACGGTTCCTGCGAATTTAAACCGACATTTTTTATTAAACTTTGTCTTCGGATAGCGGAAAGAACCGCTTTAAAAGACTAGCGCAGGTTTGTTGAACTCTCTGAAATTCGAGAAATGGCGAAAGTTGAGAAATAGTGGCCAGAACGTAAGGAACTGCGGTGTGCGTGTGACAGCCTAGTCGACTCTAGACATTCTCTTTGAAATAATAGAGAACAATACCCTAACCATAATTGATCAAAAGTTCATGTTTACCAAAATACTCAAGTTGGAAGAAGTGAACATATGTAATTTCGTATTACACCTGTGTGTTAGTATTTTATATTACAGGTATATTTACAACATTTTGCATTTGTGACTACAAATTATTTAACATAATATCTTTACGAATTTTATCGAGACATCACTTTGACAAACACACTTGTTTAGCACTCGTCAATATATTCGTTGTGAATACCTGTTCTTTTAAAGGGTATGAGTGTTGTGGTCTTAGCTGTGCCACCGATTGTAAGGCTTCAAGTTGGAACCAGTTCATGAAAAAATTAGTTTTTTTAAAACTATTTTAACAGTAATGCTCAATGACTGCGAATTCCAATGCAAAATGCATTTGCATATTAGCACTTTTGAATTAAAAAACAAAGAGTATTTCGGACCCTCGGCCGTTCGTGTATGATTTCTTTGAAAAGATGGAATGAAGTTACTATTTTATCTAAAAATTACGTAGATATTGTTCCAAAGTTAATACGAGCCACGTACGTGCTGCTGAAGCACAATAGTTATAATTTTCATTTGAGTTTATATAAAAAGAGTGCAATACTACATTAAGGAATGATTACAGAAATTTTTATTTATATTGCATGTTGAAAAAGAATATATATGATTGTTAACTGTATCGCGATCTGCGATATCTACCACTCGAAGGCTGTGAGCATACAACACCACATTTCAATTATGTTCAAACCTCTAATATCCTTCCATAATCTATTAATTCTATTATTAGTTTGCCTGAAATGAGAGCAATAGGCTGAAAAAATATCAAACTCCACACTCGCTGAAGAAGATAAAGAAAACACCGCTGAGAACTTCTCACAAGACACGAACAGAAGGTCTGATCTTATCCTTGCGCGCAGCCCTTACTGGTACGTCGTGGGCCCCCGAGGCTTTTCGTTCAGGGCCACGCATGGAACTACTGAAACTCACCCCCTCCCCTGCGCGCGCACAGGTTGTGAGGGGATGAGTGAGGAAGGGAAGAGAGGAGCGGAAAGTCTGCGCGTCGCGCGGACAGATGAAGACTGTGGCAGCTGGCGAAGTCAGGTTTGTAACGCGGGAAGCGTTGCTAGGACTGGCGACGTGCGCCGGTCGCGTGGCGGGGGTGACCAGGGTGGGGCGAAACGTACCGGAGGTCGTGACGTTGACGTGGTAGTGTGGTGCGTCGTGACGCGCGGGTATGGCGGGGAGTGGCGCTCTGGGAATGGCGTGTAGTGTTTGCAGGGCCGTGCCGTGGCAGGCGGCGGCGGGGGCGGGGGATGGGGCGGGGCGGGGGAAGGGAGAAGGTTTGATGCGGAGAGGGAAAGGAGCGTGGTGGGATTTGCTACTGCAGTGCCATGGCTAGGCGGGCGTGCCGAGCGGGCGGTGGGAGGGCGGTATGTCGTAGCGGGAGCGGGGGGGGGGACCGCGGGCCGTAGGCGCGGACCCTTGGATGCGGGACCGCGTGGGGGTGGGCTGGCCCGCCGACGAGCCCGTGTCGAGGAAGTAGGGCGCAAGTGACCACGGCCGAGTAGTATCAACTACGTAAGTAGAGCAAGCGAACTTTCTGCTTGCAAATGAGACCACACGCGGCATCGACTCTTCATCATGCCTACTTTGGCAATAAAGCAGGTTATGGACGGCGGGGCGGGGCTTGAAATCAGAATCGGGAGCGGAATCGAGAGAAGGAGAGAGCGGATGAGCACGACGGAAGGAAAAAAAATCCAACTTGAGCGAGGACGCAGGAGACGGGAGGAGAATGAATGATTGGTATCGATATCAGGGAATAGAAGTGAAAAAAAGGAGAAAAAAGAATATGGGCGCACAAGTAAAATCCCGAATGGGAAGGAGTACGTTAGGTGTCACTGCTGAGGATTTGCATTGCAAATACGTTCGAGACGGCTTCATTATTAGCTTATCCCCGCGCGAACGTCTAAATGACCGGGTGGGGAGGGAGGACGGGTGAGCGAAGAGCTGCGCGCGGCGGGGAGGGCAGGGCTGGCGTAGGGCAGAGTTGGAGGCGGGGCATTGCCAAGGATTGTGCGGTTCGGTTGGAGACGAGTAGGGGACGAGACAGGAAACGAGAGGCGGCGGAGGAAGTTAGTGTGGTGGCGAGGGAACGGGGACAAAGAAGGCGGAGGCGAGATGAAGCGGGGAGGAGCGGTGACGGCACAGAGTTCGGCGGGGCCGGAACAGGGCGAAGCGCGGTAGGAAGGTGGCGGAGCGAGGCAGCGACGGCACGGAGGTGGGGTAGAGCAGAGCAGGGGCGGGCTGTGATAGGCGGGAGTTGGGCGGAGCGGAGTTGGGCGGAGCGGAGGTGGGCGGAGCGGAGGTGGGCGGAGCGGAGCTGGGCGGAGCGGAGGTGGGCGAAGCGGGGTTGGGCGGAGCGGGGTTGGGTGAAACGGGGCAGGAATGAGGTGTGGTGGGGCTGTGACGGTGCAGAGCGGGTGTGCGGAACGGCGCGGGTTTGTAGCTCAGGGGCGGAGGCGCGAAGGGAGGAGCTGGTGAGGGCCGGGTAGGTGAACCGGGGCCGGGCAGTGCGTTCCCGGGGCCGGCGAAGGGAGTGTTGGGCGCTGACGGGGATTCGGGAGGATACGGCGGAGAGTCCAGGGTTAGAGAAGAACAGCGCCCGACCGGGGAGGGGTGACAGACAGAGGCCGCAATAATCCCGTTGAGATATGGGTGGGAGCAAGATGGAAAAGACAACACTGCAGGGAAAGTGTCAGGGCAGTAAAACGCGCTAGGAGTGGGAGAGCTTTATGGAAAGGAGTGGATGAAAGTGTGGCGATCTAGTAAAGAGGTAAAGGGAGTAATAGTTGGTAGAGTTCTAACCGTTACGAGCACCGTGACATAGTAGATTTAAATGCATTTCTTTCAAAGAGTGCAAAAAGCATACGTTAGGCCATTGGTGTCATAAGGAAATTGAAAGTATAATACAGACGCCAAAATCTATATTTGATTGCCCAACGTCTCGTCAAAAATGAATATGAAAATGAATTGATGACGGGATACAAATGTTCACAAGGCGATCTAGGGTTTGATAAAATAAGAGTATGAAACAAAATCAAAATCAAATATATAACTTTCTACCGTTTGAAATCAGACCATGCAATTATTGTTGTTGGCATTAAATATGCTCCTTTGTTTGTTAATGCAGTTATAAAACAAATGAATGAAAAAACACTGACGTAAAATTCTTTCTTAACAACGTGGTACGAAAGTTCTACTTCCTACAGCTTGCAGTTTATTGCGAGGAATGGAAGTTGTGAAATTTCAGCGAAAGAGAAAAGAGAAAAGTTACAGTGAAATTGGAAAAACGATGGATTTAAGAATTTCTCTTTCCGCTATGAATTTGATTACGTTCCCTTCCCTAAACTAGAGATCGTGACAATAGACCAGCTTCATCTTCCCACAAAGTCACGTAGTGGCGAACAGCGGTATAATTTGGACGCCGTAGGTTTTAGAACTTAACTTTGAAGAATCAATCAGGCTTGAGGTTGTTTTGCATACCGCAAATCAGCGAAATGCTAAAAGCAGCTTTCCTTCACATCCAAATACAGGCCAAAGTAGGAATGTTTCAGCACTAAAATATCACGAATTGCACGGCATCATTCTCGAAAACAAGTCGAATGTTCGCAGAGACAAATTGCATCAGGAAAATCCTGCGGGGAGAGAAGGATAAGGCTCAAGTGCAAGTTATATCCAAGAATGAGGGAATGATTCTCCCCTGTTAAAACTTGATATCCGGCATCGACCTACACGACAGCTAGTGAAATTTCCTCCTCTGGATATCTCCTCCAGTGGGGCATTACACCAGCCAGACAAACTGTCCCGAGGGGACAAGAATGAGGAAGGAATGAACGCGTGCTGGTCCTTGTCTCATTTGTTATGATGTGCCCCCGGCGTTGACTTGAAATTGGTCGTAGAAAGCACGGAAAACTAACCATCAAATACCTTAAATTCTAGCGTCCGGTTGCTAGAATTCTGGGTCGAAGTTCTACCACCGCCCGGTCTCGTTATCCTGGCGCTTGCAATAGCAGGTATGTTGTCACTAAGCTATATCAGCCGGAGGACGCTCTACAAAGGAGACGCGGCACTGAAGGCAAGAATAAACAAAAGCTCTGGATATCTCCTCCAGTGGGGCATTACACCAGCCAGACAAAGCTCCCGAGTGGGCAAGAATGAGGAAGGAATGAACGCGTGCTGGTCCTTATCCCAATTGTTATGATGTGCCTCCGGCGTTGGCATGATGTGACCTGAAATTGGTCGAAGAAAGCACGGAAAACTAACCATTAAATCTCTTAAATTCTAGCGTCCGGTTGCTAGAATTCTGTGTCTTGAAGATGTACCACCGCCCGGTCTCGTTATCCTGGCGCTTGCAATAGCAGGTATGTTGTCACTGAGCTATATCAGCCGGAGGACGCTCTACAAAGGAGACGCGGCAGTGATGGCAAGAATAAACAAAAGAGAATAGAAAATAGTGGGCCGACCCCGATCGGGGAATCGCCGGTAGGAGGTCTCGGAGAGAATAGCAGCTAGGCGGATCGCGAGAGGGCTGACAAGAAACGATAACGAGCCGGGCCGCGAGCCGAGACCTGGCCTCGCCGGCGCAGGGCTGGAGGGGGCGGGCGAGCGGCGGCGCGGCGGCGGCGCCGGCGGCCGCAAGGTCCCGCACGGGGCGAAACGGATCACGCGTGCGGACGTCGGCGCGCCCGACGCGACGCCCGGCACGGGCCGGGCGGCCGGACGGCAGGAGGACGTAGGAACAGGGGGCGAGGCGGGGCAGCGGGGAGCGGGCGCGTGGCCGAGTCGCCACTCGCACGCAGCCGACCCCGGAGCACAATCGATTCACGGTCAGAGATAGCGCCCTCACCACCGGCGGCGGCCGGTCTCCGGGGGCGGAAGCGGACCGGTGCGCGAGGAATCGTGCAAAGGTAGGAGGAGGAGGAGCCGGGGAGGGTGGGGTTGCGGCAGGTGCGGCGGAGATCGAGGAAGCGAGGGAAGAAGCTGCGCCGGCTAGGGCGACTGCAGTGGGAGAGGGCCTGGGGTAGCGGCTGCCAGGTGGTAGGTAGTGACTGGGCAAAGCGGGGTTTGGCGGGATGCAGGGCGTACGGTGGCCGGACCAGGTAGAGGCGCTTGACGCGAGGTCACGTGGGGCGGATAGCGCGCGGGTAGACGCGGACGGAGGGGGCGTTGGCGCACGTATGCCGCGGTGTGGTGGCTCGGAGATTGCACGTAGCGGACAAGTGGTGGAGGATGGTGGGTAAGGGTCGGTGGGCGGCGGAGAGGAGACGGGGAGACGATGAAGCTTGTGGAGAAAGTCGGGGGGCGGGCGGGGGGATGGAGCGTCGCGACGTGGACGCCAAGGGTATCGGCGGCGACGAGGGTGCGGAGGCGCGGGGGCGACGCGGCAGAGAAAACACTTAGACACTTGTCGAGCCGTCACAGCCTCTGCGGGGCGGCCCGTGCAGCTTAGGCGGCGGCCCTGTAATCTCTAATTAGCCCTTTCTTGCGGCGTCTTCTCCCAATCGCGATGCGGTCGCCCGATGCCCTCCGCCCGCTGCCAAGGCCGCTGGCGACGCCGGAGCGACGGACGCGCCGAGAGGGCCGGCACCAGAGTGGCCACTTCCTCCCGTTCCGTTTACACCGGCACTTCGGGATAAATGATTCCCTGGGCAGCGAGAATAGGTTTGGAATGCATCTTTTTGAATTCTTAACCGTTTGTATTGATTCTAAGTAGTGCTTATTGATAACGTTTTAAGCCCCATTATTGGGTTTTAAGCGGAGTGCGGATTATGTGAGTTTCGAAATGCGCTGGGTACAATTCTATCGTTAATATTTTACAAGTATTTCAATTCTATCGTTAATAGTTTACAAGTATTTCCCACGTGATATCTGAAAGGAAAGCTTCGTGGTTTGTACGGTTTTCAGAGTACGGTTTATTCTCTTTCGTATCTTCCATCTTTCATAAATATTTGGAATGAAGTTTAAATCCCTTTTGTATTGAAATTTAATTTTACCTCCGAAGAAATATATTAGGTGAATGAATAATCGTGTTTTTTTCATTATTAGCTAACTACATATTACGTGCGTATCACTCAGAAAGTTACTGACAAATTCAAATTAAGACGGTGTATGACACGTATTCCATGCCTACATGCTCTCATAAACACATTTTTTGCGATGTTGTGCTAATTGTGTGATTGTCGTTTTGTTTATTTATTTATTTAATAGGTAATTATTACAAACAAATTAGATTACTTGATCCTATGTGGCTAGCCCGAAGGCCTTTAAGCCATTACAATACCTACATCCTATCGCGTTCTAATCTTTCGAATTCTGGTATTCACCCCAAATGGTCTCTCCATCGCATCAAAGCCGCGGAAAAGAGACCACAAGGTACGGCTCAGGAAAAAACCCCTGAAGGGGGAAAAACCTGCCGTCAGAAGCCGAGTACATTCTAATCTATCCGACATTTATTTTAGCTATTTTATTTTCTGGCGCGGGCGTCCCGCCGTCTCCTTCCAGTGCTTGGCCTCCTCAGCACCTGAAATCAAACGGCGCCACAGAAGATCGTCCGCACCAACGCCTCTGCCCTTACATTTTCGATCCCCCCTTCCCTTCACCCCCTAATGTGCTTATTACTATGCCAGTTTTATTTTATTTTGTCGTTTTGTTGCACTGTTTCCAGTGCGTTCAAATGAACGGTGGATCTGAGTGATATCACTCTATCCTCCCCATATTCAAGGCCACTTTTCTACCATTTGAAGAAACCTGCGACAGAAAACCCCATAAATGCGCTATTGTTGATTAGCTCTCCCTCCCTCGCGCAATCTTGGATCCAACTGATTTTAAACTAGAAAAATAGTTCTCATGTTACGATGAGAGAAACGGCAGGCAAACATGCACCCCGCAACATACATTGCTCTGCAACACGCTACCTCCATGTATAACTCGAAAACGATGCGTACTTGATCCTTCAAAAACACATTTCCATCTTCCCTACGGTATGGCTGTTTCAAATACAAGAATTGGGTAGTACCTAGGGTGGCCCGCTTCGGTGGCCCGCGTCCTTTCGTCTTGTACTAGACTATAGCCGATCACGTCGGAGCCGGTGGGGCTGACTCATCGAGCAGCTGGCTACACCAGCAGCCAGCAGATAAACGCTGCACCAGGGCGCCCCCAAACGGCACGCCCACTTGCGTAGACCTGACGTAGTGAACACACTCTTTCTTATGCCGTAATCTACGCCTTTGAGCTAAATTCAAATCGCCTGTTTCGTCGCCCAAGAAATACGTCCTTTCTTCGCTAGTTGGTGAAAAGAGCGTAGCGAAATTCGCGTGGTCAGACGGAAGAGCGAGCCAGATGGATGGCCCGAGTCTCGCGAAGTGAAATAAGGCATAAATTCAATTCAATTCAATATACACATTGAATTATTTTGGAACGTTCTGTTACACTACCCCCCTTTCTTACTAGGTTGTCAGTGAAGGGTTGTCTCTAGTTGTGTCGAGAATTGTTATGTTCACTTTCACCCTTCGTCTGTTTCACCATTATTTAGGTGGACTCTGTTTAGGGTCAGATTTGACTCCATACATTTACTCAATAGTTTACCAGTATTTCATGCACGGATGCTATGTGTAATTATTAATTAAGAAAATGATGCTGTTTATTTGCTTTAATTACTATATCGTACTAAAAACAACAACAAACAAAACTATTTCCAGAAAGACATTCTAGCGTATTCTTATAACATTCATTCGTGTCTACCATACCAAGATGAGAATGTTTGATACGAAGCTAACTCGTAATAGACATATACGCCAGATTTTCATTCGGAAACAACATAATAGTATAAAACAGAAGTGGACTCGTTTTTAGAATTTTTATTATAAATTAGACGTGTAACTTGGAAACTATTTGTGAGTATATCTGACCCCACCCACATAAAATATAAATTATTTCAAACCCCAAAAAAACTTTACAAAAGGAATGTTTAAAACACATGTAAAACTGCGCCTGGAGTAGAATATTTTTATTTCCACTTGCGGCGTCGGCAGCCGAACTACTTAACCACGCTCCGTAAAGTCGCGTAGCTTATGCAGCTGAAGGCACAGAAGGATGCCTGGATGGGAACTGTCTATGAACGTCGGATATTAATGGCGCTAAGTACCTCGGCGAGAGGGATAAAAGGCAATGACATTATGAAAAATGACTACGTCGTTGTTCCGTGATCATTGTCGAAAAGAAAGCTTCGAACATTGTTGCGAATATTGTTATTTAATCCAGGCTAATTTTTTTTCATTAATTGATATATCCTATCAATATGCAAAAAAAAAATTATGAAAATTACAATTTTATAGAACAGTGATTCCTATTTCGTTTCAGTGAACCTGATTTCGAAGAGAGGACGTTCGTCCACATTGAACCATTGCTGGAATTCAGTGATATTACAGGTTGGAAAATGGCAATTACGGAAGAGATTATTACATGTATCCCCAATTACACCGTGACTGTGAGATGAGGCATTCGTCATCGGTCATCCGAGAGAATAATGTTCATTGCCCATCATGTATGATTTTCAGCATTGCTTCTATTGCACGCTTTGGAAGAGATCGTTTGGTTAATCAAACGAATCTGGTCGTCACATTAGTTACCGTTTTCCCCTCGCATACATTTTTAATTGTACATTAAATATTTTTTTCAAATAACATCTAAATTAGTCTATGAACGAATCAAATGTAAATAATACAGTGTAAGCGTAACTTTTTATTGCATTCTTAAATAATTATTAACGTAGTAGATTCAACGTCGAGTAATCGAAATAAAAGTCACATGTTGACATCATTTCCTGGAGAATGATTTGTATTTATTTTGCTTTCTCACCCATCGCTCGCTTGTTGCGTCCGTGCGCACTAAACCATTGTTGGTTCTATTTGGAAGCATCTGTTTGCAACTTTTATCTCCCAAATTATGTTGCAAAGTTATTCCAATAAAGTGCTCCAAAGCGCCGGTTTAATGAGCTTTTTTTTTTTTTTTTAGAAGTAGCAAAACCGTTACATCTGAACTGCGTATTCTCCTTCGAAGTCGGTGCGGACCAACCTCCCTTTTTTAGATTTTTCTCGTTTTTTACAGGAAAATCCGAATTTGCAATAACAACGGAGTGTTCCCTTTTCACTTTTTTATTTTTCCCCACCCCCACCCTCGGAGGTACGGGTTCGAGTTTGGTTTCATTAGATACCCCACGCCGATACAAATTACTTCAATTAGACACTTTTCTTAATGTGATGCATACGCTTCGAGATATTCTCAAAACCAGTTTTAATTGGAATACCCGGTATATTTAGTTCAGTATATCTGTTTTCTTTAATGTTATTTTGTTGTTTTTACTCAAATGTCTACTTAATATTAAAATGGAACACTGTAAAAATTTCTGAAATCTATAAACTGTAATCGTAGCACTACATCGTTCTACAAATGTATTCGACTAAGCAAATAGCTATTTAAGTTAAATAATTCGTAGCTAATCGACAAATCAAAGTATTGAATGACAGTATTGTCTCATAGTTTACGTCCACAAACATATTTAATTCATTAGAATAACTCAAGTACATGAATTGTGCTACACATGTAAGCAAGTTACAAGCATGTCGAAGACATTTTCCGTGAAATAAAATTATCATTTGTAACATGAATTGAGAACTGGGCGAGAATTGCTAGTAATACATATTCCAGCAGATTGATTCATTCCAGCAATTGATTCTCAAGGTATCAAAAGAGCAAGACTCTGGTGACGACGCGGACATTTTTCACCTCAAAACTTCCTCTGAAATATTGACAGTCACTTATAACGTTTCTGAAACTTTTGAGGATCTGTGAGAAGCAGGGAACTTTAAATGCGAAGTGGTCTCGAAGAGGAAGGAGGGTGATTTGTGGTTCGGCCCCGCTAGCGGGATAGGGTCAGAATTGATGTGTGAGTAAGGGTAATATGTGTGGTTTAAAGGAAATGTGTTCGAATCCTTACTGCCTTACTGTAACTAACCTCTCAAACAGTTTCTAGATCAAATCAATATGCATTACGGATTACTGCCCTGCGATTCAGTACGTGTAATTGATTATCACATTATTACAGGGAAATGTCATTGAAATACTTTTTATTCGCTTAGCTGTGCAGCACAAATGCACGTTGATGAATTGTACTAAAGAGTATGTGTGTGTGCCTGCGTAAATTATGCAGGAATACAAACCCAATGCTACAACTTTCAACTACATGTGATTCTTTCATTCGACAGTTATCTATGTATTATTCAATTTACATCACTAGTTTCTTGGCAGAATAATTTGCTGTACGATGTATCAGTACAATTACACGGTTTATTTCATGTGAGAAATGTTTCAAATTACATTTAATTACAATTAATTTGTATTGTGGTATTGAATGCAAATAACATTTCAGGAATAATTGAATGAAATATAAATTAATTTGAAGAGATAAACAATATTAAAAACTCTTAATTAAAAGTGAAGAAAGTTAAATAATAATAATATATCTGTTTAACAATGAGATTTATTTAATTATTTTTATTGAAGTTATTTGAAGTGATAAAGGCAAAAAAATGGAATTAAGTTCATCGTAATAGCTTTCGGCTTCACGTATGACCAACATTTTTACACGGTGAACACGTTAACAATTTCACATCAAATCTATCTTTGGAGCAGCAAGGTTCGGGGCAACAGCATCTCTCAACACCCACATTAGAGTAAATCTACAAAGTGAACGTAGTTAAGTGGATCGATGTTTAGAGGAAAACGTTCTTCCAAAGAATTAGACGCTTCAGGAGTTAATGAAATGTGCATGAAACCCACGTGCTAGTAACAAATCGTAGCATTATGGCGTATTCTTTTCTGCGCTGGACAGTCCACTACGAGCGTTGGCCGACCAGCGGTGACCAAACCTCTCGGCCATGGTATAACGGGTTCGTGTGGTTAGCACGAAGACCCCTCCACCGTATATACTGGTCTTCTTAACCCTAGGGTAGGCTTTCTCGTCGTCACACAGCAAGGGATACTGGGGCATTTGTTACGAAAGCTCACAGTTGTAATTGTCTCGGCCAGGAATCGAACCCGCGGTTGCACCTTGGAAAGCGAGCACGCTAACCAACAAGACACCCCAGAGTGTTATGAACTATTAGCGGAAGAAATAATTTCATAAATATCAATTAATTATAAAATGAATATTGCGAGTATTTTTTTTTACCGAATCTCAGTATTATTTAAAGTATATTTGTGAGATAAAATCCAACACGAAATAAGACATTGCAACTATTGCGGCAAAAATTACTTAAAATTTAGTTTACAATTATTATATGTGGTATATTAAAGAGACTACAGAAAGTATTGTGGAAAAGAATATGCATTTACCATCTCGTACAAATACCCTACTAAAACTCGGTGGATTAACGTCATTGCGAAATAATTCCAGATTCAATTAAAAAAATTAAACAACTAACCCAGCTAGCGTCACCTAAATCAACAGTAAACATGTAATCTAAATTTCCTTAACATTTGTTTTATTCAATTGAATGTCCCTCGTGAAGCGAGTAATATTGTAACATTGATTGGCTTTGAGCATTGTATTAGGAATTTTCTACAAAACCGGTGTCTTCAACCTAATTGCTTAACTATTTTACGTAAAGCCACGGAAATTAAGCAAGTCAAGACACCTTGAAATCCAGGATGGGTGACCGTCGGTTTCCTGTTTACTAACTGCGGCGAGCCCATGACAGAAGGGTAAAAAAAAATCATTGAGTGAGTGTGATGTTACGAGACAAAAGAAACATTTAACGCAGTATTTATCCAGATATATGTCCAAAACATCTAAAATGTCGAGCCGATGCCGAAACTAGACACGTGTTGCTAAAAACACGTAACAAATGGGAAAATAAAAACCTAAAAGTAAATCTCCAATTTAGTATAAACAATCCTAAAATATTGGAATTTCTCAGACACATTGTTATAACACAGGCACACAAAAATAAGCTGTCAGACCAAAAGACTTAACACGTTTCTCTATTTATGTAGACGCGCTGAATTCAAATCCGAAATCAAAATTGCGATACCACCTACCAGATTTTTTAAATCGTGAAAAAAAACGTGAAATTTACAATTTCATTTCGTTATAAAACTTAAATTATCAATAAAAATTACAAACAAAAATGTACTTTATCCAACGTACCTAAAACTTCGATGAGTACCTTTAATTAATCATTGTAATATGTATAACATTTCTCTACTACTTTCCTTGTTTCAAGCGTGTTTCTTTTGCACGGACGAGAGATAGCGGGTGAAAGCAGAACAGCGCCATCCATCTCTGTTACGCAACAGTAATCCGCATGTATAACTTTGCCAGAGCGCTGTTAATTTTTTTTTTGACTAATCTCTTGTTATTTGCATATTTACCCGCGCACCTCGTCGAGATCTCTGCGTTAAGTTCCCATTTTTACTTTATACTTTCATGGTAAACCCCTTTTCGGCCTGCCGCCCCACTGTTTGCGACGGGCGGGCGTGGGGGAGGGGGGATCACGGTGGGCGAGATGTTTTCCGAGCTTCGATATTACAGCGGGTGTTGCCCCCCGCGTGAACAAAAGAATCCTTCAGCGCTTTCACGGGGTCGCACACTGTGACGTTATCTTCTCCACAATCCATTCACCGAGAAGGGCTATTTGCATGCGTTAAATGTGTCGTGGTTGTGAACGCGTGCGGCCGGACGCAGCACGGGGGGCCGCGTATGTCCTGCAGTGGGAAATGTTTGTATTTGTTCCCAGTTATTAACGTTGGCTGTGCCGGGCCGGCCGCGGGTGGCGTCGTGCAAAGAGCGTTGAAGTGTAGAGTCGATGGGTGGAAAACCGGGCAACGGTTTTGCTAGTGTGTTGATGCGTAGGTTTCCCCTCCCCCCCCCCGCTCTTGCCCATTATACAGCATGTAAAATAGGGTTTGCAGTGTAAAAGCATAGCTGTGTCTCGTCGTGTTGATGATAGAAGCGAAAGTCGTAGTGGCTTCAAATGTATAGCTTGTCGAATTGCTGAGCAAAATTTAAACTCCGATAAAGACTGAAATGTATATAGTATGAATATAATGACATTCATTAGTGTATATTCAGTATTTTATGAATGAACTATCAAACCATATTTATTTTAAGTCGGAATTTATGTGTATTTTTCTTATGAATGCAATGTATCTGTGGGATTTCGGTGATATTCATAATAATATGTCAATGGGTTGCAGAGTCAAAAACAGAATATTGTCGGGCAGAGAAATATGTTCACATTAACAATTACAGTTCAGCTATTTAGTAACGGTATATGATATAATAATCAAAATAATCTTAAACAATATTTATTACTGAACAATACAATCGGAGACATGCAAATTATTGAGAACAGTGTGTGTGTGTGTATGTATGTATGTATGTATGTATGTATGTAATGTATGTATGTATGTATGTATGTATGTATGTATGTATGTATGTATGTATGTATGTGTGTGTGTATGTATGTATGTATGTATGTGCATAGTATAACTCATATACGTTTCAACAGTCGGCATGAGTAATTTCCCTTCAGATGTTGGGTTTGTCAGAGTCACAATTTCAACAGAAAAAATGAAATCTCCCTCAAAACAAAACGAAACCAAAAAAAATGTAATTCGGCTTTCTTTATGAATTTGTCACGGTAATAGGGAAGTCTGAGTTAAGTGACTACAGTTTTTCCGTTGTTGTTTTTTTAAATTTCTTGCGACTATACATACAACGCGCCTCCTAGCTCCTAAGAGCGTTGAGCGTACCATGGAGTAATTCTCCGTTAATTGGTACTATAGGAGTAATCCTCCTTTACTATGCACCCGCCCTAGAAGGGCCGCTGGGCAGTCAAGTCACGTCAGGTGCTGTCAAGGCAGCGAATCGCCGATACGTAGGTAGCGTCTTCGCGCTCGCCTCTCGCACGCGCCCTGCGTCATCTACCTATCGGTCAAAATTGCTAGGGGTAAGGACGCTTCACAGGGGTTGGACTAGCCCCTGTGAAATTAACTCGTTTTGTCGTAACAAATTTCTCATGAGGTTCTTCGGGAATCGAACCGAATCGAACTAATCTCAGTGGTCTTCGCCACTGAGCCACGAGAGCATCGGTTAAAAATGTGCTCTTTTGTGGGAAGGGAGGGATGTCGCTTAATAGAGATTATTATTATTATTATTATTATTATTATTATTATTATTATTATTATTATTATTATTATTATAATTCAAAATTTATTTTGGTCTATTATTTTACATCAAATGTCTAGAAAAGTGCATATTATATCGGATGATTATGGAACATTTTTAGTACGTGACTACGGATTATGAAAAATGAATCGATTTCTTATAGTTTTATTTTCCCTTTTTTGTAAAATGCCTTTCTAGAATTATATGCCATCTTTTTAAATATATTTCAAAACATTTATATATCCACTAGGGTGAAAATAAACATTTAAATCATTTTCAGGTTTCTAGTGTTCAGGAACCTCCATTTCCGTCTGTAGACTCAATTTGTAATTTCGGTATGCATAGCACATTCTATGTCTTAGCCCCTCAAGATCTTTCATTTCTTCACAAGTTTTAAGAAATCATCTAGCGATGGGTCTTAGGTGAGCGCAAGACTCAGAATCCGCTCGCAGGCCAAACGGGTGTTAGGGGTCAAGTTGTGCTTCCTGACTTCCAACGTTGCTATTCTCCCTCCCCGGATGTTCTACCAGGAAGGTCCGGTAAGATGGCTCTGTTAATTCGAAGAATTAAACGTTAGGCCCCTTTCATATCCGCCGTGAGAAATGAAACTGAAATGGAGCGTCCAGCTGTGATATCTTATCTTGGGACAATGTTAACTGTTACTTGATTCTCGGAATCCACAGCCCCTCCGACTTCCTCCAGAATGAAGCGGAGACGCAGGACAAGCCGCGCGCATGCTATTTACGTCCCCTATTTCGGTTGTAACTGACGAAGATTCGGTGTACTGAGTAATCACTTAAAAGGGGTTTATTAAGAAAATTGCTATTAAGGGGCTGGTGGGTTGTTGGGGAGAGAAGCGGTCTATTAACAGAGTATTAGGTTTGTTCCGTTCGAAGAAGAAAGATGTGTCCGTTCGCAGAAAACTCTCTCGTTGAGAGGCGTGGTCGTTTAATTGGGATGGTCATTCAGAGATGTATCATTATAATTTCAGTGTTCTCAGTTGACATCTTTCATACATCTTCTTGCGATAATTTTTTTTCTTCTGGCAACAGAATCTGCCTAAAATAAATACTGTCTACAAAGAATACACGTTTTGAACAGAATTTCTCAAAATTATCCTAATAAGAAAATCAGATCTGAATCTAAATAAATCTATATTTGATTTCGCAAAATGTAAATGTGTATTTCAAACCGTCCTCCAAACTTCTGTCTTCCTTGCAAGATTCATCCTTATGAGAACAGCTCCTCAGAAATATAATTTACAACGAAAATTGCAGTAATTGAAATTCGTCAGCTATTAAAATGTTCTTATTAAAGTTCAAATATAAATTTATTAAGATGTAATAATGCCTATTTTACGATTATAGTGAACCCATGAAAAAAGAAGAAAAACATTTTCAAAGTCTCATTTAGTACAATCGGAGTGTACAATAAATATGCATCGAAGAAATTAAATGAAGAGAGGGGTAAAATATTGAAATACTAAACCGCAGTACATACTTCCGGAAGTTACTGGGTATGGTTGCGTAATTATTATCAATTGTATTTCTTAAATACCAATACTTGCTCAGAAAACTATTTTGAGGAAATGATGCGAAGAAAATTCAAAAAGAAAATTTATTTTCAGTTTTGGAAAATTGAAGTATTTAAAAGAGAATTGCACCTTGTTGTGTAATTCAGTATATCGTTCTCTACATCAACGCAATTTCAAGAAAAAAAATTAGGCAGGTTTTGAGAAAATATTGCTTAGTTATTTTTTCAAAATTACTACATGTCTCAAAAGTAAGTGAATTGTACCACTATTGTTTAGTCAATATTTTCTTTACAAATTCTATCTCACATATAGAATAATACTCATTCGTAGTTTGATTTAGGGGCCAGTGTTGTTCCGCGATACACAGACAGACATTTTGCAAAGAACGCTTTTAAGGACCAAGGAACTTCAAACCCTGTATTTCTGTCAACATTTTCTGTCAAAATTTTTATCTGCATTATAAGAAGTATGTGGAGTATACTAAATGGAGTATATTACAATACGTACAATATACTCCATTTATTCTCCATGTAAGCTCTGTACAAATGTGAAATATGCAAATGTAAAAATTATGATTATTATTTAAGTGGCAAATCCTGGTACGGGGAAGATTGAATGAAAATATTCCATACTCAAGATTTCTTTATAAATGTTCTCGGCTTATTTCAAATAATTACCACTTTGTGATCATATTAGATCAATATATTGAATTAACACTGAAAAAACTTTAAAATTTGCCATAAGATACAGAAATGACGAGACTAGAGAGAAACCTGAATAGGATAATCATCGATTCTCCCCATCAGCATATCGAGCAAAGCACTTGAATATCCTCCATATGCAATGCAGATGAAATCCGGCGTCGCCGTCGGTACTTGCGCACGTTATCTCGTCACGTACTTTCAGATGAGACGACGAGTCCAAACGCGTCGGAACAGGGGCCCTCGCTCAAATGAGATCCCGGGCGGCGTACTTGTCGTTATGCAAATGACATTCGCGGGATGACACGGTGACACATTCCCTTTCGCGTGCGTGTCCACCAATTTCCCCGCGAAATGGATCGGCTCCCTGGCCGCCCCCCCCCTGCC
>BOPP01000273.1:166744-197580 GCA_017312745.1 Gryllus bimaculatus
ATCTTTCCAAATTCCTATAACTGACCCGACCTCTCTTATGACTCCGGCATTTGCTGCGCAGCACCTAGACACTTCTAGAATTAATTTGCAATAATCTGTTTCGATGCTTTCTAATCGATCTATCCTATTTCATATTTGCTCTCCGTCTTGTTTCTAAGCTCAGAACGAAAGTTAAAACACCAGCACATCGGTGGACGTTTGACAATGCAGCTCATAGCTCGTACCGTTATCATAACCGTTGTGAGTAACCATTTTGCGACATCTTACCTATGTTAAATTTGCTCTGTGACCCAGGTGCACTGTGTGGTTTGTTGAAAAATGATACTCTGTATTTGTAATGAAGGATTTACTAAATTTAAAAAAAAATCGTTTAATGACACACCATCATAGCATTTCTCATATTCTTGAAGGTATTTGCAATGACCATATGGTTCCAAAGCATTTGAGCATATTGGAGTTCACAAAATTGCAAAAGCATTACGTACGCGTTCCAAAGGCACGATTAGTCAGATCAGCACGATTAGTTCCGAACGCTCACTGGTTGTCACGTACGTTGTTCACTCGTACTGTACTCGTACTGATCACTGTACGCGTCCTCGCAGAAACTGCTGCCCATCTCGCGACTATCCAGTATGGAAGGGCATTATTCTCTAGAGCTTCCACCAATTCCCTGTGACATTCTCGGGTATTACTCCAATGCAGAACAGTTATCTTTGTGTATAAGGGCTGCTCGAAAGGGGCTTCATTCACCTCGCACGCCGACAGTAAGACAATTGATTTCACATTGCTCCCTGCGTTAATAGAGACACTCACTGAGCTATCTGTTGTTGGAATAGATTCCGTAATGTGGGAACACACATTGGTACAGCGTTTCTTCCACGCGACGAATAGAATTGTCTGATCCGATAGCGTGTCTTTGAAACAAAAGAATGGCTATTGCGTCAACCCTCGTGTTTGCTTGATGGCTTCGAGCGCTAGAGCGCTCTGAGAAATCAGCTACTTTTAGCTAAAACGGGAGAAACGACCATCATATTATCTCGCGGCTCCGTTTTCGTTTCACTATATCACACTTGAAAACGACTACGGTGAAGTAGTTATTTGCATTGTTAAATAATTAACACTATTACTTGCTGAATCATTTGGAACGCGTTTATAGGCGTTTGTATATCGTAGCTTTAGATAACCAAAATATGACGTAAATGCTAGGAAAAACAAGAGGCAATACGTTGTGTACAATACAATGTGTTCATATACTAGTTTTACCAACAATAGTTTCTGTAATGTGTGAAATTGTATTGTAAAAGAATCAGTAAATCTAAAGAGGGGTCAAATAATTTCATAAATAATTTCTAAAGTAAGTTTCGGGATAAAAAAATATCATTACAGGATAATATAACGGTAAGGATGCGCCGGACATTGCCAATTATTACCGTCTGATTTGTGCTAGTGTTGTTAGCAGTGCGTGGTAGTAAATATTGGAATACAAGCAAGGATGAATTCCATCTGCGGTAACATCACTGTCGCAAGCGTAAGACTAATTACATACCCCTGAGGTGAATTTTGGTGCTTGAAACACCGAAGGAAATTAAATCCTCCTAGACAGTTCGCATATTTAGTCAGGTACGGAATGACACAAGTAACGGAGAATGTGACGAGACCGTTGTTGTGTCTGCTTGCTGGTGGAAATCGTGGTATTCAAAATTGTTTGTTGATCTAGGGAGCCGTAGAGACACTATAATGTCCGAGGAGCAAATATAGAAGATTACAAGTGATTGTGGGAATTGCCTAGTAAATAAGCGTTTGAGTCCCAGAGTGATATAAAGTCAAACGCCACTTGAAGTGATACGTGCGTTAAGAAGTAGTTAAATATTTTACGGACAGCGTGACACGAGAAATCGACAGATCAAAAACAATGATTTCATAACTACAATCTTACAATTATGCTTGATTTCCCGACTTGTTTTTAAGCATACGTTAATTAGACAATGCACCATGACACTGAATTTTCGATGGAAACAATTTGTATACCCTGGGGCGAAATATATTGATTTACCTTTTATTTCTTTAGCAGTCAAAAAAAATACAACTTTGTAGTTAATCTCAACACAATTTAGTAATTATAAATATTGGTTCATATTTTCAAATTTGTTCGTTTTACGTTTCTTGCCTTTAGTTGAAGCACTAATGTAGAATCATTCCATATTTTGTAGTTGAAAAAGAACATAAAGAATTAAGTAAAAAAGAGTTTTATTTTGAGCACGAGTTTTACGTGTATATAACGACGTATTCGTGGAAGACCTGTAGAATGCTTATTTATTATGAAGAACGAATTTTTTTCCCGTGAAAATGAATAGATGGCGTTGTATATGAAGTAATTTAAACAAAAATAACTTCTGAATCGGGTTTCTGAAGAAAGGGTGACAAACTCTTATCCGCCTACGGGCAACAAAATAATGGAAACGACTCTGGTTACAGAATTTCTCAAAAATCTCAATCGAGTCCGCCTACAAATATCTCTGCGAGGCCGCGGTGTGCCTTACGTAGCCTTCTCCGCGGGCTCGTTTTCAGGAGGAGGGGATGAGGATAGAATGAGGTGGGCGTTAGGAAGGGATGAGAGAAGGATCAGGAGGGGAAGAGGCTGGGATGAGAAGGGGTCGAGGAGGGGGAGAGGAGATCAATTGAAACGCGTTGACAGGAATAAAACGAATCACGAGTTCGACAAGTTGAATAAGGTGGGCGAAGATCCGACAAGGAAAGTGAAGGTTCGGATGACATTATGATATAAATGAAAGGTGGTTTCTTGGAAAGATTCCAAACAAATATATTGGATTAAAATAATGATCCGACGTTGGCAGCGCACATCATGAGATCTTATTTTTCACAACTCTAAACAGTACTGTTAGGTCGGTTTTCGAATCACAATTCAAACCTCCTTAATCTAAACTGATATGGTGCTTTAAGCAACTAAATGGCATGAAATAACACAAGAGATGCGCTTGTGGAAGTAAAGGAAGATTGCATTTATTATTTGCAAAACTAGCATGTATTTGTTGTGTCAGTCGGACCGTGACATTTAAAGGGTCTGTCCATGTCCCTGAGATGGCACCTAATGGGAGACAGCGATAAGCAACAAAGGAGGCAAAATGCCCAAATAGAAGCAACTACCCAGAAAATTGGAAGGATGGCAAGGGGAAAGAGTGGGAGAGGAAAGACTGGAAAGAATCTCCTTCTGAATCTGAATCTCTCTCTCTATAAGCTAACAATTGTTCACGACTAGGGTGCTACATGGGCGTTTAATATGTTCGCTCGCATTCGCTCGCACTCTCTCACACTCGCTCGCACTCGCTCCCACTCGCTCCCACTCGCTCCCACTCGCTCCCACTCGCTCCCACTCGCTCCCACTCGCTCGCACTTGCTACCACTCGCTCGCATTCGCTCGCACTCTCTCACACTCGCTCGCACTCGCTCGCACTCGCTCGCACTCGCTCGCACTCGCTCGCACTCGCTCCCACTCGCTCGCATTTGCTACCACTCGCTCGCACTCGCTCGCACTCGCTCGCACTCGCTCCCACTCGCTCCCACTCACTCCACTCGCGCGAATTCGCTCGAGCGTTTTATCATCGAAGAACGCGTGGGCGTTTTGTGTCCGCAGGTTCTGATTGATTGCTCCGAGTTATGACGGCTTTTCGACACCTCTCAAAGGAATATGTGACATGCCATGCGTAGCAGTGTTGCAGAACTACAGAAGTAATACAAAGGCCTTTCAATCTAATGCTACATTTATTACAGCACTATTTACTACATATAGACGAACTAAATTTGAATTTTACTAAATGTGTAACTGAAGTTATTAGTTAAATGTTTATTCTTAATGGAATGTTTAATTAGTTATATACGTTTATTTCCTAAACTACGGATTACAAGAATTATTTCTAAATCAATATTCATTTTTTCTCTAATAAAGTTTGTCAGCTGCACTTAGGTTGATTTCACTTAATGAATTTGCTGCAAAACGTACACAATATTTGCCCTATTTGCGCCTGATTACGAAAAGCTGCACTTTTCATTCCCACTTTATCTTATCACGTGTACTGCTTGTTATGTGTTCTCCTTGTTCTCTCGGTAGTAAGTCCATTCCTTCACGAAGGGCACGAGGGATAATAGCCAAACTCTATAGCATTTTTGCCTTGCAAATAGTTTTTATTACACGAGATCTAACATTCTATTATCGGTTTTTGGCAAAAAACACTTGTATTCACGTCCTAATTTGTATATAGGCATTCATTTTATGCATGGGTTAGGATACATATTCTAGAATTTGAGAAAACATGACACATAATACTCTTCATCCCATAGCACGTCATTCACATCTTTTAATTTTTTAGACGTTAAAATAAACAGTTGGTTTTCTCGGTAGAGTGGTCTTCGCTCTAGACGTCGAGGTGAGGGAAAACTGTCATAATGATACCTACAAAGCGGAGTGCTCATTTGGTTTCTTTTAATTTCCCAAAAATGCAGTACAAAGCATGTGTGATATGTGGGTGAGTAGTACAATTTTTGTATGTTTTCTCCGAGCACCTGAATCTCCTTTACTATATATACCCACTCATTTACTAAACATATTTAAATAATGAAGAAAAGTTGCAAAAAAGCCAGGTTAGCAACTTTTGAAAATAAGACGTTTTCCATGTGCGCGTATACTGCACTCAGTTATAGCAATATTCGTTAAGAAGTAAATATTGGTTGAAATACTATTCTCTTGCGGTGGTATAACGTGCGTTTTTTTTGTTGGACTTGATTAGTGTATTTTTTCAAACACTTTTTTGTGCAGTTTTGTTCAGCTGCATTTTTGAAATTTGCATTAGTCTAAATTACTAATTTCCAATATGTGCCGACATTGAAAGAAAACTATTCAGCTTCCCGTTATGTTATGGTTCCGTTCGTCACTCACAAACTCCAGAAAAATACAAAAACAATGAAACAGTTTCGTTTTCACTAACAAATTCAAATATTTGAATGTGTTATTTGGCCTATTCTCTCATAATGCGGTACCGAATAAATTCTCTCAATCAGTGCCCCACTGCTTCCTACACAGGCAACTTCATGCAACAGGCAAGGCCGCATGTAAATATTTGCTATGCACATCTTGCGTTGTAGAACAGCAACGTATTCTTGGTATGTAAAGAACTATTTTCAATATGATTTTCTCTTAAATTAGCATTCTCCGATTGATCCAGCCGAACTTGGGGCTCTGCGAATGTTAAACGGATATTGTGGTTTCGGGGTTTCTGTACATACAGCTACAACATTTTCAAAAATTTCCCCAAAATATCTGCAGATGTTTGAATCATTTTTTTCCGGAAAGAGTAAAGTTTGCTTTAAAAATGCTACAATATTCACTATAAAAATAAATAACTACAATATTCAATATAAAAATTTCCTCATTAATGGACGATGGTCTTAAAAGACATATCTTGAAATAAAAACATTTAGAATTTTTTAAAATATGTTTTTTTATATTAACTTAAAATTACTTTGGTCTGCCATAAGTCGATATTACAAAATATTATTTATTTGGATGTAATTTTCTGATTATGTGGCAACTTCCAATAAGCTTCTGAAGGTATGGCAGACCTATTTTTTAAAATCACTATAATTGATACAGTTCGTAAACAATTTTTCAAACATGTATCACAAAAATATTTCTACTTTGAGAGTTTTGGTGAATCCCTATTGTTAAAAAATGCGGCTCAAGCTTCATTCTTTAGACCGTAGATTCTGTGTACGAATTATGAAACGAGGTTGAATGACTGTCTTTTTTTGTTACGTTATCTCTCGGATTAAAATTTGTAGCAAGAGATGAAGAATGTTGTGTTGTGAATCATGAAGTATGTTGTTATGTGGAATTCAGATTACAAATTCCATTACATGTGTTTACTCGCCTCATCGGATTTTCAACATGCAGGGAATGTATCTCAATGCTACATAACTTTGCAAGTGCTTTCATATGTGGCTGCATCGCAATTAGATTGGTGTACATTATTTCTGAATCTTTCAAATAAGAGAAACTTGCTAATCTATAAATCGCTCGTCCGTCACACACTGACAATCGTGATAGTGTGAAATCCTACGGTTTAACTTTGGAAATTTAAAAAAAAACTGTTTGCAAAATAAAACTACTATTTGCCTCCGTGGCGACAGGCGATCATCTATTTGAGCAAGGAGAACATATAAAGTCCATATAAAATGTAAGCGCTGTATATGACGCAACCAACTTGTAGATGCGATAATAAATTAATAAAGTCTATAAGTTGACAAAATATTAATTAATATTTGTTCAGTGTTGGAAACTGTCTAAAACACGAAATATGTGGGCTTTATACAAAAAAAACCCACTTGCTTTGTACAGGACTGAAAAATCGTAATGTATGAGAATGTTAGTAGACGTAGCTTATTTAATCATAAGTATTTTGTTCAAATAAAACTCAATAATCTGCACTCAATCGCAGAAGTGCCATTTTCAATATTTTTCATAAAATTAAAAATAAACATTTTTACTTACTTTCATTGAGAGTTTTCCTAGAGTATGGTGAAGGGTTATCAGGATGCTTATAATACTGTAACCGTATCAATTAATACGAAAACGTTTGTGCTGTTGTAGCACTACTAGTATAACAATAAAAACCGTGTTTACATGAAAAATATTTATAAATTATTCCTAAATTATGAACTTATAATGAATACTACTGTTTATAAGTTGAAACATATTTTAGATACCATCCATATATTTTAGATAGCGTAAAAACTACTTCACTACTTTTTCACTACAAAATTCAATAAAACATCAAAAATTACAGTTATGAGAAATCACTTCACAAACACACTTTAGTACTTGGTCCCTGAAGGTGGTCATATGGATTAATTGGATCGCTGGTGAGGTAGATACCTTTTTTATTATGATAAATAAATAACGATATTGTCTGGTATCAATACTTTTTATTCAGCTTATGATCCTTTCGATTGCGTATGGAATTGTCAAAAACAGCTTTAATTAAATATTAGGAGAAATACTACGTAGAAAGACAGCATGCGTAAATCGCGTGTACATTTAGGGAGGCTCCAACACTAAACATTCGCCCGTCTCTGCACATTGTTCACTGGGTGTGTTTGTAGTTCTCAGCTTGTCCTTTCAAATTGTGTGGGACGTTCGTATTGGTGTTTGTTCTGGTTATTTGTTTGCGTTTCTGTGTGTACACCAACGGGTATCCATCCCGGAAACCGTGGCTTCGGAAGGGAGAGGCCGAAACCTCTCTCGCGTTTCCTGCTGTATACCCTCGTCCTTTGGCAAGCGGGCTTCGGCGTTACCGGAAGATCCTGGTAACTTCAAAGCCATCAATTTGCGTCGCATTAAATCGAGCTGCCGCTCCGCTAATTTTGATCGAATTCGATGCATTGACATCCCATTGAATTAAGGAGAGTGGGCGCAGATATACACACGTGAGTGTTTATGTCTATTGTTCTTGAGGTATTGATCGATCTAGTATGTGTTTTAGCCCATGCGCATGGCGCAACGTACAATTGGAATTGACACTATACATGAATGATTAGTGATTCCGGGGGTGTCAACGGCTAAGGTCATTAGTTTCGTAAGTGTAGTGCATGTTTTCCTAGAGAAGTGGTGTTGATCTTACCCCGCTTGATAGTGAGATCCGGCGCCCCCTTACCTGTAGGCTAGTGGGTTTACCCCCCCCCCCCAGCCAGTTGTTTCCAGAGGGGAACTGCCCCAGCCGGGACAAACCCGAAGTTTCTGCACTCTCTTCCGTCATATGTGGAAGTGAAGTGTAAAAGGGTACGTGTGTGTAGGTAAGGAGAGAGGATAGGACAAAGAAGGGGAGGGAAAGATCGCGCGCGGTCCGTGTCCCATTTGGTAGGGAACGGCTCCGGCATTCGCCTGGTATAGAGCGGGGAAACCATAAAAACCTGCAGATCAGAGAAGCCGGGCTAAAATTCTCCTCGTCTGTGATTGAATACGACCTACCCATCTACCTAATGTCGAAAATCCGTCCACCGTTGAGACTCGGACCTAAGACCTTCCGGTCACAGGAACTGCAGTGCCATCGTTTGATGCCTTGAGCCCCCTCACGCGGTCATGGCAGTATAACAAAGTTTTGTTTTGTGTGTCATGTGTCGATTATCTGTATGCAGGGTAGATGGCACAATTGAACATCTCAATAAACTTCTTAATAAAGCTATTCGGTTAAGTAAAATTAATAAACATCGCTATGTTGAAGCTTGCGTTAATTTATCATCAAATATTTATATACTACACGCCACTCTACATAAATTGTAGTCATTCTCATTTAATGTGAAATCATAAATTAATTTCTCTAAAAATGTTACTTCGAATATCGTCCTGCAAATCGTATTCATTCTGTAGTGTGATAAAAATATCTATACTACAAATAATGGAGCACCATCTAAAAAAATTCTCAGTTCTGAATATAATAAAATTTTCCATTTTGTAACAGCACCATTAGAGTTTCTATCAGTTTACATACATAATATTTTTAAGAGTAAATAGTATTTCCTCTAAATGCCAATAATTTTAGAAAAAATTGCGATTAAATTAGTATTAATCAGTGACTGTGTTGTACAATGTGGTGAAGTGATGGACAGCACAATGCTATGCGAAATGCACACTGTAGAACAGTGAAGTGTAATTAACGTGACAATGACTGTTTTTGCGTGATTTAACAAAATGTTAACTGATATCTGTGTGTCTGTACGTGGCGCGGCGTGTCTGTACGTGTACGGGCTATGGCCCACCAGCAGCGTCCTGGCCTCGCGGCCATGGTCAAGGGGGCCAGATGTAAGATTCCCCCACGCTGTATTTTGGTTTTCTCTACCTGAGAATTGAGTTTTCTCATCGTCACACAGCAACATGTACTGGGACATTGCAAGGAAAAACGCACACTATAATCTTGTCCGGCCGGGAATCAAACCCGGGGTCGCGTCATGGAAAATGAGTATGCTGACCAATGAGCTAAACCTAAAGAGGTCAACTGTTATAGCGTGTGTTTATCACACTTTATTATTTCGGTTTTATAGTGGTTTACCACTATTTAGTTTATAATTCGATGATAGTTCTGTGTATCTTACAGATCTGGAACTTAAACCGTGTTATGTTCAATAGCACTGATATAATAAAACTAACGTTAACGTATTGCACCGGCGCATGTGCCTAAATGGGTAAGATAGCGGGCATGGAGTACCCTTCGAATACAGTTAGGCGTAAGCTCTAGTTTCGAGTCACCTTGTGATTGGTCAAGATTAGCTTTCTCATACTATCGGAATATCATTCCATTTCATGAAAAGTATTCTGTAGTCATTTATCATTGTCATTATTCACCGCTGAAGATTCATTTAGCATTCCTTATACAACGAAAGGTGACGACATACCAATAACGTGATCGACTGTCTAGGACAGAGAAGCGTTAACCAACCTCTTTCGTTTACGAAATAGATTAACATGACACCTATGAACCAGCTAATCAAATTAATCAGGGATGTGGAATTCCTTTTCTACGTAAGCAAATTTAAAACGATTTGTCTAAGCAAACAATGAAAGGTCTTAGGGAGCGAATCCAATCAATGGAAGATTTCCGACACTAGCTAGAAGCTGGGATGCATCCAATCACTGTCTGGAGGAAAGCGTTCGTAACTGGCTGGTCTGGTTGTTAATTTTCCGTGGTATCTCCGATATCAGATGAATATCTTTGCTGAACTCTCAGCAGGAAAATTGGTGCATGCAACTCTTTTGTCGATATTGACCAGTTTTATCCTCTTGCGCAGATATTATTTGGGAAAATATATTTTAAAACTAAAATGAACAACTTTACTCATTACTCAAAAAAAGGAAATTGTCTCTCAGTATTAGTATTTAATTACATTCGATGAGTTTGTCCGCAATGTTCTTCTGACAGATACTAGTTCTTAAAAAATCGAAATAAAATTTCAGAATCACATAATTATCAACTTAATTCTTTTTATTTTTCATTAACTAATATTTGTTGTGTGACGTTTCGAGGACTTGGACTTTACGCCATCTTCAAGCTACAATGAATATATGAGAAAATTCAGTTTTTTAAAACAATGTAAATTACAAGTCATCTCATTAAAATAAGTGATACATTTATAATGTATTACTATTACATTACGTTTATAATGCTATGTAGTACTCTTATATTGCAGAAAGCAATCTTCAAAGTGAACTAGACCGTAGCATAATAAAGAAGACAAACATTCATAAACAAGATTTCATCTTAACGTTTTGAAATTCTGAATTATATTTGTAGCCTTCTTTGAAACGCTGATCTAATATTATTTTTGCAATTTCATCCAAGGCGACTACATTTGCGATTTCGATTTCGCAAACGCTGCTATGTCTTGAACGCACAAACCTCGCAGTTAACGCGATGAGTTCATTATATAATTACGAGCGCTGCGTTTTCCTGAGGTTTCCCTCCCAAGCTCTTCGCCACGCTCGTCTGACGGCTTTCTTCTGGCTGGTGGTTTCAGGTTGTTGGCTTTGCAGTTGGATCCTGAATATTCTGGATATACATACGAACTCCACGCGCAGCGAACTGCTATGGAAACGAAAAGCGAGAGTAATTAATAAGCTTCGACTGATATTCTTTGTACGAAAGGACGAAGTGTGTGGAGGGAACAAATGATGAGTTTTATTTTGCAATAATGTTTTTTTTAATTTGGTGCTAGTTAAAATAGACCGGAAGATATAATATTCGAAATTATATTACTTTTTATAAGACTTGGTTGTGTGTTGTTTAATTTTACACATGTCTTGTATATTTTTAGAAAACTTGTATCTTAGGAATGAGTATGAATTACATAAGGACAGAGTTGGATCGATCATATTATGTTCTTGAAGACAACTTACTACACTTACAGTAATAAAAATAATTTTCTAGTTATACGAAAGGAAGGTAATAGTACTTTTACTTTTCATTGTATGTAACTCTTATGACAAATGAATCTATTAATGTATATTGAGTCGTTTTTATTGCAAATTAAGTATTTTACACCTACATTAAGACTCAATAGTAGGATAAATATGGTGTTCAGATGTCCAGTCTTTATAAACACCATTTGATTTCATGAATTGAATGACTGAGTATGTGCTTTGTGTTTTTGGGTGAGACGTACTTTCATAATTAGCCAGACAATTGCATAATTTGGCCTAGCTACGAAGGTAGGCAATTTTGTACTTTTTAAAACTTCTTTTAAGAATTAACCTGATATTTTCATACGATAGTGTTTGATTTGTGACTCGAAAAAACCTATAAAAATAGAAAGTGAACTATCCTTCAACTTCACTACCTAATTTTGCTAATTCTAGAAAATTAAACAAATTACTGCATAAAAAATCAGTAGACATAAAATGTTTCTTGTGTATAGCGCGCGACGCTGTTGAGTAACTTTACTGAGCATGCATTTTATGTTGGTATTATTAGTAATTATGTTTGCATCATTGTAACTCACTCTCGCTGTCATATTATCCCAAACACAGGTAACTTTATTAGTTCATGAATATTTGTGTTCAAAATAAGTTTTATAAAATGTTAACAGAGTTAAACATGTTCCCTTCAATTATTGAATATTAATTAGCGTTAATTAATATTTTCACCAGCTTTAATAATTCTTCGCAATTTATGTGTGGAAAGCAAAGAAGAAAATGAACACACGATTATTAATCAGACATAAATTACGCAGAAACAGTCAATCCACAGTAGTAGAGTTTATAGTCATTAGAATGTATTAAAAATGGGTCTTTTAAAAAGATTTCCTAACGGGATAATCTTGTAGTGTGGTGACTATGCAAAATGAAAATCCTGATGTCAGAAATATTTCGTTCTCATTTGACCCCAAAAAATAAACGACTTCAAACATCCGCCGATTGTTTCCTGCAGTGTCATCTTTGTAAGCGTAATTATGCAGTTGATTCACCGAAATATTGAACAAATGTGACTCACTGCGTATTATCAATTAGTGAATCATTGTTTAACGTTATTTTTAAAATTTTAGCAATTGTTTATACGGTATCATATTATGAGTAATTATCTCAATGAATAACCCAGCATGTTTACGTAACATTTTACCCATCAGAGTACTCAGTGCAAGCTTGTCGTAGACAAAAATATTAAAAATTTAAATGAAGAGCTCATGTTCGTTTAAAATATATTATCTATTGCAAGGGATAATAATTTCCCCCAGATCGTCTCCTCCACAACTGAATTATTTTTTACTTGGAAAATGCATGTTAGAGAACAGTCTCCATTGGTTACAGATGGTGATTAAGAAGTGTTTGTTATAACATCATCACATTTACTTCTCCTTTACTGTGAGTTTCATTACGTAACGGAAATCAGGGACCTTGATAAAAAAAATTCTTTGCATAAAGGTATAGTAACGTATTAACAATAATTAACAAGTAACAATTACTCTTAAATGCGAATATATCATTTTAAATTTGTTAACTGCATACCTGAAAGTATTTAGTGTATTGGAATGTTTAAAAATATTTCCGCCGCGGTTAGCGGAGATAGGAAATATGCGTCATTAATCAATCAATCAGATAATTTACGTCAAACGGATGGTTTTTGTTTAGAAAACATTATCTCGCAGTGTACTTAGCATATTCCAAATTCCTGACTTACACTAAACTTACAATAAAAAAAACAATCGATCCAATATAATTAACAAAACCACTACTACATATGACATTGACAGGAAGGAGTAAAGACCGCGAGCTTTAACTTGACGCTAGTGTGTCATATTGAATGGATATCATTAATACAGTGATATTTGGTTTTAACGTTCTTCTTTTTTAGTTTATTCTTCATGAAGTTCCCAAAGTCGTTAGTGGGGTTCATGTCGGGAATGTTTCCAGACCATGGAAATACGGTAATATCTTCTTCCATGAGAATATTTGTGACGGATTTAGCTTGATGACAGGATCTGCCGTCGTGGATAAACAAACACGCGTCTTCATTAAACAAGCTAGCTGCATATGGCAATAGTTATTACTTTAGAACTTTTAAAAATTGTTCCCTCTATGATGCGGAATATCCTAGCATATAAGGAAGACATAACGTTCCACACGATAATCGATGTTACATTTCAACAGATTGTTGTATACACTGAAACTAGTACGCCTCACCAGATCGATGTTGAACATAACTGAAATATTCGTAATATACTCTGAATCATAATTCATCACTAAAACAGACTTTCTTCCAGTCTTCATAAGTTCAGTATTTCAGACCTCGTGCCATTCGACTTTCTTTATAGTTTCTTTAAAGGTGTAATTCTTTACTTTTTTTGGTCCACTTAATTTTATGCCCTCTCCTTAGAGAACTCTTCTCACAATTCTTGGGGGAAACACGTGCTCCGTACTCAATCATCTTCGTACTTAATTCGTTAGAACTAGCTTTACTGTCCTTCGGAGTTAATGTTTTTAGTTTTCTGATGCCTTGAGAAGAGAGCTTTGGTTTTCTCCTACATTTTCAGTCTTTTTTGTTGATATTTTTCATTTTTTTGGTTGCAATACTGACTCCACTAACGGCTTTTTTTAATTATTGAGAGTGTCTTAGCAATATCCTTTAAAACACGTGGTTACAAAAAGTATTCGCGTTAAATGCCATTCAACCTATCTACAACAACACTTTTATAAGAAACGCCACAACGTAACAATAGGGAATGATGTTGCACGCAGAAGGCATTTCCAGGTACTCGCGATAGTACTGCTATGTAATAGTCATTACTGATCCTTGCCCTTCATAAAAGTGATGTTATTAGAAGCAGGATAGGAGAATAATACTTGAAAATTATTTACAGTACGCTACGGGGTCTGTAATTATCATAAAATATCACAAAATTAGAAAATCTTATTTCGTTGTTCTGAGTCTAATAATTGGAACAGTTCTGTAGATTTTTAAGCCGACGTACTATTTCAAATCACCAGACACCAATGAGTTTTAAAACTGAAAAATAACCTGGATATTTCCCAGCTCTTCTGCTAGTGGAAGATGTTGTGTTGTATACACTCACTCTCATTTGCGACCAAACTATTTCCAGGAACACTATAAAATAGCCATTTATTCAGAATGAAGTAATTTGAATAAAACAATTTTCTATAAAACTGAAGCTCCTGATGATTTTCAATTTCAATCACATGCGTGCACTGGAACCGCTTTCCTGACGTGGAGGTGTGATGTAATTGAAGAATCACGCGGTCGTGACATATATGCAAGTTCTCCATGAGTGCGTGAAAAAGAAAAGTTTGCTGCACAAAGGGGCATTCATTATTGAAATAGATGTAGTAATATGGAAATAAACACACACACACACACACACACACACACATATATATATATATGTTTAAATGTGCTATTAACGAATTCCAATTTAACGTATTCGATTTATTCCTAAATAAGACGTAGAATTCGATTGAAAGTTAAAAATTAAAAGCGAACATGTAATTGCGTTAATAATCCTTTACAGGCGCACTCAACCATTCCACCGCTTTCAATACACAATTGCGTTCCTTTATCTCACAAAAGCTTACTTAATTCTGTGATACAGAGCGTGTGTTCCGTTAGTTGGGGATCGCGCTTAACTTCCCGTTCAGAGTCCTTCTTAGCTCGCGGAAACGGCGCGGATTAATTCGAAGGTGGAAACGCAAGCGTTCAGGTGAGAACAGATCGGACGCAGCAAGCACTCTCCGAAATTACCTCTCTAAACCCTCACAAAGTGTTAACGTGGAAGCCGCCGCCCGCCGCCGCCCGCCGAAGCCCGCCGCCGCCCGCCGTGCCGGCAGAATCAAGGAGCACCCGGAGCTACAAAAGTTGGCCGAGAGTAATTTGGTTTCTCCCACTACCTGCCGAGCCGCGCGAGAGGTCGCCTCCGCGAGAACATCAGACGCGAAGCCGACTGAAAAAGCTGTCTCCGTTGAACAAGCTGCGAATTAATTTGCCACTACGTGAAATTCGTTGATTATTAATGGAAATCCTTTAAACGTGCCGCTCTCTTACGATACCGAGTTACGACTCCAGTCTTTTCAGAGCGTAAGAGAATTACGAAGAATATTGCGATTATTGCTTTGATAATGCTGGTATAACAGGTTCTCCTCCGAGATGATCTTATACATTGCGTTGGAACATAATGTGGAAACGGTGAAGTTTCCAGAAGAGTGGAGATGTGGCAATTGACTGTGTACTTACGTTCTCTATATTAAGCGTCGTTCGACAGTGCTTGGCAAGGAAAAAGGATATCACGCGAGGAAAACTTTCTCTGGCGGTTCTCACCGCGATTCTCGTGGGCCCGTCGAATATAGTCAACTCAGAAAATCCCAAACCTGTAACTTGCACTTGTGCAGGTGTTTGTGCGAGTTACATTTCTTTGCAAACAATTTATATGTGAATTTATTTACATAATTGCACAAAAATATTGAGTTATTACTTTAACCCTCTCGGTCGATTGATTGATTAGTGTTCCTGGGTGCGTCAACTACCAAATTCACTAGTTCCGTAAATGCAGTGCATGTTTTGTCACGAGAAGTGGGGATATTTTCCCTGCTGTATGGCGAGATCCGGCACTGATTTACACATCGTATTGCGGGATTTTCCCAAACCGCTTACCTCCCACCAGCCCGGTACTGCACCATCGAGGACAATCCTGAGATACGGACTGATCTCCCGATGGCAATGTAGTGTATGGAAGTGTAAATGTGTGTAAGGGAGGAGTGAGGATAGAACAAGCAAGAGGAAGACAAGATCGCATGCGGTCTGTATCCCGTGTGTTCTGGGAATCGCCGGATGTTGATAGGAGAAAAGAGCCCATTACTGACGAATGGCACTTCACTGTTGACTTGCCGGATGGGATGGCAAGCTACCAGAGCGCGTGAAGGCGCCAGACATCATACAAGGATCTCAATAGTTAGGAAGCGTCGTGTTATGACAATACTATAATATGGTCGGGAAGTTTGTATGATACAAATTTACCACATAACAATATTTGAAAATCTGCCTGCTGGTGTTGGACACGGGGTTGTTGCCCAGTTTCGTTTCTTTTCCAATATAAGTGCACGTCGGATGTGTTCTGTTGTACATAAACTTTGAACTGTGATGAGTTAGCATTTTAACTATCTTTTATTATTTTATGAATAAATGATGTCCAGTTTACACACTAGGGATATGCAAAAAGTACACAGAACGTAACTATGAATAATTTGTTTATTACTCGTCCCATATGGATACCATTTGTTTGCTGAAATTACGTTTTTATTATCTCAAAATACAAAAATTAGTCATAACAATTCTATAGTTTAAAATGAGACAATCGCTAATGGTATTTATAATCCACAATAATAATTATGATTACTACTCCCAACTAACTGCTTGACTAACGTTTACACGAAGAATTTGACCAAAGTTCTCCAGATTAATAAAATTTAGTCTCAAAATATTCGGCCATTGACTCCTGTTTTTTTGTCACTTTAACGCATTTCTTAATCTGTCAGTCTAATGGTGTATAACATCTACTTGTATCACTACGCGGCTGACCTCTTTTCACCGGTTGTAGTCCTAGTTCCTTTTGCCGCGCTATCTTCTTTGATCTACTCCCGTCTCCAAAACGAACCCTTCCTTTTGTTCTTCATTCATATCAACTACCATTGGTGTAAACATGGGTAATCTTTTCTTTGTTCCAACTCTTCCTACGCATTTCATTCCTAAATGGTTTCTTCTTGATTTTTCGTTCTTTCGTGTCTCCTATTGGCAAAAAATCACTTCACTTATTATTGGTCAATTAATTGTTCGGGCATTATAGTACCTGTTTCAATTCCAATTTTCTAAAATTTATTTTGTTTATTATCTCAGAATATTCATTTTTGCACATCAATGTCTCTTAGAATTTGACTTGTGATATGCCACATTTCATGCTACATTTCGCAATTTGATTATTGCACAAAATTCACTGGTCGGCCAGTAGTAAATAACATTTTTGTGCAGTGGGGATGAGTTAAGTTAGAAATACCACCCGTGCCATTGAATTGACGAACAGAAGCCACTAAAACACTTATAGCAATTTTATGTCTAATACTTACACATTTGATTCGCATGCACTCATACAAACTCTTCTAATTGTATTTCAAATTTCCATCCCATGTTCAAAATTCAAGAAAAGACAATATTACGCCGGATTTTTTTGAGACATCAATTTTTGTTGCACTCTAGTTTTCAGTGTATCCTTTTAATTAAATAAGGTTGTGATAATTCCACGCGATTAGCCCCGGTCTATCCTATATTTTTCAGAATATAAGCTACATTCATATTCACGGAATACGATGGAAAAAGCGCGAGTAAAATTTTGCCTAGAAACGCATTTGAGAGACGGTATGTTATCCGTAATATTTTAATTCTGACAGTTTTTCCTCGTCATGCTGTTTATGTATGCAATATTTTTCCATTTACGATTCTTATTTTCCATGCAGATTTTTCAAACGTTATATTAATGCTCTTAGCTCTTCTCCAATAAATGTGACCTGTTAGATAAAAGTACCAAATGAATAAATAAAATATTCATTACTTTCTTTGAAACAGGGCACTATTTCAATACGTCTCTATTAATATTTTTGTAATTAACTTTTGTTACGATTTCCCTCTTTCCGTTTCTCATAATTATGGTTATCCTCATTTTTTTATGTGAACGTTATTAAGATATACTTAAACAATACATATCAGACTGTTACTAGATTTAGCTAAATATTTTATTAAGAAATTTAAAAGAATGATTATCAATTTATTATATGGATTACAATAAATTTGAAACAGAGTGTTAAAACACCGCATTCTTTTTTGAACTCTCGGTTCCATCTCATTGCAAAGAGAATACCCATACAAAATTTAACTTGCGCAGTACTAAATCTACCAACAGGAATAGTGTAGCTCTGTAATCTCCGTAATCCACTCTGTAATTACGTGACGATTCAGGGGCATAATAAGGCACTGGAGTTGCTTAAACCTCCATAACCAAATCACAACGCAACCTACGGTACGAAAAAAAGAATGCCTAGGATTTGTAAACACATCATTTATATAACAACGTAAATAGTATCTAAATAAACAAATACTCCAGAGTTACGTACAATTTACGAAACATGGAGAAAAAAAGATATATCTTAAAAATATCCAACCAAATCAAAAATATATTTTAACCTATGACACAAGAAAAAATCATTAGAATTTTTTCAAATTTGTTGCGTCTATACAGACGAAACGCGTCTTTTAGCTCCTCAAGGAGTGTTGAGCGCGTCGTGGAGAAATCCTCCGTTATTAAACATCCAGTACCCTCTAGGGGCCGCTGGGTTATCAAGTCATTCCAGTCGTCGTTACGTCAGGGAATCGCCGATAGGTAGCGTCTTCGCGCTCGCACGCGCACTTCGTCATCTACCCATCCGCCAGAATTGGGAAGGAATCAGGATAGTGGTAAAGTTTAGAACGCTTCACGGATGTTGGTCTAGCATCTGCGGAGCAGTCAGACTCGTTTTGTCGTAACAAATTTCACAAGAGGTTCATTTAAATTTGACATTTGAGATACTACATACATTGTACCCATACGTAAATATACCAAAACCCAAACGAGCCAAAATACGAAACATAACATTCACCATGGAAATACTCTCCAATGCAGCGCGTATAATTTGTGATGAACGCGAGCTTTGGAGAATCGGTGCAGTGCAGAGATGTTTTGAGAACGAAAACTTTTTACGGTGTTTTCCTACAACTCCAATATTGAAGATAGACATATTTTTTCAATAAAATCTGATAATTTACAGGTCATTACATAAGGTCATATACAGATTTTACAAAATATGTGTTATGTCCTAGTAATACTTGAAAAATAGGTGATTTTATAACATTTTTTTAAAAATCTCTCAATCATTTCTTAATTTTCTTTCTCGGGTAGAGCTTAGCATACATAAGATATGCATAGGTCACATTTTACGAAAACTGTGTTTCTAGAAAAAGCATTCGAAAAATACAATATTGATAATAGAATTTTTTCCTCGATTAAATCTGTTCTGAAAATTAGACCTTTAAAGAATGTCATGAACAATATTTCGAAAAATGAGTTTTGGCATAATTTTTCCTTGAAATTAATGCAATAACTTTAAAAAGTTCTCTAAACCTCTGCAATTTTCCTTTAATTTTTCACACGTTTGGAGCTGATAACATTAAACAATTTGGCCAAGACCATATTTTGGTGAACTATCTGTTACATTTAAAATTGCATACAATTTTGTATAACTATAATATTGATAAAAGAGAGTTTTTGCCTTAATGAAATCTATTCTTTAAAACTAAATATTGACATACAGCAAATGAAAAAAGACTTAACTTTTGAAAATTGCACATGAAAATGCTAATGCCTAATGTATTTAAGCGAAGAAATAGAGTTTAACTATGAGGCTGGTGGAGTAGGGTAACGTCAGTGGCTTGTTAGTTGTAAGAACCGTCGCTCGAACCCCAGTGTGGAGAGCAAAATTGCTGGTGAAAACATTTTTGCAGGATCAAGTAGTACTATAATATTGCGTGGTTGTAACAAATAATGCCAGAAAGTATGCGCTGCTGTAGCACCTCTGGTTTACCTTTATTGGGAAGGTTGGGAAAAGTTACCGAGAAGCAGCGCTCAGTTTTGTCAGCTCGCGAAGTCAAATATAAATACAGGTCCTACAGCAGCACACAAACTCTCGTATTATTAGTAAATATTTTGCAAATATCAGTATAGTTGACCCCTCAAAGTGTTTCTATCATGGAAAATAATTGCACAAGATGAAGTTACAGCTAATGATCACAGGTTCCGCGGGCAACCATCTTATTCATTAAACTAGAGCACCCGACTGTGTGCTTAGGATGAAAGCATCTGCTGCTTTAAAAGAAAGATAAAATTGTTAATAATTTGTCTCTCTGTTAGTCTATGGTCAACATTAACGCCTGCACCTTTCAGACGTCTTTCTATGAAATTGATATTTGCCGATCGATCTGGGAGAACACATGAACCTACGAATTGTGAAAGGGATAAGGGCTACGAAACCCTTATAATATTTTTTACTCAAAATGTTTGATAGAGCGAGATAGAGCGAAGTCCGCTTAAAAATATGGCTGAAATCTATTTTTTCTTAAACTACGAATTTTTGAAAACTGCAAAAATTGAAATTTTTCGGCACCTTTTTACCATTGCAATATGGGAGTTATACATTTTTTCCGTTAATGGAATCTGCCAGTTGGTATCAGAAACCAAACGTGTTTTCTGTCGAGATCGCTATTATATAACGTTCGTAAGATAAAATGATCATTACATATTTTTAATACTTCTTAATAATTCTCAATAGGTAGCAGAAAACGAAAAAATAAAACGGGCGCAGGTATAACAGCACATACTTTCTCGAAATATGTGGATCGGCTAAACAAAAATATAATACTACTTGAAACTGAAAAAGGTATTCCAACCATGAAATGTTTTTCGTGATGCGATTTAAACTCATGTTTTTCAGTACCACGGCATTTCTTCTTTGGTCCTATCTTCACTGCATGCCTTGCACTGCTTCACTGCACTATATGCACTGCGCCAGGAAAGTGTCTCCGCAGTGTAACCTTGCTGCTCGGGGAGCTAGCAATACAAATTATGTTGATTATCACCAGCTGTGGCACGGAACAACAGAAAACGTGCATTGCGAACTCATCTCAAATGAAAATAGATGCTGGAAATCTTCTCCTCTTGACTTTTTTGCCAGTCGTCTGGTTGCTACCAACATAAATGCAATTTTTAATAGGAGATCCTGACTCAGTTCGTGGCGGAGGGACTTTCTTGGCGCAATGTAATCCATGCTCATTAGAACGCGTCGAAAACTGGAGGACCCACCATGAACAGTTTTCAGACAACGCAATATCAATGTCAAGAAAAACGTGTGTTGCGGGTTGCAGATCGAAACCAAGCCCGCGCATTGTAAAAAAAGAAGTTGATTTCTTGAAAGAAAAAAAAAGTTGTAGAAAAAAAAAGAAATGACCAACACGATTTTTGATACATTTCATTAGGATAGGTCTTGTTTGAAAAGTTACTTTACTGTGTCACGCAGAAAACGCCCTCAACATTCGTATCACGCAGAAAATTCCCCAACAATCGAAGCCAAGCAGTAGCGAAGGAAAAAATTGATTTCTTGCAAAAAGATATGTTGTAGAAAAAAAAAACCAATCACCAACACGCTTTTCGATAGACTTCATTAGGATAGATCATGTTTGGAAAGTTACTTTACCGTGTCACGCAGAAAACGCCCCCGACAATCGTGTAGTTTTGCGGAGGATTCTGTGAATGTGCGAGCGCAGTGACGGTCGTGGACGCAGAACCACCTGTTGGCTTGGGAGGCGCCCTCGGCCGCGGATGATTCAGCAAAACCCGGCGGCTCGCCGCACGCTGTAATATTAATTTGACTTCTAATATAGGGGCTGTCAACAATCTTATTAGAGACTTTATTCATTGAAGTTGTCTCTAGCGGCAAAAGTTGCCCGTTTATTAAAAATATTACAGTATAAAGATATTTTATTTTCTCATGGCGTCCAGGCTTAGATCGAACTTTTACGTCGTGATTTTTCGTCCTAATTCGATTGATTTTCATATATAAGTTACGTCAGAATGACGCATAGCACTGAATTGAAGTTTTCACTTAGATGGACAGATATTTCGCAATAATAAGTTTCTGTTATATTTGAGAATACTGTCAGATTGAGAAACGTTGAAATATTTCCACACTGCGTTAGCAATTTCTATTGATGCAAAACACGCGGAAATGTTGGTAGACGATTTCTATTTACTTTCTCACAGTTACTCTCTGAGAAGAAAGTGTTATGTTATCGTGCGCCGAAAACGGCGAATTTGGGCAGAAAAATTTTATCGTCAGGCCCTAGTAACGAAAGAGAGGAGAAATCCTGTTGCTAAATATAGGAAAAATCCTTTAATACGGGGTGTTGACAGAATCCATGTTTTGTGTATGCTTGATAACGAAAAATCGATTGACGGCCAACGTCTCTCCGTCCGTCTGCACGTGCCCCCATCCGTCCGTTCGTTCGTCCATCCGTCCATTCGTCCATCTCTCCATCCGTCCGTCCGTCCGTCCGTCTGTCTATCAGAAGAATGTGCTAAACGCTAGAGCCTAACGTGTTTAGGCGATTTTCTCCCAAATTAATCGCTCATGATCGATCGAATCAAACTCGAGGTTTTGGGAGTTTTAAAGCGATATTTTGATTTTTTAGAGTATTTTGTATGAAGCATTTTCAAAATTTTCTCGAAAATACTCCAATTTTTTTAATTAAATTTTGCCGTCGAATAGCGTATAAACGCTTCAGAGTATGCAGATCTAATGTTCGTTGAAATGCCTAATTCTTCGTAAAAAAACAAAAGTACAATATTGAAGATAAGGTATGTTTTCCTCAATAGAATCTGTTCTTTAAAGACATATTAAAATTAGGTTCTGTTCATTTGTTCGAAATTAATTGTTTCTTCAATTTGTTTTGTATATAGAAAGAGGGCACTTAATATAATTGCGTTGCTGGTTTTCGTTGATTTCACTGGATTTTTGAAAATTGCAAATTTAGAATTAATGCGCGATAATATGTACAATTGGTGCAACACTAGTTGAAATCTTGTGAGAGTGAGTGAGTGTGTGTATGTGTATGTGTGTGTGTGTGTGCGTGTGTGCTTGTGAGGGGGAGAGTGTGTGTGAGAGAGAGAGAGAGAGAGAGAGAGAACGAGAGAGAGAACGAGAGACAACGAGAAAGAAAGAGGGAGGAGGGAGAAAACTGTATTTAGGAAACTCGATAATTCGTCTGTGTCATTTTAATGCTATTGGACATGGTTAATTTATTTCATTTTCTTAAACTGTATGTACTTAATTTTAATATATTTATTTCCATCTATTTATTCCGCGTTGACTTTTTTATATTTTATTTTAAAGTTTATGACTCAACAATCGAAAAAATATTTAAGTTAAGTATTTAAACTATCGAAGTTCAACTTACCGTTGTGTGTTTTGGTCGGCATTTGTGGAGGAAAAATTTAATAAATAAGCTAAGGGGAGCGTTCTTCAATATATCCCCTTCACGAAAAAAATTGTATTAGGAGGGGGAATGTGTTACCTCTTAGTCCCCCAGTGTTCACGCCATGACATCGGACTGGCTAGGTAGTCAGGTTGTATTCAACCCATATCTGGAGGAAAATTCTATCAGATCGGCTCAGCTTTTTCATGGTTTCACCCATTAAAACATAGGCGAATGCCGGAGCAGTGCCTTAACAAACGGGCTACGAAGCGCACGCGATCTCCTTCCTCATTCTATCTCTCGTGGCTTGCACTCACCCTTGGATGAACTGCACTATCACACTTGTCGGGAGACCAGCCAGGATGTTAAAACTGGTCACGGATGGAGTGATTGGGAGAGAACCCTGGAGGTGAAATTTTCCCGCCAGCCGACGTGTGGGTCGGCGCCGGCTCTCACGGCCCAGTAAATAAGGATCAGCGCCACCTCGAGACATAAGAAACATTCACCACACCAACGAGACTAATGACTGTAGTAAGTGTAGTGACTGTAGTGTGCCCGTAAACATTAATCACGTGTTTAAGCCATGATTGGGACATCTCAGAATTCAATGAAGCTGCATTCTGTATCCAGAATCCCCCTACACCATCGTAACCACGCTCGCGAACGTCCTGCAAGCGCTCCGTATCACAACTTGTGAAGCATTTTCTGTCTCTCTGTTGGTCGATCGGTTTTGCTACGAACCTAAAGGAGGTCACAGTAATTTTGAGAATGTCACACGATTCCGTCTGTGGGTCGCAATCGTAGTACTAGCAATTAACACGGACGTTGTAGACATGCCTTCCCTGCGAGCACGATACGAGCTCTGTGGTACTGGCCGGTCGCAGCTGGTTACATGCCAAATGCAGGCGGGTTGTCCAAACGACGATGTAGTACCGTTACGAAGCAACTGTTTCGATAACTACAACTGCTCGCTAGTGGATAGGTGCCTTCCGAACTGCCGTCGTTACTTCCCTACGTATCTCATGGTCCCCCAACCTCTGAAAGAAACAAGTCTCACGAATACTCTGTGTACAAACGAATTCGAACAGATAACCTTAACTTTTGTGATATAATTGTTAAACACATTTTTTAGGAAAAATGGAACTCATATATTTAATTCAAATATCATTGGTGGTCATAAAATCACTAACCAAGACATTTAATCTCCTTAGTACATGATTTTCGTATTTTCACAAATTCTCCCTTTCAACGTCCATTGCGAATGTAACACAAACACTTATCACGCCTTTTTTCGTATTTTGTGCTTGCTGCCGTGAGTGTTGCCTATTCATTAGTGAATCTGGTTTCTTAACTTCGTTTACAGAAATTCCTTCATATGGAGCGATTAATCGTGATGTTAATTTGATCAAGTTCTTTAGTCTACACAGTATACTTTATGAACTCTCTTATCTACTTGAGGTAGCGCCCTAATAATAATAGTTCATGTATCAAGGACATTTATTAGTACTCTTTTTGATGAGGTTGATAATATTCCGAATTCTAAAAAGTCACATCGTGACCTAGAAGAAAATATGTTCAATATTTCTTTTACTCTCTTTCCTTCAACCTAAATTTACTTCTTTTATTGTTTACTTTATATACTCTCATATAGTCATCAGAAGCATCGCAAACTGAAAAGGAGACGGGAGCAAACTTGTTCGTTCTTCGCTTGAGGTACAGTTGCAAGAGAAGATGCTAGAGATAAATTCTAAAATTGTTTCAGTTTCCAGCGTTAATAAGACTTGATTTCGTTTATTACTTTTGTATTTTGTGGATGTTCTGTTTGCTTTTACGGACTAGGTAGAGAAAACCTTCAATTTATTACGTGTTGACTAAAGGATTATTATCTTTCAACGTCATTATCTTTCTATCTGCTGTGTGCCAAAGACCAAAATATGGGCACTGGATAGTTTTCTGGGATTGAAGCAATAATTCACTTTATCTACTCTGTGAGACATCACTGCCACCACCATCTCCTCGGTATGTTCCCTCGTCATTCATTTTGACTGCAATGTCTATTTTCGTAGCTATAGAGAAGTGGATCCGCAAGTAGAGAAAACTGTAAAGTGAGTAGAGCCAGCAGGGGGAGCAGGCTCATTTTTTGCATGTCTACCTGTAGCAAACAGTTCACAATGCCGCGTCCTAAATTTCTTAATTTAGTTTAAAGGTTTCTTAAAGTTCGTCGCAATATGTCTGCTTACAGCAAACCCTTTGAAATGTCACGAATTTCTTAATTTAATTTAAAGGTTTCTTAAATTTCGTCGCGATATGTCATTGATGTAGAAATCGTTCACTAGTTGGCGAGTCTCACTCTCATTGAAATTGTCAAAGATATTCACGCTCTTTCTGTATTATAATATGAAATAGCACATGATTCTACTGATTTAAGAGAATGTATTTACTTAATTATTCTGCAAACGAATCTTTTCAAAGCACGTAAGAGCCATTACTCGCTTAAGAACAACTTTGATGTTTTAAACTGCATCTTTTGATTCTATCTTCATGCACATTTGCATAACCTTCACTCAAACAACTGTAAATTATTTCTTACTCTTCAACGAGAACCGTAGGAATCAGAATAACCACGTTGTCGTGATTTACGAAAACGTCACAGAGACAACTCGCACAAAAATAGCACGCTGAAATTCTCCACTCGAGTGAGGAAACGCGACTGAATGCTTGCGGAAAGCACGTCGCGGAGAGGCGGAAATGCAGGGTGACTGTTTAAACATCTGGCCAAGGGCTGTCAACTCGTTGCCAAGGGACTCGCTCTCCTTCAAAGCAGGGTTTACCAATCAGTTTGCGTCGACCACCTTTAAAAAAATTGTTTGCTACATCGACCTCCTAACATTTTTCTCTGTAATTTAACCCGTTCATAATCATTGCTCAAAGACATCCACTTAAATGACTTGAAAATAATTATTCCATCTCGATAGATAGCAATACTTTCGTAAATATCTCGATTTCCAGTAATCGGGGACAATTCCCCTTCTGTTTCGCCGAGTAATCTTGATGGTTCTCATTTGATAGAAAAATCTTGAATTTTTCATACAGAGTGAATTTTGTAAGTTATTTTCAAATGTTTAGTAAAAATCAATTATAAACTTTCGAAAAATAAATATTTGCACTCATTGTTGGATCACTTGTTTTTCGATACTATGTGTTCACTCTTAAATAACTTGATAAGTCTTATTCATCCATTGTACCTTATTTTATTATACCTTAATATTTTTAAATTATCTAAGGGTTTTTTAATGTATCTTTTATATTTCTCAATACACCTGAAGATGTGACCCATCTGGTCGCGAAACGTGTTGTTTTATGCAAATAAAACTTGAAAATTAATTGTTTGATTGTCTGTAATATAAGAAGGATTCTACTGTGTGTAACAATAATTAAATAATTGTCGATTTTTCACTTCTCGAATCTGATGAAGTCGATGAAATCATGAAACTTGTATAAAAATTCTACTACAAAAAGTAACCCATCCGTTCATCCAATCCGGGATCCGCCTTTTCCCCTACCTGGAGCATAGCTAACTCATTCGCCAATTGTTTAGAAACCCTATCTCTGCATTGCACTCGTGGTCGTTGAACATCGCAGATTTCCTCATACTCACGGACTTCAAGGCGATGACTCGCGGTGGAGTATTTATTTTATCGGTCACATGCGTCTTCACCCTTGTTAACATGCAACGATATAAGTTTGTTAAGTGCACTTGTACCTACCTGTAGGTTAAGAAATTTAAAATCCATAGCAATGGGTTTTAACATCCTTAGCAACGTAAATAAACAACCATAGATTCATCGCAATTCAAATGTTTATTAAGAAGAAAACATGGTTGTATATTAATACGACAATGTAAATATACAACAAATTGTAATATTAATACGACGGTTAAAGAAATGTATATTAGGTAAATTAACCACATTTTCCTGGCATTCCACCAAATGAAACTTTTCTCTGGTATTCATATTTACTGACAATCTGAAGATGTCGCCACTGGAAGTAGACGTGCCATCTTCCCCACCGAATATCATTTATTTAGGTATCTTTAGGTTCAGGAGAATTATTTGCATCAATTGTGTCTCGAATCACGGTGTACGAATATTGTTTCAATAGATATATCGCAAACACTACTGTCCAGTATTGTAGTAATATGCCATAGCAACAGAATTCAGTTGTGTAATATCGCTAAGTAATATTGTAAATGTTCGCATAAATTATGAAATTTAATTGTGACCGATAAAATGCGGAAATGTTACAATGCTATTACTGCCCCATTCAAATTAAAAATTTCGGCTCCGCTACACTTCGCCTCGATTTTTAACTTTTTACATCGGCAGTAATAACACTAGGCAACAAAAAAACAACGTTTTTTCATACCTCCTGGATGGAAATAAGTGATTTCAAAAGAAACGATCCCGCTGTTTCCGAAAATCATTATAAAACCTTTTCTCTCACGCAAGATTCAAGATTTATTATCATATTTATTATTTGAAACAAACAAAATCCTATATTAATTTCCGTATTGTCACTCCAGTTATATTACTACAAAATATTATGAGCATGCTTCATTGGAGGTAAGAACAAATTAAAAATGAAATACGTATGTTTGTGAAATAATATACAGACATTAAATTGGTTTGTTGGTATTCTCCACAACATTAGTAGAGCAAGTGACAATAATTTGAGTTTTCCTTCCAACCACAACCTATGGTTCGTTGTACAGGTGACACAAACACTTATGAGCAGCCCATGTTTTCTCCTCATCACAGAAACGACGCCAATGTATAAAAACACGCAAGTTCAATAATTTCGTACATATATTTCCTTTGAAGATTGGGTGTAAATCTTCTACAAACGTAGAAGAAGTTATCAGGATGATTCGCACACTTTCGATGTAAAATAACAATTTGAATTTTATCGAAACTATTCAATTCTCCAGATCGTGTTGCGAATTTTACTTGATAAAAACACAGAACTGTAATGTATTAATGAATCTGAGGCACACGCAAACCAGACACGAACTTCACTCGCACTGCGGGTACAGTTCCGTATGACACCCGCTGAATCTGCCACTCGAACAGCTATTCGATACTTGTATTCTTACGATTCTTACGAAGGTAAGGAACTAAGATAATTAATTTCAGTGACTGATGTGCAGTAGCATATATGAGTGTGCACGTAATTTTTTTTCAAAACATCCACTATTATCTACCAAGACCACTGAGACCTACTCCTAGTAATTGAGAGCGACTTCCAGACGCAAAAAATGTAGACTGCAATCTTCAAATACAGAAGGTAAAAAACACGCCAACCTAATTGCGTTGGTATCTGGTGAAAGTAATATGGATGAACTCTTCAAATATTTTATTTTATTTTTAAATAAATTTTATGCATATTGAATGTACATAACTTACGGGTGTAATTTAAATGTATTTGCATTAATAGCAAAATACGGTATACACTTATGGTATATTTAAAAACGGTTACAAGATATGACGTTTTTCTTGTGATATTCGTAATCTATGAATAAAATTGAGTGTGTTATACACTCTACTTTTCTGGAGGTACAAATCATCTCCTGTAGTGTAATCTATCAAATTGTCGTGTGAACAAGTGATACGAGCTTAATTAATTATTCCAATATGTAAGCGAACATCATATTTGGGTGATTCCACGAACTTGTAATATTTTCTATTTACACTATTATGAGGTATCACTCATTGATATGTAGAAAGGAAGAAAATTTGAAAAGGATAATTTGCGTTACAATATTGTATTCGTTCCTTACATCGAGTGAAATTGTTATTTTCTCTTATGTTATTCAACATCTTATACACTTATTAAGTCGCGGATGTTGATATAACATATAAAGGTAGGTAAGAGATAACATAAAAGAATATAAAATTAACTAGTTATAAGAATAATTAGTAAAAGAACACAAATTATAGCATACTTAAAATGATACTTCTCTCTCCTCAACCTTTTTCTTGGGGACACGGATACGACCATCACCAAAATTAATGTAATTACTATTCTCTCTTGGTCTTTGCATTTGCTGTTGTGTGTCAAATAGTGTGGTGCAATTCCTCGAAAAGGATACATAGATGCTTTGCGTAACGTCATATACGGTACATATATTGTAAGGGATGGATGTTGTCAGGGATCGGATTTTGTATGTCATAATTATCTCAATGGATTGGAGGATCTCTGACTTCACTTTACTAAATGTTCATTTACATAGAATTCCCGGATCTTCTCGTCATCTTCCCGAGAAGTATCGATTAGTCGAGTCAACATTGGCGTCAGAGCTTACCGTTCGCAACGAGCCCTACTGAACCCCAATATTCTCTACCGTGCCTCACAATCACTGCAGGTGTGCGGCTCTCTTCCAAGCAGCTCAAGAGGTGGAATCCATTACGTAATTAAGTATCTACATTATTATTATTATTATTATTATTATTATTATTATTATCATTATTATATTAATACCTGTAAGGTAAATTAAAACGTAGAACAATTATGTATTAACATGGATGACAAGAATAAGACGGAGTGCGTTTGACGAAGAACTGCGGATTGATATCTGGAAGTATGATTATCTTTTACAAAACCTTTGTACCAATTAAGGTTTTTTATGGTTACTTTCCAACATATTTAGTCATATAGCGACCACTGTGTGTTTTACACTGTATATGTAACTGCAGGGAGAACACGTAAAGACAATATACACAAACACCAGACACACATTCACACACACACATCCTGACACTAGACTAACATCCATACCCGACGCGGGATTCGAAGCCGAGATCCTTCGTGCAGTGGCTGCTATGGCCCATCAGCCTTAATGACATTGGCTGTCCTGGCTGGTTAAGGATTATACAAATTATTTTGAATAAGACGAATATTAGATTGATGATTAAATTGATGGCCGAAGGGCGAAACGTTCACAAAGAAAGGTATAGATATCAAACAACCTCTGTTAAATTAAACATTAGCTCCACAATCATAAATGAGTAAATAATCAGAGCCATAAACCTGATACGGCTTCTAAATTTTTCTAACGTTTATAATCCTGCTGCTCTCTCACACACACACCCAATCACAAAAACTTACTAATGTCGTACGTATACCGCCAGTTAAATCTTCAGTGCCATTTCCAACGTCACTCACTTTCCCGGTGCCTCTGACACATAACTCTCATTTCATTCATCGTTGTCTCTCCCCCATTGTATTTTATCTCTTCCATGAATCTCGTCCAAACTGCTTCTTATTCCTCACTGCAACCGACTATGCCCCTTATTCCCCTATACTATGCCCCTTAAAACGGTAATGACGGGGCCCTTAACGTTCATCAATACCTTGATGCCTTTTATCCTCTGCACTTCCGCTAAATGCTCGATGCTCGCGATGTACCTCTATGCTCCTCACCCACTTTGGCCCTAATATGTAGGTTATCACAACTCACCTTTGTACACACTCGGTGTACTCACGCACAGCGCTGTATCTAAACTAAACAAAACTGTTTTTGTTTTCTTTGTCCGAAGGACAACCTTGAATTCTCGGCTGTCCGGGAGACGCCGCGTCGTTGGCTGGGGTGCCGACGTTTCGCCCGACATT
>BOPP01000273.1:199122-210222 GCA_017312745.1 Gryllus bimaculatus
GGGAGGCGGCGGGGAACGACGCGGGTTGAGGGAAGTCACTGTGGCACGAAGCGGATCTCGGCCACCGGCGCTGGATATCGTGTAGTGCACGCTCGCGTAATGCGATAATGTGAGCATCAGTGGAGGACGTTGAGGGGTAACAGAAAATGAGAATAGAGATTTAGGGAAGATTAGGGGTAGTTGGACACGTTGATGAATTATGAGGGGCAAGAAATGCATTGGGTCGTCTTTCGGTAGAATGGAAAAGTGGGTACTAGTAAAGTGTACTCTCATAGTGATCTATATTAGGTTTTGTGACTTTCCATGAGATTTCCACAAACAATAATGTTAAGTTATATATTAATGCCGCTGAAAATCTACATGTCTTTTTAGATCAACATGGTTTTATATATAATTATAGTATTTTCAAGAAGACGTACATCTAAGAATACGTTAATGTTATTTCAGTACATTTGTTTTACTAATTAAGTTTTAGTGACGGCATTTCCTCAACTTGTTTTACGAATTTTTGATATCTGGCGTACCTGGCACACTGCGTGTCAGCGACGGCAAACCCCATTGTTTTTTTATGGAACATAGCTTAGCGTAAGGGAATGGCCGTGTTTACAGCTTTCGTTAGTGCTCATGAAAGGGTTTTGATTTTTCATATCCTGTAAATTTGCACGGGTTATGATTTACAACTGCTCTAAATATATATTTTTTAATACTGTTATTAAGTTGTTATAATAAAAGCTTATTTATTATTTTTTAAACTGACGCAATACAACGGAACGTGAAAAGAAAACTGTAAATTTCATGATGGATGATGGATATTTATTTTTATTTATGTTTAATTCTTATAATTTATGCAAATGGAATGTTTATATATTGTTAACTATTGCACACTTTTGTGTATATTTACTTTTAAATTTATTTAATATTAAAAATTAAAAAAATGAATGCGAGAAAAGTAAAAGGTCCAGATTTGCAATAGTTCGAGCGCCGTACAACAATATAGAACGCACTCCCAAAAATACTTACACAATCATCTGCTCAACTATTACCTCAACTCGTGTAGCAGGAAAACTTGCAGCAACGATAACAGCTTGTCTCAGCCAAGAACGCTCAATTGTTTCAGAATCTCTCATACAACCTCTCATTTTATCTCGCGGTGTCTTTATAGTCGAGATGCATTCGAACAACAGCCCCAGAGTGTTCGGAACGAACGGCTCAACGGCAACGAGGGAGCCATCCTTCGAAATCTTTTGGGAGGTCGTGGCTTTCTGGTGTTCTTCCGACCCTCTCCCTCTTCCATTCCTCTTCCCCCTTCACACTCCGCTCTTCTGACCACCCACTCTCTCCTTTTCCCTCTAAAACCGTTCCCCTCGCCACCGCTCCCCGCCCAGCCCGATTCCACTCTCCATCTCTTTCCCCGGCTCTGCCTGCCCTCCCCTGCCTCTGCCGGGCCTCTCCCCGCGCACGCCCCTCGAATCGACTGGCGGAAGCACCGCTAACGGCATCCCTTTCGAGGCAAGGCAGCGGCCTTTTGCGTGTGTCTACACTTTAGGACACTTCCCCACGCCGCGAAAACACTCGGGTCGTCTCCAGGGACGCCGAGTTCCCTTTCGCAGGGAAGTTTGTGGCGGTCGCGAACCGTCCTGTTTTACCTCCCGTCCCAGTGAAGCGAACAAGCATTGCCTGGGCGATATTTAAAAAGTAAATATTGCTATCCGACTTCGTGAAACGGAAAAGTTATTGGACACTCTGCATGTTTCCTTTTTATTTCATTTTGTAGCCTGAACGGTTTGACAGATTTGAATGCGTAGAGTTTGGTTGCATTGGATTTTATCTCCTGAGCGACACTGGGTATGTGAGATCTATTAAAAATGTATATTAAAATTATATTTTTCTGGAAATACACTTGATATTTCAGTGTATTTCATTTGTTAATAGAAAACAAGCAAATAAACTATGTGGTTTAAGGAGGGGAAGGAGAGGGTGAGGAAAGCAGGATTGACTGCGCGCGCATCAACTAATTATGTTATTAGGCTTCTAACCGTGGTGCACTCAATTATCTCAATGGATTGGAGGATCTCTGACTTCACTTTACTAAATGTTTTTTTTCTTCCCGGAAGGAAGCAGTGTTTTTCTCTCGCTAGAATTTGGTATCTAACTCGGAACTACGCGTCGTTTTACGGAATTCCCATCACATCTCCCTCAGTGGAGCACAGCACCGCCGGCAGGCTCTAATATCCCCCCAGTGTAGTAGTTTGAATGAATTGATTTATTTAATTTATTGTAATAAAAACAATAAAAAAACTGTATGTGAGGTATGGCGAAGAAACATGTTTTCTTGATATCCAGAATCCCTGCAGTGTATGTGGAGAGTATTTACGTGTGTGTGTAGGGAGAGGTGAGGGAGAAAAAATGAAGAGAAAAGTACACATCACACGGTGGATAGTTTGTTAGGACACTGCCAACGTATTCTTCTGTTGGAGGAGGAATTGGAGAAACTACGGAAATATATCGATGGGAATAGCCGGCTGCGAAATTGTTTGATTGGATATGGTTTTTGGGCGTCCTGCCACGGGCAATAGTCTCGCGCGTGTTGTGAATGTTATATCGGGAATTGGCTGTGTTCCCTCTATGCTGGAAAGAGAGATTCGGATCCATCAGCCTGCAAGGTTTACTCCGTCATATATCTCTCTCCAGCGGAACACCGCTTCAGACAGGTCAAGCTCTAAGCGCCTGACAGGACTCCCGACGTGCGTAATAGTGTAATGCATGTATGTGTGTGTGTGTGTGTGATAAAGGGGAATTGCTGGAGGAAAGGATGAGGAAGGAAAGGCCGTGCGCTATTTTATGTCCATTTCATAGAGTAAGGCTCTTTCATTCAAATTTTACTGATTGGAGATACCACGAATAACTTCTTATCAGAGCAGCCGGCCACTAGAATTGATCCCAGTTAGAGGATGAACTCGACACAGATAGTGTAGGAAAATTACGCCACTGTCGGGACTCGAACATAGGATCTCCCGGTATGCGTCGCTACAAAGGAACTGTTGTTGCCTTGAGATAACTCAGCCAGTGCTGCAGAATTATCTTCCACACAGTCGGTAAATTCAACCAAGTTATGAAGTCGATTATTTGCCACCGTTCATACTCGTCTCGTACAACTTCCCGATCAACGATGCTTCTAAGGCTATCATATCGATCTGGTAGAAACTAGAAGTAAAACTGTTCGAGACTGTTCAAAGGCCTTTTGGTAAGATTTTATAATTTCTAGTTTGTTTTTATGAAAGCATTAAACGTCTTAATAATTTCGTAATTAATTTAAAAAAAGAGTATGTTCTTTACAGCCTATTTCAATAATATCAAAAACAGAAAAAAACGAAATGTTGTATGCCAGTTATTTGTTAAAGTATTGGGTAAAAACGTAACATTCAAATTCAACAAATCATCATATTTCAAACGAGCATATCCTTGACACTTTTCATTACTATAGATTTCACTTTTCTTTACGTTATTTTCGTTATGTTTTCTACGTTTTCTATTACACGGTAAGATAAAAATATTAAAATAATCAGTATTTTACTTTCTTTTATTTCTTCCTTCATTAATAGACGCTTTAGTCACTTTTTAGCAAAATTATGTGGGGGGAAGCTGTAAAGGCAGAAGTGAGTAGACTACTGGACTCGTGGTTAGGCGGAAGAGCAGGCCCTATGGCCTGAGCCTCGCCATTAATAAAGACATTATTATTATTATTATTATTATTATTATTATTATTATTACTAGAGATGGCTTGTGAGTAATATGTATTTGAGGATATTAGTTCAAGACGACACGTTCGAGAAATACTTCTAATCAAGCCGAGAATTGACAACCTACATAGTAGTGGTTCTTGTTATAATACTATTATAGAAATTCAGAACTAAACAGAAAAATAAAATAATTTTGGTCTTAAAGTGTGGCGATTCTTTACAGCGCAACCATTGGAGGAAAAAAAATATCTTGCGTGAGTTCGCCTGAAGCAAATTACAGCATTTCTTCCCTTTCGTGAGGCAACGCTGTAGATAAAGATGTAAAACGTAGTCAGGAAACATCGTCTTCGCGTTTCTTCGAATTGACTCTGCGGTAGTTCCAGGGGCTTAGCCGCTCTTCACCTCGTCTCGGAACTTCGCGCGCGCCTGTCTCGGAAGGGGGTGAAGCTTCTCTTCTGTGGCGCAGAGATGCGCAGCTACTTTCATGTTGTTCCGCTGAGTTGCCGTTCCGAACCCGCGGTTGTGGCAGAGCCGGTTTAACGCCGTGGCACATGGTGCACGTATCGCGAGTCCCATGCTAAACAAGGCTCTCACATTTGCATCGCAAAATGGGGGTGGTTAGTTTGCCTTTTTCAGCGCGTTAAGCTGCCTCTACCCACTTCATTATATCCTCTAGATTATAATGTACAATTATGTACCCTCTTTGGTTGATAGGAAGAAATCTCTAGTATAACTTTTTCAGCGCGTTTAACTGTACCTGACCCCTTAAGCAGTTTCGCTAATATGGGGAATCGAAAAAGTACGTTACGATGAAACAACTACAATTGTGTTAAACCTTTTATGGCCTCCTAAAACTCCCTCTAGAACAATACAGGGCTAAACGCACACGCAATACGGTATTGCTTACACGGATGTGCAAACGATCGAGAAGTGTCATGCCAGCCATCTGCGGTTGATTATTGTTTTGTTCAAACGAACCGGTCATTTCCATACAGGAATCAAAAGCTTCACATTTCAGCTATCATCCAACTGTCAGATGAAAGTACAGAGACTTGCGTTATGACATTAAAGCGATAGAAACCTTAAATATGAACTGCGCATGTCATAATCATCTGTTTTCCCATTTGTGAATCTCGTATGCGACAGAAAAGCATTTTCACAAGCTCTCGATCGTGTGAAAAGCAGTCGTGCCGACTCTTTCGTCAGTCACGAATGTAATGAAACTTTGATTTTCCTTTAATGCGAACTTTCACAAAGGCATAAAACATCTCTTTGAATCCTATTTTGTACAGTAATTAATGGAGAATAACGTATTTTCAAAAAGCAGTGGAACGGTAATGGCATTAGCGCTGCATGGAGAAAATATCAAAGATGGGACGAGTAAAATGGGATATGATGAAAACGTTCATTCGAATCACATGTTTTGGTACATTTACATGCCAACAGATGTGTTTATTTCATTAAAGGTTCTCGGACTTTGGTGGCAATTTTTAATATTTCAGGTCGGGGTGGTCGATGACAATGGTCAGCTCGCTCATCAAATATATTTATTGTGTAGTTGAAAATATCCTACATTTATTTTCAAAGTATCCAATTAACCATTTTACTGATATTTATGTCAATGTTTTGTTTGAAATTTTGTTAGTTTGTAAATTTTATGAACAATTTTTTTGCATTTTCTTTTAAGATATAGCTGCGCGATCTAAAACCTTGAAGAAATTTCAAAATTGTTTTCAAGCCCCCTGATATCCCAAAATTGCCGTCGTAGCAAATTGGCTTTGGCCTCCGGCAATGAATTCAGATTATGTGCTTTTCACTCAGCAGAGTGCAGCTCTTCTCGGTTCCTCGCTGTGCGACGGGATGTTGATGGCGACCGGGGTGTGCGCTGACACTCTCCCCTCCACACCCAGTCACCTCGCCAAAACCAGGATTGATAGCACAGGCCAATGTTGCTCAAGGCAATATCTGCAATTGCGACTGCAACGCCTATGGCCGGTAGATCTGAAGGTGATGTTTTTTTATACTAGCTGAAGAGCAAGGGTGAGTTCAGTCGTTGCCTGAAAAAAAAATCTAGTCGTCTGCAGATCTGATTGCTAGTTTTCTGAGGTTTCTCCGAACAGCCGTGGAATATTATCTCACAGGGCTGACAGGCATTGGCCTAGAGGGGCAAATTTTTAGAGGTAGAAAAATTTGAAATCGTATATACTATTATATAAGTTTATAAACAAATAGATTCCTTAATTGAATAAAAATAATTTATTTTATAAGAAATATATATATTAATCATTTGTTATATTTAATTATTATGGGTAATTTATTTTTTTAACCATAGAAATGTAGATTTATAATGAATAATTCCAATTAAGAAGTTAAGAAGAAATATTAAGTTGGTCTAACGGCGAAATAATTTTTAATCCGACCCTGAATATCACGCAATTGCCGGAGGAGTACCGTAATAAATGGTCCGCCGATCGCGCAAGATCTTTCATTTATCTTCCTTGTTCTACTCTGCACACCATACATACACACTACACTACCGCACACTGAGTGACCCTTCGAGAGCTTGTTCTGGCCGGGGCGTTGCCCTGCTGGCAGAAAGACCTGGAGAGGTGAAACCCCCCATGCCGACGTGTAGATAGACGACGGGTCTCACGTTTCAGCAAGAGAGGAACACCGCCACCTCCTGGGATATAAATACAAGACTTACTACACAAATTACCCTAGCAAGTGATGCAATCTAAGATTATGAATCAACGCATGACATTCTTGAAATTCACAATGCATTGCTTTTGTTCTATCATATCCCTGATCCTACAAAAACGCAAAATTGTTCCAACGCTTTTCACGTACTTATTAATTTTTGTTCTTTATCACAAACATCTGTCAAAGACACACATGTTAATATTTTCTCAAAATCCTTCCTTCATCTGTTTTTTTGTGTGTGTGTGCATATAACGAACACAAAAAGAAAATCGTTTGATCCAGTTTATGCCAGTCTTTCATCAGTTAAAATACTGGAAGATACAAGGTTTTTTTTATTCATAACCCGCAGTCGGACGACGTGTGAGCGCCGTGCTCACCTTTGATTGCAATTGTTTTTATAACAAGGTATAATAACAATAGTTTCTTGAAATTCTCTACTTTCCCAGAAAATGTTTTAGGAGATTGACAGTGAAGTATTGCGAACAATCCCACATTCTGTTGCCAGTGAGCTGTTTCTTATGTTGCTGCTGCGGAGAAACGAGCACCAGGCTTATCGTCGACCATCCACGTTAGTCATTTTTCTCGTATTAGAATTTTTTGCTTAAGCCTTCAGTGTTGATCTTGATAGTAAAATACTGTGTGTTATTATTGAAAATGAATAGCTTTTATTCAGAATATCCATCGCGATTACCTCTACCTTTCCCGGTTTTTATAAAAATCAAAATCACATCCTTTTGTGTCTCTGTAAGATGTAAAATTGCTAATACATTTGTATATGGAAATAGTAGTACAACTGTTTATTATTGATTATAGACAAAGTTATGTTTTTGTTAATAAGTAAATATGTAATCTACCTTTTGTTTGCATAATGTCAATTTTAAATAATCACATATATAAAATGGAAAGATGAGTTCATATTATTTAGTCATATTAATTTTTGCGCAACGTTTCGACAATTTATTTATATTGTTATCATCAGGTTCTGAAAATTTGCGACAGTACAATAAATTATAGAATTTCAACAAGTTATTTCTGATAAAAATTATAAATGATGATAATCGTTAAGAATTTTTTTAACCCTTCAGATTTTTATTTAACAACATAAAACTTCCGTATTGTATCAAACAGAAGCTATATTGATCTTCAATGTCACCACCATAACTATGCATAATAATGGCATTCATTTACTATTAATTAGTTTTATCCATCATCGTTCAGTTTGATATTTAGTTTTAATTAACAACCTATCTTAACAATTTTGTTCCAAATTCAATATTTTTGGTTTGTCTCTGTTATGATTCTCCTTAATTGTGTTGAGTTAATGCGTTTTGTCGAGGTGAAGGAACATTGTTTCTTAAAATACTTTTGAATTGACGTATATATATCACTGAACATTCAGAACATTTTAGTAGACACACTAAATATGGTGTTTCTAATAATGGAATAAGGTCTTTAACATGTTTAATGACATTTTTTCTTATTTATGAGAATTTCTAGTTAAAAATAAAATGTATTCATTTATCAGTATATATCTGTAAAACGTTATTTATATTTACAAGAACAACAGTCTTTAGCCTTCGTGAGCTGGCGTGTTTTAGTGCGACATGCGCGATAACGAGGCGGTACGTTTGCCACCGACGAACGTCCTTCCCTTCTCATCATTTCGTTGAGAGTCTCGCAGATTATTCAAAAACATCAAGTACACATTATATCGAGTAAACAAATTTAATACAAAAATGCGATAAGGCGGGAGACACCATGCGTGGGGTCGGGCACACGGTCGGTCGCATTCTCTCAGCGGGAGCTCTTGCCCGCCGGGGCTGAGCGGAGAAGAAATTAACAGCGAGCTGGCACGGAGACGGGTGTCTGCGGCGAGAATGGTGTGATGGACATTGCGTGCAGCGCTATCCAGCGAGAGGAGAAGGAAGCCTTGTATATCTCTGGTTGCGGAGTCATGTCCAAAACTTATAACGCAGCCAGAGTTTCCCTTCGTGTTTATTAACTCGTAACTATTAATATAATTCTATCACTGTAATACAAATATCCCTGCGCTGTCAATGGCAATTTTGTGTAGATTATTCTTAGTTAAAAATTGTGTTTGTTCTTTGGTTGGCTCCACGAGTACTAATACTTAATCTTACGTACTTAATCTTACGTTCTTATCCCATGTTAAATTTATGATGAGGAAGAGGGCCCGTCAAATGGAATCTTTTTACTAGCTACTTCAGTACGACACCATGTTCTGTAAAATTGCTCTCTATTCTATGTCCTTATAAAGCTTTTTATGGATATTTGAGATTAAAATTATATTACAATAATTGTAAAACAACTTTTAATCATTATTTAAATCAATTATTAATAAGAATACTATATCTTAATTATAAAAATGTTATACTATCAAATTCAAACAATAATTTTCTCAGTTTTTAGTACATTAAATTTATTTTTCCATCAACTTAAAATTTTAATTATTTTAAAAATTCCTCCTAAATCTATGCCCCACTGGTTATTCGCGCACACACATACACACTCGCACTGACACTCCTATTCCCCCTCACACACTCGAGCGTTGCAAAAGGGTCAGGAGTGCAATCTTTATACAGAAAGAAGGAAGGAAACTAATAACAATATGGGTTCGTAAATATTAAATCACGGCATTGTCGGACTTACCAGTTTGTGCACTCGACTTACCCAAGTAATGTTTAAAGTAAACCCTGCCTGAATACAGGCAACTGCTCGTCTTCGCTTTCAGAGATGATCACGTTCAGAAGTCTCTGGTGAAGTGCGTGTTGCCAACAGATTGCCACAAAGTTTGCACGGTGAGTTTGTTTATCATGCGCAACAGTCGAATACACAAAAGGTTTGTGTTCGCCTGAGTTTAGTGGCGTGCAAAACTCGCACGGTTGGATGCGGATATCTTCAAGTATCTTTTGGTCTGGAAATCTGCGCGTTGGATACATATTCTGATCCAAACATCGCGCTCTCAAAGCATTGTCATCCGCCAAACAGTACAAGTAATTGATAGCCGTGGATTCTTCGTTTGAGTGCATTTGATTATATTAAAAAACATAAAATAAGCCTGTTACAAATATTGTCATTGGAATGTGATGGAAACCTCTTCACATGATAAAATTATAGAAAATCGACCACAAAAAAACACTTTATGATACGAATACCACTCAGAAGTGTGGAAAATTATTTTCTAGTAATAGGGGAATTTAAAGAAGCTCAGTTTATTAATTTGGTAGGGTACAAAAATATTGCTACAGCCGATTTTGCTTATGCAGTGTTGTGAGGGTTATGACTTAAAAATTCTAACCTAAAATAGTAGTTAATATAAAAAATATAAATATAAATATAAATATAAATATAAATATAAATATAAATATAAATATAAATATAAATACAAATATAAATATAGATATAAATATAAATATAAATATAGATATAAATATAAATATAAAAGCCTATTATAGTTAAACATTTTTGTCTATGCATATTTTCTCTGTTCATAGTTTTCATGTTTTTGATTCATTCTTGCATTTTCTCACAATTTTATTCACTCTTTCACTGGTTTCACTGCACTATAGCGCTGTCCCGGAGCTTTTCCGTCTCCCCGGCGAGCAGTGGACGAAGTCGTCATGATATTTTTCTTCCTTGGATTAGCGGAGAGCCGGCGGGTGGCAGAGTTCGACATGACAGGTGGAGCAAAACAGTGTTTAGCATAATACTGTGCGAACAAAATTACTCTTATTTTCTTCTTTTTCCGAAAGAACGAAACAGTGGAAGAACATTGGTAGTAGTGGGAGAACAAGACAGCAAGTGGCTCAAAACGGTATTTAGCATAAGCCCACCGGAACACAATTTACTCTTATTATCTAGCTCTTTTCCAGAAGAACATTTTCCCATTACACACACACAGAAACGGCGGCACGTTTTGCATTACACGGGACTCACATTCGTAGCAGAAGAGAAAATTATTATGTAATGGGATCTGTGATTTCCCTTTTGAATGAAAGTATACGTCCATTCTTTAGCAGTCACTCATCCACTCACTTCTCCCGCCCACTTATCCTCCCACTTACACACCCAACTCGCTATCCCATCTCCCACCTCCCACATTTCACTTATACACACGCTCAACTTCATAAAGACTTCACATCAAAACCACATGCTAGTCCTAAAGAAATCCAACAATTTCTGTGTAATTGAGCAGATGGAATTTAGGTTGTTTGTGGAGGATATTAGGTTCCAACGGAGAGCCCGGCAGTCAGGCGGTATGCGCGCGTCGGGACAAGCCGGGACAAAACGCGGAGCCGCGTGAAGCGAGCTTGCGAGAGAGGCGGTGCAAGGCGAGAGGTTAGGCGTGGGCTTGGCGAGGGGCAAGGGCTAGCGAGGGACGTGGCGAGGAGCTAGGCTGATGACGAGGGGCGAGGAGTGATGAGGAGCGAGGGGCAAGGCGAGGTGAGAGCGGGGTGCGGCGAGTCAAGAACCGAGGGCGACGGTCAACGGGCAACGGGCGCGGCGAGCAAGGGGCAAATAGCGAGGAGCGAGGAGAGGCGAGAAACGAGGCGAGGCGTCGAGAGACGAGGCGAATCGAGGGGCGAAGTGAGGGGCGAAGCGAGGGGCGAAACGAGGGGCGAAACGAGGGGCGAAG
>BOPP01000273.1:211304-221826 GCA_017312745.1 Gryllus bimaculatus
GGTGGGTTGGTGCTGGCGCATTGGTGTCGGTGGCCGGACTGCTGCGTCTGTGGGGAATGGCTGTGTGTGTACACACGTTGCCGCGCACCGCGTACTCTTCGCGAGAATCCGTCGGTGAAGATGTGAGAGGGGGAGAGGGAGAAATGGGTGACGCCGCGTTAATCGCGTTTCTTGTAGCGTTTCATTCGATATTTGTTTTAACGGAATTGTTTGGACGTTACGTTTGGAAGAGTCCTGTTTCCGAGCGCGGTGCAGAGTGGATTGTTTTATTGGATGCTTGCAGAAGACAGAGAGATAGTCCCGTGGGTTTGGAAGAATATATTCGTTTTAACATGATATTGGAGATTCAATTCCGTAAGAATTGAAGCATATTATACAGAATAGTTCAGAATAAATGTTTCAAATGGTACGAGTATGTTAAGAGATGGATGATGATCAGTTTTGCCAAAGATCAGAGGAAAATCGAATTTAATGAAGTTAGATATTTGAATGCTCAACACAGTTGGTGGACACACTCTCATGTGTTGCTGTTTGACAGGAAGCATTCTGATGTAGTCAAAGAGATTTCGTGAACCCGCCGAACACCGGTGAATGAGAGATTCATTAACAACCAACGTATGTTACCATACGTGTAACTTCCTTATATATTTCCCACCGCACGTTCATGGTAAAAAAATAATGATTTTTAAAAATCCACCTACATGCCTTAAAAAGTGTAAGATTTACTCTGTGACATACAGTATAGTCATTCTCATTTCTCCTTATTGAACGGAATGCTGTCCATCATGGTAGGGGTTTTCGTGTTTCCTTTGGTCTTGCAGGCTAACGCTGGGATGGTTCTACCGAAAGGCCTCGACCGCGAAACAGGCGTCGCTAACCGAACTCGTTTGGTGTATGAAGTCACGAAGGTTAAGCGAATTCGTGACATCGCGGGTTCCTGGTTGGGTGACCGACTGGGAATTAAGGGAACTAACGGCGCCGAGGTCAATTGCCCTTTACGGGGCATACAATGGCTGAAAACGAATAAGAACTGTAGCTAAGGGGTCATGCTCTCCAGGCCCGTAGCTCGCAGGCACATGTGGATTATTCGGCATTAGTATCTTGTGATAAGTGTCAGTCTGTCTGCTTACTTATCAAACCAAGCAGACAAAACAGTTCGCGTATTATTTGTTTCTGGTGGTGGTGGTTCGTTTGGTGCTGGTCATTGATTTCTGCATGTGACACGGTTGTTTCGGCAAAGGACCGCTGTATTGCCGAGGCGCCGCGACGTTGAGAGAGGAGTGGAAGCTAGTTTTGATTTTCGCCCCTAATATCAGGAAGGCGAAAGGCTTGATATGAACCTAATTGTTATTAAAAACATTAGTTTTAATGACAGTCCCCCTTTTTGTTCGTTTCCCTGATTCATTGAGAAAATATTGCGATGACTTCTTGTTTTGCTTCTTGACATAAATGATCCTTCACTACACGCAAGTTTTATTACCTCTTCTTTAGCTAGTTGTGATAGGAGTATAGATACTATTTCGTTAGTAATGCTAAAAAAATGAGATCGCTTCTTACTTATATACCGCTGCACGTACGTCTTGTAGAGGAAATGTCTACTTCTCAAATCTTGTTACCTCACTTTTTTGGTACTTTTATTCGCCCTTCAACTATTTATGGATAAAAGGTGGGGAGACGATCCTGGTGCTTAAGAAAATGTGAACAAAATTTACTTCTACCTCACACGTCACGTACAAATTTTATTGCTCTTCGGCGAAAAAATCAAAACTCATCAATCATATCATACCCCAAACCCAAGGCTAAATACGATGGCTCTTTTGGATCACGAGGCTTGGTGAGACGCACTGTTCGGAAGCAGTGTTGCCAGGTGGTCTTCATCATTTCCCACTAGAATGCGTTGCGAAAACCATCAAAACCTACAAAAAAACTAAAAAAACGGCTTTGAAACGTTATTACTTCGTGTTTAACATATATGAGGAGGTATGGATATTAAAGAAATACTAAATTACGTGATGATATTTTTATTTTACTGTAAACACCAATATTTGTAATATGTAAAAATATGTGTAACAACTATTTATAAAAAAATGTACATACATACTCACATTGTATAAGTTTTTTAATGTGTTCCACCCTCTGTACGAGTTGTCATGGGTGTACAAGAGGTATCATGGACTCACTCATTGTAATGACTAAGAAAGAGATAATGATAACTCTTGTAAAACTTTTGTTGAATTGTAATCGGTTTCATTACTTGTTTATTGCTGCGATAGATTCCTTTTCATTAAATGCGTTGGCTTCTTCTACCAATCTTTGTTTGTGACAAACAACCGCCCAATTTCAAACGAGGGGATTCATTCATATAATCTTACACGGTCATAACAGTTTTTACTACGCTTATTTCAATAAACATACCTGGAATAATCGTAGGGAACAAGTTTTGGGTTTTGTGATTTTTTGATAAACAATGTATATTTAAAATAATTACACTCAACGAAAACCCCCACCAAAAACTTCCAAATATATTTTGCGCTCTAAAAATCCACTAAAGACCCGACAAAAAAGTGGGAGAAAGCCCCATGACCTGGCAATACTGTTCGCAAATGGAGGCGTACGACTTCTTTCCCTACTCTGCAGTGCACTGCAGAGCTCGGTCGGTGCGCGTTTTATCATCCGGCGCGCAAATTCTGACGACACCTGCTCTAAGGATATGACGAATCCCAACGTTTTCTTATTAACATATTTATTTGTTTTCAGAAGGGACACGTCGTTTAGTATAAGCACTTTAGAGACAAATTTTTAAGCTTATGCTCGTTAAAATCTAACTTAATCTACACGTTGTATATGAGACTTTCGGAAAGAACTTCGGGGTTGTGTGTCACGGATGGTTAGGATTTTGAAAAAGGCTTCGAAGGGAAATTTTTCATTGAAGTGTTGGTTCGGTTTTTCCCTTGATTCAAACGGCATTCTGTTGGTATGTCTGTTGCGTGTTGATACAAATTGTGCAATATATGGGCTATTTGGTCTATTACTGTATTGATGTTTAATTGGGAATTGAGTTGTTTATTACTTATCAAGAAGGGGGCATTTGTGATTAATTTGATATATTTACTTTGGATTAATTGGAGATTATAGATATTTGTAGGGGCTGCGTTTGTCCATGTTCGGCACGCGTAGACCATTAGTGGCCTTATTGTCCTCTTATATATTGTTGTAGAGTTTGTACAAAAGATATATATATATATATATATATATATATATATATATATAAAGAGATAGAGAGAGAGAGATTTGTGCTTGCCGATTAGTGGCCGGAGTTGAATTAATTTGTTTCTTGATTGTTTAATTTTAATGTCTATATGGATTTTTCAGGTTAGTTTTGAGTCCAGGTGAAGTCCTAAGTACTTTATAGATTGCGATGGGGAGGTCCACGTGACGGGAGTAATCACAAAGTGAACAGAAACTACAGGATGTTAGATTTATTTCCTCGTGATGTGTTTGGTTTCACTCACCAAGTGTAAACAATAGCCAGTTAGTCTCACTTTCTGCGGCAGAGAAATTTCTCATTTCTCATATTTTATCAAAAATATGTTATTCTTGGAAAGGAAATGCTATGTTTAGTTCGTTTGGTTGTATTCTTTTTATAAATCGTTTCTCATTTATTACTGAAACCTTCCTGGTTTTGCACAACTGTGGTTGGTGGCAACATAATCCCTAGTTTTTAATTGCCTCTTCTGTCCAATTTGCTGAGTAACGTTTGTCCCGTTGCTTCAACCGATTTCATATTCCAATTCCCATCACAGTTCTGTTCTATGGATTTGTATTCACTCGTTCAAAGAGGGGTTTGAATTCTGTGTAGACCGATAAGTATGATATCGGCTTTGAAATAACATAATAATTCTTAGAACCACCAACATTCTATATTTTTCATTGAAATTAATTCATTTTACCCTATTGGTTATGAATGTTCGTTATATGTAACCGGAACAAAAGCTGGATTTTTGGTAATCTATGTAAAAATCTGGCAGTCTATAGTTTGCTTTGGTCAACCGATATTCCGAGAAACCTGTTTCATTTGATCCTGCTACATAAATAAGTATACAAACTCATGTGTACGCGTTTGTTTTTCATTCCGATTTCGAAATGCAGATCTTTGCAGTTCCTAACCACTCCAGTTATTTCTTTAGCATCGAAACAAGCTTGCAAGAATAAACATTTTGACTAAATTTCAATATGAATCGTAATCTACAGTAACTAAAAATTATTCTACAACTGGTAATTTAAAGTAAAATTATTTTAAATATTTCTCTACACACTAGAGCATACAAGTGGTTTGCTAGGTGCTTCAACCTTCTTTATTCAGCGAAACATCTCAAAGTAGAACCCAAAGATTCCATATTCCACATCCTCAACAATATTGAATTTACTTGGACTTATATTGACTTTATTTGAATGTACTTGGACTTGAATTTATTTGAACATATACGTTTCTATTCCTCTTTACTTGTACTGTACGTGCGTTTTCCCCTGGAAAATGCGAAATACACAGAAAGAGTATATCACAAGCGATCCCGTTGTGTTTTCATTGTAATCTTTACCTGATAAATCACGCAGTCTGATAAACAAACGCCGCTTTCAGTGCATTTTCCCTAATATATTGCTATCAGCATTCACTATAGCCGAACAAAAAAAGAAACAAACAATAAACAATACACGATGAAATAATGCCACACTAACTATGCACAGACATTCAGCGCGGCATCTGGCGCAAAAATGAATCACTTTATAAAGCAAGACTTTTCAAGATCATCATGGTAATGAGCAAGATAGAAACAGCGAAGTTGCGATATCTGGCAGTAAGATGCCAATATGTGAAATAGTGGAGCCTGACATATTCGTACCCCATATGGCACAGTCTCGCTAGATTGTACTCAATATTTTTAAAAAAATCCCAAACATTGAAACGATTTTTCCCCTCTGTTTTTGTCGATTAGAACAAAATACGTCTATAAAACAGGTAGGGATCTCACTTTCTGTGAACTCTCGGCATTTTCAAAAATCACAACCAAAAAACGTTGAAAAACTACAATATTAACATTGGACATATTTTCCTTTATAAAATTGTTATGAAATACTATTCCTTTAAAGAAGGTCTTGCAAAACTTTTTGAAAATACGAGTAGTTTTCACCTATTTTTTGCTTGAACTCAAATGAATTATAAGAAAACATTTTTTCAAAAACATCTCAATTCTTTTTTGGTATATAATTTTTGGTAAACTATCTGCAGTTTTTAAATTTGAAAAAATCAACATTGCAAAAATACAATATTGATGATAAAGATGTGTTACCGTAACGAAATGTCTTCTCCAAATTAGATATTTAAATTAGGTCATGTAGAATGTTTTGAAAATCCGAGCACTTTTGACGTATTTTTGGCAACTTGAAAGCAATTTATAAATAAATGTGTTTAAAAACCTGCTCCAAGTTTTTTTCGTGAACACAACAAAGGGCGCTGAAAAAATAGCGCAGGTCTAATTTTCGTTGAACTCTCAGAACTTTAGAAAATTGCTAGTTTCAAATAACTGGAGAAAGTAAGTTCTGTTTGAGCACAAATAGTTTTGAATAGCTTGGCCTAACATAGTCCATACTGTTTTGTAGTACTTTACTCAGCTTCGTTTGTACCGTAAATATTAGTCAGTATGAATTTATGTTTACTGAACTCTGGAGACAGCAGATATCATGTTATTTCTTTATCATTCCGATTCATGTACATGCACCCATGCACCCATGCAGGAATGAATGATGTTTCCGGGCACGTCGACTACGCCTATGTTTATAATAATTTTGGAATATTAGCAAGTTTGTAGAATTATTATTCTCAGCTGTTTTCTAGACCGATTGTTTTACATTATGTTGTTCTTTGTCAGTTACTGTCTAATCAGCGATCTGAGCGGCTTTCTGACGTACACTGATGGGAAACCAAATCGATGAGCAACGTGTACCAATGATTCGCATTCATTTCATAAACGTTGTTTAACTTGCGCTGCAACTGTTGGGCTCCCTATGCCCTCTGCCAGCTGGAGAATTTTTTAATGAATGTTTTATGTAGCTGGAATGGAGAAATATTCTGTGAAATTTTCTTTTGATGAAATATTATTTAAAAATACGGTTCTTTGTTTGAAATTGAACCTGTTTCAAGTTTAATTAATAGCGTGGGGAAAGCGGGATCTTTGAATTTCGGCTTATATTATCTGCCCGCTTATATCGGTTTGATGATTTAATTCATAGGAATATATAGTTTTATCTGCTTTTAGACATGATTCGTATCCAGTGTTAAAATTTTAATGTAGCAACGACAACGGAACACTTGTAAGTACTTCCATACAATTTAACTGCGCACACTGAATTGACAATGAGGCATTGACAACGGGCTTTCGGGTCAACTGTTTTACAACATGTCGAAAACGTCGTCCACTGTCCTGAACAAAGTATAGCGAATACTTACACGGCTCTATAGGAGCGACATTGTTTCTTACTTTCGCTTCTCTTGAGATTAGAGGTCAGGGCTTCAGCTAATGCCAGAGGAGTACTATTCATGAGCCCTCTCCAGCACTTGCACTGCTATAGGGCCCAGACATAAACTTGCACGCATGAACTACTGCTCATTGAGACCGTATTACCCAGACCCATGCAGACCTCCCAATGGGACATTGTTCGCGATTTATGGGCCAAAGAGGCCCTATCGTGTAAGGGATCTACCCCGACGGTAGATCTCAGGTTCAATATCCAGAACGACTAGGATTGTTGTAAGAAAGGAAAACTTATTTGCGTGGTCTACAAGATACCAAAACAATTATAGTGTCTTGTGTAATCTAACGTTAGATGTATTTCGTATTCGATATTTTTCGTAAACCTCTTAAAATTTTTGTGGTCACAGGCAACCCTATATTCAATATCACTTATTTAAGAAACCTCTGCATCATTTTAATCTGGCTTGACAGTTGAATGCCGAGCCACAAAACGACTACCGGCTTCCATTCAGCAGACAACTGATGATGATGGCTAAGCCATCGAAAACTGCTCTTATATTAAATACTATTGTTGGCAATGACAACGTTTATAATTATTTCATGAAAAATGCCAACGATAACGCACCACAACACCTTTATGGCTTGACAGTACTGCTCTAGGAATGTATCACTATTGGTAGAGAGAAGGAAAGAAATAGGATTTCTAAAAACTTCCAAATCATCAGTGTTGACGTGAAAATATTTCAACGGCATGACCTTTTTATCACCTCCTCCTTGAAAGGTTTTGGAATGAAAATCCTTGCAACAGAACATTCTTCATAAAGGAAATAAAAAATATTTTGATATTCTCTATTTACATAAAAAGAGCTCCTGATCTTGCCATGACCGTAGTTGTCAGTTCAAGAACATTCTTTCAGTTCTATTTGTACATTTTGTATATGTATTTCAACTTTATCGAGAGAAGAAATACATTATTATTATTATTATTATTATTATTAGTGAAAAAACTTCTCCTTTAGCGTCTCATGGTTATTCGTTTTTTAAATGTATTAACAATAGGAATATGATTTATATCTTTAAAAGTAAAAAAAATAAAACCCAGTGTGACGTAATCATATGACCCATAGTCATTTCTCAATTAAAGACTCTCACCATTGAATGCAAAGGCTGGGAACAATGTAAGTCACTGCCTCTTGTAAAACTCCACCTGTGGTCTCTCCGTGTTCAGTGTGTCTGGAATGACAATCTCCTATTTCATCCCAGTCTGTAGCCCTTTCACTGCTACTCGCTGCACGCCGCCGGGATGTCCGCTGTGCTGATTCATCGACCGGGCGAGGGACGCCTTTGCACCTAGCACTTAGCACTTAGCACCTAGCACTTAGCAATTAGGACTTAGCACTTAGCACTTAGCACTTGGCGCTAACGCGTCTCCGTCGGCGGCCGAAGTGTGGTCATATATTTTATGTATTTCCCTACCCTTATTTTTTCATAAATTACTCTCTGGATGTGGCGGATCGACGTGGTCGAGGCGTGGCTAACTCAGCGCTATGGCGTGTGGTAACTCAGCGCCTTGCGTGTCCGAGTCCCGCCGAGGGCATGGTTGTTTGTCCATTGCATTTCATTTATGTGTGTTGTTGCGGAAGGCCTTGTGAGTCTGCTAACCACAGTTCGACGAGAACGCAAGTGTGTCTAGTGTGAAAAGGTTAATGTTCCCGGGGAATAGGTGTGTTCCCGTGTGGGACAGTGGTACCCGTTGCGAATAGCGGAAATCGATGTTCCTTGAAGCTGGAAAGCGCCACAGGAAATGTAATATAGGTGATCGCGCCGCCATTAGTTATTGAATAATAAAAACATATAAAAATAAACGAAGTCTAAATTCAAAAAAAGATTACAAATATTATGCTATGTCATTGTAACAATAAAAGAACACCGAATACGAACGAATCCATGGGCTCCGAATATAAAATGAACACCTGTCATATTTTTCTTCCGTCTCCAGCGCACAACCCTATGCAGAGCCGACAACTTCAGAACTATTCAAATACTGGAAACATTACCGTATCTTTTTGCAACGAAAGGAATCCCTATAACTAGAGGCCGAATTTTAATGAAATGTCTATTTTTCACTTAAGAATAGACATTAATTTTACTATGTTACGAGAAAAGGAAATGACCCATATTTATATTACTTTTTTTTGCATTTTTCGTCGATATCGACTAATAAGTCATTTCTTAACTTTTCCGTCATTTTTAAAGCATTTTCGCTGACTTCGATTTTAATGTCATTTTATTGGTACTTGCTTCAAATAATATTTACGAGATGCAATAAATTCTCCAGAGGATTCCTGAATAGCTTATTTGATTTCTTCGCTTAGAAATCTTAAAGTCAGCCGTTGGTAGTGTGTAATCTAAGGTTTCTGTGTAGCCTATCAGCGCCAATGTCGGTTCGGGTGATTTCGCTCTAAACTAGACAGATTTTCTGGTAATGAACAGTCCAAATCAAAACTTTGCAAGCTAAGTTCACTTGAACGAAAAAACTCACTTTCTTGTCCAGATTTCTTTTACAGTGTTATCACTCGGATTGTCATGATGTCATGTTATAGAGAAAATGTCAATTTGTCATCAGCAAGTGCGTATTCTTTCGAAATAGAGTCGCGAAGTTTTTATTACAAGTTGCTGTCCTCGCTAGGTATTTAAAATGTAATATTTTGATATTCTATAATGGAGTTTCTCTCAACAAAACTGTTAAATCCTTTTTCTTTGCTCTGGGATTCCTTCATTTTATCCGTATGAAGGTCAATCCTTCTATTGATTATTTCGTGTTTCCTAGCACAATAACTGCTTCGGTCATTAGTCCCATAAGTGTAGGGCATGCTTTTTTACAGGAGATAGCGCCCACCAGCCCCCGCTGGATGCTGAGCTCCGGCGGAGACATACACGTCGGTTTGCGGGGTCTCCGTTGCTTCTATGCTATCCATAGGAACTAATTTTATTAACCACAGAAAAAAATCTGGAGTACTCGAAAATGTTTATATCATTATTTTCTCGTCCATTGGACAATCCCTAACTTCTTGTTAAATTTTATTTCAGCTTTCTGTATTCTACTTAATCTGATCTTTGCGGACACTCAGGTTTTGGAACTGTAGATGAGAGTGGATACTGCCTTTATTTTACAATACTATAAGTTAGATTTTCCCCAGGAGACTTTCTTTACAAGACGTTTCTAAGCGTTCCGCGGAGTGTGAAATTAACTTACTGTCCTTTCTATTTCAGTATCACTGTCAAATGGTGCCAGAACCCAATTAATAAGGAATGACATATTTCATGATTTGATTGTTAATAACTACTCTTTTATCTAAAAGAATATTTTCCGTTAACTCTATCACTTTCAAATCTATAATGCTTCAAAATGCCTACATTTTCCATAATGCCAAAGCAACGACCGTCTAATCCGATCAAAAGATTTTTAGTAATTCGACGGCAATACATAGTTCCTTGTTGGACTCAATTTGTTCTTCAATTATATGTACTAGTAATATGTAATATCATTAATATAAGTTCGACCTTGTGTATAGCCAGTTTGCTCTTCAAATAGCAAATAACTCTCAAATTCGGAAAGCCCAATATTTTCGGGAGGCCTAATCTCCTTAATCTGAGAAAACTGCATCTTCACTCTGATTTATAATTATTTTTTTTGCCCGTTAGCAATGTCTTTCGTAGTCTCCGTCACAGGTTTATCTCAGCGCCTGCATCATTGCTTAGTTTGCGTCTCCAAGCAACGGTTCTCTCCACGTCCGCTCCGCGAGGGAATGAGGCGGCTGGCGGCGAATGTGATCAACAAGCGCCTTCTTTTGCAAACAGATAATAAGCCACCCACCGGCAAAAATATCACGCGGCCTCGCGGTGGGGCTCAACCGCAAAACTTTGGCGCCGCTCTAAATTCCCTCATTGCCCTCGAGCCCGGCGCGCAGCCGCGTCGAGAGAGCGCGCCG
>BOPP01000273.1:236841-349076 GCA_017312745.1 Gryllus bimaculatus
GCCACATAGGATCAAGTAAGCTAATTTTGTCTGTAATAATTACCTATTAAATAAAATAAAATAAATAAATTAAAAAACAAAATTAAAACAACACTATACACATTCACAATTTAATTTTGTATACAAGATGGACAGTTACGTGCAATTACGTTGCATTGCCTGCGGATTTTAGCCCATTCAAAACAAATTAGTTCTACTCACATGACTGCAAAATACATGAAATATTCTCATTTATTCATCCTTGAGTATTAAGTACATAGAGTACATAGAGTATACACCACAATATTTTAATGATAGAACAACTCGTCAGAATTTCGTATTACACGTTATTTGACTCTAATACAATGACATATTACAATAGTTCCTCGTGTGGAGGCGCCCTCAGGTGCATTTCCCAGCCGAGGCAAAAATTAAGCTGAAACTTTCTAAAACAGATCGTCTCAGACCGCTTAACGAAATAAAGCTCAGGGAGGCCAACTAAGCTATGAACGGTGAAAGGAATACCCATGTCTCCCGTTCCTCCAGGCATTGATAATAAATAAAACAGGGCAGACGCTTGGGAACATTGCTAGCTGACAAACGTTTGATTAACCTTACATTGAATGCCAAATACGTTCATTTTAAGAGTTAATCTTCTTACATACATTTTACGAGTTATTTATCTTCTTTCTCCTCATACTGATTGAGACAAAAATCTGTAACTGCTATCGTTCAGGAGCACGTAAGTTTCCGCTACTTCAGAAAACATTGTATTTGGCTGTGGGTACGAAAGGTAAGAGTTTCGGTCGTATAGTTTCGACCGCATCGTTATGCATGACTGAAATTCCCTTTCCCATGGCTCGTCGGTCTTGACGAATGAGTTGTTCAAAACATTCAGTAAAGAGTTGAAGGCTGAGGCAGGAATTGCGCGGGTTCTCGCTACCTCCAGCTGCACCGCCGCTTTTGGAGGCTGACTGAGGAAAATCTTCCTTCTCCCTTTTCCAAATTTCTGCGTTTCGCCTTCTTTTTGCATCCAGGAAGAGATGTTGCCGAAAAGAGAGAAAGAAAGAAAGAGAAATAAAGAGCTGTAAAGAACAGAAAGGAGGCCCATTAGTATCATTTAAGAATATGATTAAGTTTAACGGTGTGCGTCCTGTAGGTTTAAATATTCTTGTGTATGCAAGATAGCGTAAGCAATTCACACAGTGATGTAGTATTTTCACTATATAATATCAAATTAAGATAAGTTAATTCTTTTATTTAGAGCTTTCGCGTTGCGTTCATCCAACCAGATATCTCCTTGCCTGTCCATCTGAGAATATACTTCATCGTAACGATACGTTTCTCGTATACCACACTCTCTTGAACTGTAATTCGTTGCGACGAAAAAGTTCACTTTTGGCGACACAGTCTTCTTACACTGCTCAATGACTGTCCAAGGATAGGGTTAATTTCGCCGGATGTGTTCTGAAATTTGTCATGTCCAAGTTTTCAGGGTATGATAGCTTTTCAAATCGGCACAGTGGCGCCTTGCATCCAGGATCCGTTCAGATTTGAATCAAGTTACTTCCTCTAATACGTTGTGTACTCTGAATACGTTTCCTGAGTTCTGGGAACAAAATCGATTGATGCCAAAACGTCCGCCTGCTCGTATGCTACCCATTACGTCACGAGTTCTGAGAGAAAACATGTTTAGAATCATGATATAACATATTTATGAAAAAATGGCCCTGTTAGATTTTTTATGAAGAATGTATCTAATTCTCCGCTGCGTCTTCGTAAATGTAGCAATGATGAAGTTCGTATAATCCAATAATGTGTGATATATTTTATGACACACACCTATTATTAAATTATTCTGACAATTGCCACGTTCCATTCGTTTTATACATATAACAAGAAAGCTTTCCTCTGGCTAAATTTTCCTTTTATTATCCCTCTGTCTGAGCTGAGCCATACACTATAACGAAGATATACGCGGAGAATTCAAGAAAAGGGAAATGAGGGTATAGATCCTGGCAAAGGCGTCGCGGATAGGCATTCGGCAGGGAGAAACTTGCCTGCCTTCCTACATCTCTTTTCTCTGCCGTCCTTTGTGTTCTCTTCCGCATCTCTCCGTCCTATCTGCCTTCCCTCTCGCCCCACCCTCCTCGCCACTTCGTTTCCCAACTCCCGCCCTCTCGGCCTCGCTTGCCGCCCCGCCGGCTCCCGGTCCATCCTCCTCCATTCCCAGCGTTCACTGTCCCTCTGCGTTTTCGCTCCCGCCATCACACTCTGACCATAGCCCCGCGCCCTCCCTTGTTCACCCATCCTCTCTACCCGCCCTCACTACCCCACCCCTCCTCCCTCGCTCCTCAGTCTCGCCATATGCCCTCCACACGGAGCACCCACCACATCCTCCCTCACCTCAGCCCTCCATCTTCCACCCATCTCCGTTCCTGGCTCTCCCCAACCCCTCCGCTGTCCCAGCCTTCATCGCCCACCATCGTCCTCCCCCTACCCGCCCCTGTCAGTTTCGCAACCCCCGTCCACCTTGGCATCGCCACTCTTCCTTTCTCTCCTCGCGCGTCCGCCCCCCGCCCCTCCATTGACAGCCGGCCTTTCCCCAGTCGCGATTGACTGAGCCCCCGCCCCGCCCCCTCCATGCACGCAGATCTCCTCGACGTGGACGGGCGGCCGGCTTTCCAAGAAGCTCTCTGGCTTCGACGAAGATTTCCCGCGGCCACTGAGGAATGGAAGGGCGCAAGGCGCTGGGAGGAAATCCAACGCTTTTTGGAGCGCGCCGGCTCCACTTTGGGGAGGCCTTAGCTGATTAACTTGGTTGTGTTCTTAGGAGACAGACAGTTTATAGAGTACTATGTATTGTTATGGTGTATTGAACTGTATAATTGTCGTTTGTACACATAACTACGGTTTTGTAGTGTTATTGTAAATGTAATTGTACACTAGACAACAATCTATTTCCCGTTATTAGTACCATTCCCGATATTATTTCCATTCGCAATATTATTACTATTCCCAATATTATTACCATTAGGCTGCCCCTTTAATTATTCAGTATTTAGTTTTTCATACACAATAATAGAGACAATTTTGTAATGCTGAAAACGTGGATGTCGGCACTTTGACGGATATGCATATGTTGTGAGATTCTTTTATACGGAAAAAATGTTTTACACAAACTCTATGAACGCGTGTAAACAACACTTACGCGTAAACCGTCCATAGGAATTGCTCCAAGTGGATATTTCTCAACCCCTGCGAATTTCAAATGGAGTTACCAATTTTTGAGGAACTTCATATGAAGCTCGACGGTCATTTTCCCATCACTGACTTCAATTTTTGCTTCAGTGTTTCACAAATTGAGAAGAATAAACTTAATTACGTAAAATCCCGATTTCAATTAATTTCTGGAATTTTGAATCTTTTTGAAACTGTACTACATTTTTATTATTGAAGCGAAATAATTTATCCTTAATAGAATATAATTCAAAAATATGTTTTTTCATTTTCGAATTATTTTGTACCCCTGAAATGTATGGTTTCTTAATTTTTTTTCATTTTCATATGTGTCCGTAAATAAATTGAAGAAATTTATTGTGATAGAAGTGCTAATACTTTTTTCAGCAGGAAATGGCAGTAAAAAATAACAATTTTCAAACATTTAATATCTACCGGAATTATCACCCAATTAAGTCATTAAAAGAGGCTTGGCCTTTTTTATGATTTTATTACTACTAGTGCGCAAAATGAGCAAATGAAGAAGTGAACACGTTTTTTTACAGTAGTAAATGGAGCGCAAAAAATATACACGATTTTTTAAATATTAGATAGTTAATTATATTCTGCAATAAATTTGTGATTGATCCAATGCGTTATTTTAGCTAATACTTTCATTATTCTCTAAAGAACGTGCAGTCTGCTTGGTATGAAAAGGCACTGCAAGTCAACCATTCGTTATAATTGGTCTTCTCAAAAACGTGCCAAAGGCCTGTCGAAAAATAGGCTAGCAAAATTCATCGAGTCAACACCAGTTACAGCAGCTCATCGAAACAGCGGCTTTCGCATTTTCCAGGCGAGTTCAACTGAATTGGAAGTTTGAATGGGAAATGGCGTTTTACGTGTTGTGCAAATATTTCTAGAAAATTAAATCCTTGTGTCCATACCACCTGAATACAATCGTCACTGGCCATACATTCGGTATTTCGACTGCAACGTGCCGGGTTAGCTTTTTATGTTGGCAAGTGTCGGATGTTCTTTTTCTCCAGGTGACAACTCGTGGGAAAAAATAAATACATTGCAGACAATGCAAATTTAGAATGCTGTATACCTTGAAAAAGTGTTTTAAATCGTAAAAAAATAGGTGGTATTTATTGAGACTTATATGCATTGCGACATATATGAGAAATTACACTGATTTCACTCTATATTGCAATACAGAAACGTCGATAACGACGATGAATTATATGGATAACGATGATGATAACAATAATGATAACAATGATAAAGTTTTTAAGGATCAATGAATTTCAAGAAATTCGTATTATAAGAATATATTAGTAACTTAGAATGTGAAACAAAGAATATACCGCTACAGAAACTAAATATAGAATTCTAATTTTTTCATACATGTGGCATGAATAATTTAAGACAAACAGTTAAATGTCAACCTTCCTCTCACCACATTTCCAATGTTTTTTAAGTATTCTGTAGCACTAAGCACCCTTAATCAGGTGGCTCGATCTTCATTATTATGAGAGTTGAGTTGAAACTTGTCGGCCAAATCGCCATTCTGTAGTAATCTTTGACAATGGAAATTTTGTCAATGAAATTTTGAACTCCCAAATGTATTTCAAAACGTGGATTGTTGTATTGAAGAGCCCATTGTCATAATCCTCCTGACAATTTTTACAATACTATAACAATTTCTATAACTGTTTATATGAATCAATGTGTAAAACACGAATATATATAAATTGACGTCAACTAGTTCAACGCATAGAGTTTTGTAGTAAATATTCGATATATCTTTCCTCCACAAACGTTTTTCTTTAATCATCGCAGTCTATTTGGCCATAAGTAGTCAAAATAAGATAACTCGCATAGGGCGTTTAATTATTGGATATTTCAGAAACTAAGTCAATTTTAATACAACGTGTGTTGATCTGGGTAGCCGAGATCGCCAACCCACTACTATCATCGTAATCTCGGTTTGAAGGATCGGAGGTTCGAATCCCTCTTTGGGCATGGGTGTATTGGTGATCGTCTCTTCACCCTTCATCAACGTCCTATCACTTAATTAAAGAAGGATTAATAATTCCTTGCGCGAGCACGAGGCCCTTGCCCTGAATGGGATGTGTAGTTGGCTAATAAAAAAATACAATGTGTAACTTAGTCATTCCATTGGCCTTTCTGTTATTTACGGTTGGAAAAACATTTAATTAGAAGGAAAGATAATAAAATAGAACAAATACAAGGAGGCAAAGCCACCTTGTATTTGTTTTATTTTATACTAACTACCTGAAAAATACCTACCTTTTACTGAACGATATATTAAATGGAAAACATTATTTAAATATAAAATAATTTTTGAGGAAATAAACATCATATATTTCATGCATTTTAACAATTGTACGTAAAAGAAAACTATTTGAACTTTATTTGGGTTTCATTTTTGAAATCTTGAGAAAAAGAAATGTGTAAGAAACTATATTACCCCCCTCCCCGATTATTTTCAAGTGAAACTTCAACTAACGTCTTTATTATTAAACGAAACAAGATATAACAGTTTATACGTGGTAAAAGATTATTCCAAGATGTGAAGAACGAAGAAATGAAAAGTAATAAAATCAACAATGTGATTTTCACTGTAGCTTTGTCCTTTCTGTGTTCTGTGGGATATTACGTTTATCGAGCAAATTAATATGAATATTCGTTCATGGTTGAGTCATCGTGTGTTACGTTACATCGTATCCGAGATTGGCAAGCTCGAAATTAATAATTCATACATTTTGATGATGACCAATTTTTGGACAGGTCTTGTTACGCGATCTATATCCGTATAATTGTGGTTAAAATTGATGTCATTATTATTCTAATCAAGGATTCAATAATAGATGGGTGAATAAATAATAAAGTGGACGATATAATATGTTGTAATGTAGACGGTGCAGAATATTGGGTATGTTGTGGTTCAGCAGATGAAATATTAGATCAAACTTCTGAACGTGATTACATGATCAATTTTATCTCAACTGGAATTTTTTGGGTAATTGGGGTGGGGAATATACTATGTGGGTACATTAATGATAATTTGTATGACTGTAATTTGAGTCGTCGTTATTAATTATAGTTAATTTAATATTTTTATGATTTGTAATGAAAAAACTTAAAGGAACCGTGTCTCGTCAAGTGTCACCGGGAAGGAATGTCGGTTTTTTATTAATTTAAGAACTCAGTGAAAATGTGTCAAATGTAAACAGTCTTTATTTCTTTCGAATATCTAAAAGTAAAGCATGAAGAGGAGACTGGGGTTGGTAAAAGTTCTCCAAGTGGATTCTTCTGTTTTGTGGAAACCATGAGTAATGTGAATAACTTCTGTGCTTGTATTTTAATAACTCTTTTATTAGAAAGTTTCATCTCTTCAGTTGTGTGCCGTTTTGAGCATATTCTTATGTTAAAGTTAGTTCTTCCATCTACTATTTAGTTATTTATAATTATGTAGTTGTTCAATATATTGAGATTTAGCTTCAGGCCCATGTGTCATTGAGTCCCATCTCGTTCGTTTATCATGAAGTTCTCGTTGTTTCATTGAGTAAATGTTGCGAAACCTCAATGTTTTGCTTCCGGCTTTAATCCCCGTGCCGATCATCCTGACTGGGGTGTTCCTGGTTTCCCTCAGTGATCCAGGCGAATGCTGGTATGGCTCAATGGAAAGACAACGACTACGAAACCGACGACGCTGGCGGAAGTCGTATGTACATGAAGTCACGAACGTGAAGCGAAAGCCAGAGATTGCGAGTTCCTGGTTGGGTGACCGACTGAGAACTACGAGATCTAACGGTGCCGAAGCCAGTTGTCCTTTACGCTAGTTGCCCTTTACGGGACATATAATGGCTAAATACAAATACAAAATCCGCATTGCATTCGTGAACGAAGGGTGTTGAGAGGAGCGGGCAGGGGTTGGGACGAGGTCGGACTGGAACGGGGAGGGGCCGGCAGGTTAGGGGGTCACAGACCTGGATTCCCACAGTGAGAGCAAAACCTGGACGGGAGAGCGATATGGAAGAACCGCGTGATGAGGTACTGGGTGGAGTGGGTTGGGTAAGACGGAGGCGAAGTGAAGAGAAAGGGCGTGTGACAGGATGTATATTAAATTACCTTACAAATTTTCTACCTATAGAAAGAATCCGTTACATTTCCTGACTAAAGGATGAATACTTCCTGTCTAATAATTGAATTAGATCAAGTTACTTTCTATTATATTTTCTCACCGAGAACGTAATTCTTCTTGCACCATAACTCTGATGAAAGAGATTAATTACACAACCAAGCAAAGGTGTTAACGAAAAGTATCAATAGATATATTTATTCAGGTATCACGTATTTGATGATTTGTTTTATTTCGTAAAAACTGGTGAGATAATCCTCGTTTAGAAAGAATTATATCTAACATGAAACCCTATTGTCTATAACCCTATTGTTTTGCATTTATATCTTAATATTGTTACTAAATTGCCGTTTTTTTTAATTCACACACACGCGAAAAGATCTGCTAGTGGGAAATAACTAGCTATTAAAATTCGTTCATGTTCTTTCGCTACTAAGACTGTTCCTTCACGTTGGGCACGAAATGGGCAAAGAGCAAAAGTATATGGCTCATTTATTTTGTTGCCATAATTTCTTGACTCAGTGTTTTTATAACGATTTATTTCTTGTTATACAATCATGACGTTTTGAACCTATTTGGTGACTTTTTCAAAACAATATAAAAAATAGAACGAAAGTTACGTTCAAATGATGTAGAACTATCAAAAGAAAGGTAACACATATCTAATAAAGCGATGTATTAGAATAAATTAACCATAAGACAAATTGTCGCATACCTTTTGTTGTTGTTCACATCACATCGTATACTAACACTGAGCAACTCGATAAAAAAAATGGTATAAAAAACTGGTGAAGTCGTAAACTTCATCCAGTCAACTGATGTGACATAAGACGCTTTTTAAAAATTAATTACAAGTTCTCAAAGTTTACATATATAGTTATGATACAGATCACTTTTTTTAATTGTGATCTTTCAGTAAAAAAGTAAGATCTCCCAAATATAAGGTTCCTAGAGGGCTGCACACACGTGGCGCTGTCAACGTAGCGTGCGAGCATAGAGCGGTACTCTGGACAGCGTCGGCCTTCGCTCTTTTTTTCCCTGCTAGAAAACAGAATAAAACACAGCGTCGGTCGGGAGCAAAGAGCAAATTCTGAAGAAAGCTTCGGAGCTTACACCCGCCCAAATACGAATATCTCGGGGCTAAAACTGTTGCCGCTACACGTTCTCTGCCAGGGATGTTCTAGGGTGATATTCCCCACTGAGCCTGATTATACGCACTAGCTATATAGCTAGGTCGAATTCAGCCACCGGCAAAGGTGGCTCAATGCATCAACCTATGTCACTGCAGTGCCTCTAACCGGGAGGTTCTAGGGTTCGAAGCTCGAGAGTGCCAGGATGTGGGACACTTGCTAGCTGGGTCGAATTTGGCCGCTGTCTGGAGAAGAATTCTAGCGGCCGGCTTCACTGTTCGGTAGTTTTTCGGAGTTTCCTCGATCAAAATCCAAGAGAATGCAGGAGTAGAACCCTAACAACAGGGCCAAGGACCTCGCGCGTTCCTCCTTCCTCTTCCTTGACCTATCCTCATCCCTTACTTACACTTTTACTCTCAAGCACTACTCTACCACATTTGTGTAGAGACCAGTCGGCACATTAGAGTTTGTACCGGCAATGGCGGTGCCACGCTCTTGGGAGACACCTGGTTGGGAAAACATCCACTCGCGGACTAGTAGGTCGGTGTCGGATCTCGCCAGCCAGCGAGGAAAGATCACTGGCGATTCCGCGATTAAAATACGCACTACACTTACGGGAACAATGGCCCTAGCCGTTGTCGCACCCGGATTTCCCGGATTATTTCGCTTGATTGATAAATGATCAAATCAATCCATCAGTCGAAAGAAAATACGAATATTTTTGCAATAGACATTCCTTAAATATGGCAAAGTGAACCGAGGTTATTTATTAATAATGAAATAATGTGTTGTAAGAACATGAATCCTTACCCAATAGCGTTTATATAATATAATTTGTACTGTATTTAACTTTGAGGTTAAATAATTTATATTTACATTAACAAATAATACGATTTACATTGAATTTGTTGAACATCGATCTCTCCCTCGCAACCTACCACAGACGTATGGCTGCTATGCACTGTAGGCAAAGATTTGTACTCTTTCTATGAATACGCCCTGGCCAGGAACGTCAAATATTGAGCGATCTCGGCTAAATCTACATTCAACTTTCAGGAATTTTGAAGATTACTTATAGGTTTCGTCTAAGATGAGATTCAGCAATTTGTGGAAAGTAGAATTAACAAGAATTAGAATTAACTAGAAATGTCTCCAGAAAAGAACCCAAATGAGGACTCTGGGTCATAATGGAAATAGTAATAATGGTTTACGCGCCTACGTTTTGTTCAGATCTGTGGAGTGCGGTTGATAAGAGTGAAAACAAAAACGATGAAACAAAATGTTCTGTACACAAAAATTCATAGAAGGTAGTAAGATGTAAGTAAGAAGTTAAAAGAAAAAACTAACAAAATAGCGAGACAACTAAAATGAAGAAGAGTAGGCGACAGATAAACGTACGCAGTTCAGTCGAGAAAAGATGATATTTGTTGTACATTTTATAATACACTATCTGAATTTTGATAGAGTACTTATGAATAAACTTATTCTGAAGTCATTCAATTCTATATTAACACACTGAAATGAAATCATCTGACGTTCACAGTAACGTCAGCTGATGTCTGATCCATTAGAACTCTCCAATCCAACGAGCTGCTCTCTAGTCCATTAAACATTAAAGACTACCGTTTTATATACTCTACAGCACGATTTCTGTTTTCTCTAAACTTGTTTGTGCTAGCAAACCTCTAGGTCGTTTCATTTGCACTCCCTTCATGTAGCGTTGTACTCCAGTCTCTTTCCAAAATTCCCGCGGTCGTGTTTCCGCCCGAGACCAACCGATCAGGCTAACGAACTGCAAAGAGAGGGCGGAGAACACGCAATCAACCTCTTTGATGCTGATGGAGATGAGTCGTTCACGACAGAGCTCTTTCACGCTTGGTTCTCTCTCTCTTTCTCCGTCTCTCTCTCTCTCTCTCTCTCTCTCTCTCTGTACATCTCTCCCGCTTCCTCTCCGTCCTTGTCGCTCTCTCCGCTCACGCTCTTTCGCCAGCTAGAGGCAACGCGAATGGGTAGCATCATTTTGCCGGCAACAGCTAAAAGGGGCGTCTAGCGTGTGTGCGCTCATGAATTGGAAAGGGATGGCTGGGAGGGCGTGGGTGGCGCAGGGCGTGTTCGTAGCGAGCGCGGGGGGCGGGGGCGGGCGCGGACGGCGATTGTTTGTTTTGTGTAGGCGTCACGTTCCGAACCACTCGCGCTCGTTCACCTGCATTTCATACTGTACTTTTTCACTCGCGATCACCTGCTCTGTCGCGTTCGCGCTACCGATGTGAACACTGATCCGTTGGAGCGAAGCAAGTGCGTTTGTTCCCCTTGCGCTTTTTCAAAGTGCCACTGGGTTGAATGGTATAGGAATTGGCAGGTTGATAGGTCCAAATTTAATATTCGATATTTAATCGGATTTTATTAATGCCAAGTGCCAATCAATCGTTGTTTGCGGTGGGAATTAATCAAACTAGCATTATAATGCTGATACATTTATTAAATTATTATGTACATGAATGTTTTTGGGAGTGTTTATGTCCGTGATTTGTGATACTTGCGCATTTTTGTCAGTGGCATTCAGTGGTTGATAACCATGTGACAGGTGATAATTAGGCCTGGAAAAACATTGTTGAAATCTATAACATGAAATAATTTAGGAAGAGGTTGAGAAAAAAAATCAGAACGCTGTTTACTGAGGCAAAGTTTTGTTCCTTCACACACATTCGCATACATATGCAGAACGTTTTGTTAAGCCTGTTTAGTTCCCTTGCATGCGTTTGGAGCATATAGGAAAGTGCTCCTTTGTGATGATTCGTTTGTAGTTTGTTCTCAAGCCCTTTGCATGTGTGAATGTGTGGTGAATGAAACTCTCATTTCATGCTTCACGGTCTGTTTTATTTGCGTGTAACTTAGTTTCTTTTACGCTAGCACGGACCTCTTTTTAAAAAGAATCCTCACGAACACATCATATTGCTTGTGTATTCACAATCACCACTGATTACGGTACAGAACAGCCCTTTTGATTTACGTAAATGAAAAGTTTTTGAACAATCATCAGGCTTTTTGCATGTGAACCAACTTAGAAATATTTTTGCTTTTAAAAAATCAAAGTTAAAGGTAAATTCAACTCTTTCTGATAACTTGAATGTTAGTATTGCTTGGTTGAAACATGAAATTGAAACTTTTGACTCACTTGAGCCTCATTTGAGTACTTCTTTAACGAAACCTTATATATCATCCTGTAATACTGTGTTTTTATTACATTATTCATAGATGGTTAATACTGCAATTTATTTGTCGTGAAAAATAGATATATTCAATTCGAATTCGATATATCGAATTCAAATTTCACGCAACTGAAAACATTTTATAATTCCATGCATTTTACGGATTCCGAAAACAACTTCATGTTTTTACATTATGTGTTATTATTAAGTACTTTTACATGCTATTTACTCTGTATTTTATAGGGTGAAATACATATTACGCAGTCAGCGTAACTTCTGCTTCTAGCACTTCCGTAATCGCATGAAGAGTGATGTACGTTTTAGTGGAACAGAATGAAAAAGTGGTCATTGTACTGAAACATATTCGCCGAGATAACTTCCACTCTCATAAATTGTGTTTCGTTCTGCTCTGCAATGTAAAACCGATGTCAATGTTCAAAACGATAATGCTAGACGCTCGTATTGTGTTAGAAGAAACACTTTTTTATCATATAGTTCCGTTTCCTTTTCTGCTCATAAGATATACATTCAACATTTTTTACATGACCCATCCAAAATTGTCGAATTCTAATTAATTGTTTGAACAACTTTTTTGTGGTGAGACAAATGAATAAAGAACAAATGTTTTATGGAATTTCAATCTATTATTTTGCAGCGTTTAAAAGTAACTCTTATCAGCTGGTCTTCAGCGTTGGACGTGGAACGTTTATATTGTCTAAAATACTTCATATCATATATTTTCCTTTCATCAATACCTTTCTGTCATTAAATACTCGTTATTTCTGAGTGCTGTTTCAATAAAATATAAATAGTAACGAATAAAAACTATTTCGAATACATTTTCAAAATTGTATCTCTGAATTCGATTGGTTGTCTTTTCGTATCTAACCTTCTCTTTGTAAAGCTATTACCAAATAGATTCCTTACCTGCCTATATTTTATTTTTAGCCTTGAACACTAGATTATAGAAAGTAATCGTGCTTATTCTCGTAAAATGTATGTTAATTGGTAATAAGTTAAGTAGCAAGGTCTGTCATTCTATTCACCGATAGTCTAATCACACAAACATTATAGCAAATACATATTTATGACTTTTCTTTGACTTTTTTTCATTCAGTTGAGTGAATGATTGATCGAATTTCCTAATGAAGTGTCTGTTCCGGTATTTATCTCTATGGTGGGTGCAAATTCTAGAGAATTCTCACTACCTGCTAAACGCGGCAAAAGAGTTGAGATTAAGGGAAGCAGACTTTCGTTTGAAGTCCTTAGTCGCAACTTTATCGGCTGTCTTGCACTCAATAAAGGCCTGAGGAACCGGCACGACTCAAGGCTTTTACAGGGCGAAACGCGAAGTCTGCAGCCGGCAACAAACATTTCTCCCGAGTCGGGGGCCAGTTGGTTCTCCTCAACCCTCTTTCCCTCTGCTCCACACTCTCTTCTTACTTCTATTACTTCCTTCCACATTCTCTCACCTCACCGATTCCTCTTCTCATTCATCTTGCCTGTCCGTATCTGGCTGGCCCGTTTCCTTTCTCGTCCATCTCTCTTCACTTCCCTTTTGTCATTCTTCGCTGCACGTGTCCATCCCTTTATCCACCCATTTGCTTATGTTATTTGCTATCCTTATCTATGGGTCACTCCATGTTCGCTGATCGTCATCTAATTGTTTATCGGCTACAAACGTTACCTCCGAGATGAAGAATATTGGGATTCCATCCCCACGTGCTTTGTCGTACAATCCTTGCCTTCTTTTTCTTCATTCACATTGTCGGATTTCTCAGTGCCATTGTCGCGACCTAAGCTTGTCTGTTTTTCTTCACTTTCTGATACTATTTTCCAATTTTATCTTTATCCACTATCGTTTACTTATTTTCGCAGCCCTTCATGTTGTTGACTTTTCATTCTTTCATCTGTAAAAATGAGGAAACTCGACTTTCCAACTTTTCCTTTTATACACTCTGATGCACCCCCATCCATTCCCACAATCTGTACACACCCCTTTCACCCGTTCAACTTATCAATCTACAGAATGGTATGATCGTTCAACTCCAATAAAAACAATTCTTGATTTTGACACGTAATTCGTCTTATTCTTTCTCTGCCATTTAAATTTGTTGCGTCCGTATACACGCATCGCGTCTCCTAGCTCCTACGAGCGTTGAGCGCACCGTGGAATAATCCTACGTTAATTTCTGTAGGAGTAATCCTCCTTTATTATACACCCAGCACCTTCTCGAGGCCGCTGGGTATTCAAGTCACGTCAGTCGCAGTCAAGTCAGGGAATGGCCGATAGGTAGCGTCTACGCGCTCATCTACGTGTTCGATGAAGTCATTTGAATACTCACGCTCTTAGCTTTACTATTTTATTAATTATTACATTTTCGTGTAATTTCTTTCAAACACTTTTTTCTATTTTCACAAAACGAACGCGTGATTTTGATGTCTTCTGGTCTTCTCAGATATGCCTCATTCATTTTTTCAACGCTCATGTGCTGTTCTGTCACTCGCAGGTTCCACTGTACCTCTCTCATTATAACTTATTTTTTTGTTTATTTACCTTCCTCCTTAATATTCTTTCGATTTCCCTATTTTTTCCTGCTCTTCCTTTTATACACCTGACTGTACATCTGAATGCACCCGATCCACCCGCGGAAACTGTACACACACCTTTCTCCAGTTCTCTCTCGCCGTCCCGAATTAATGCGGCCAATCTGCCTTCTAGATGTACATCAAAGCCATTCCGCTCCAGGAATGCAGGTTCTTTTAAATCCACCTTGAATGTCGTCAGAAGTTCAAGTTTTATCAATTCGCACGGGCTGCTTCAAGCGAATTTATTGAGCCCGGCCGAGTAGCCTCAGGCAAGAAGCAGAAAAAAAGAAGAGGGGAAAAACGGAAAAAAAAGGCGACGCGTCGGAAACAGCGCTGCGCACGTGGTCCCCGCCTTTTTCAGCCTCCGCGTCTTTTTTCCCTCCCCGTGTTCTCTCGCCGCGTTGCTGCGTCCTTTTGCCGCCGGGCGCTTTCTGCAGCCTGATTGATCCTCGCGAATCACCCGCGCCGCCGTGAGTGGGCTCACCTCGCGCCTCGGGGCTGCGCGGGGCTTATTCTCCGCGCGCGGTCACAGAGGGGGACGCGGGCCACCGACCCCTGCGGGGGCGCTGGCAGGCGCTGGCTGGCGCGGGAGACGCCGCGGCGGCGCGCAAATGGTGCCGAAACCCGGCAGCCGAATCGCCGGCCGAACGCCGGCCACGTGCGGCCCGGGGACAGACTGGCAAAGCCCCGAGTTAAACATCTGCTGAGAAAGTTTATTTGATTTATTCAGTCAAGGAATGCTAAAAACTGTATGTGACGTGAGGGGAGAAATTATTAAACTCCAGAATCACTTCCTGAAGTTTTAAATGTAAGCAGTGGAAAGATGAACAAAAGTTTAAAAATAAAATAAAATTAAGTATACAAAAATGAATAATAATAATAATAACCATAATAATAATAATAATTATTATTATTATAAAAATGCGCGAGGTGAGTATAATTTGATTTTTTTTAAAACTTCTTTGAAAATAATTTCTGTTCGACACTTGGGACTTTTATGGATTCTGGCCTTATGTTTTCTGAAAGATTGGACCATTGAAGTAAAAAGGTGTTCGTGAATAATGTTGAAATGTACATATAATTATATTTACAAATCCGCATAATTAGTTTATAATCGTATTTAATGTAATGTATGGAAGTTAATTCATTAAAAATAGTTCATGAAAAATACACATAATGAATAAATAGAGTTCTTTCAAATTTTCAATTCAAGTCTCGTACGAAAATATTTGACTATTTTGTACCTGTTGGAAAATTTGTCTTAATAAAAGATTAATGTAGAATTTTATTAAGCCATTAATCCGGTTCGTGCAGTGCATGTGATATCTCACGATGTGGTGGTCTCTCTCCCCTGCTAAAGAAATCCGGTGCCAATCTACACGTCAGGTAGCAAAATTCCCCACTCCTCAGCAGAGCACTTTCCCAGTAAGGAAACATTTTGAAGGCCCGACTGGACTCCCGGTATAAATGGTAGTGTATTGATTTTAAGTGTAAATGTAAGTGTGTGTGTGTGTGTGTGTGTGTGTGTGTGTGTTAAAGCAACGTTGAGACAAGGACGTGTGAGGAAAGATCACACGCTGTCGGTGGCCCGTTTAATAGGGTACTCTCCGGCATTCACCCGGAACACATCGAAAAAACTACAGAAATCTGCGGAACAGAGCAGCCGGCCGCAAGAATTCTCCTTTAGACATAGACTCCTTTAGCCGATGTTTTGAAAGATTTACGTTTATAAAATTCGGGGTTAATTGGATTTCATCTGGTTATATACCATTTTAAAAAATGTGTAAATACGTAGATCTTCCACAATTTACGAGACATTTGGAGAGTGAATAGACTAGATTAATTTGTAAGCATTCAGACGTATTAATACAATTTTTGGAGTCTGAAGATACAGAGCAACAGTCAGCGTGTTATAAATGATTGGTGATTCAGATATTTGGAAAGATTTGAACGTAAACTCTATAAAGGTATGGATTAGATTGCTATGTGAACATGCTGCCGTGCTTAAATAACAGTGCATTAAAGAACAATTCCAGGAAAGGGATTAGTGGAACTGGACTTCAAAAGTGCGATTGTTTCTATAACGCGTAAGTCCGTGAGGCGAGTCGGTGACCAAAGGTGGGGAAAGGCAACGCGCGAGGAAGGGCAGATATACATATTTTTTATATAAAAAGTAAGATGTTCTATTAGCGGCATCTAAAAAATTAACAAAAATTAATTTACAAAAAAATTAACAAAATTAATTTACGGCGCTGTGAAATTTATGATTCCACCCTTAGAAGGGACGCAAGCGTAAGTTACGCTAGACTTGAGGTTGGTGGGGGGGGGGTTACAAAGTAATTATAATGTACATTCGATCGACTCGAATGGTAACGGAGTATATGTGCTTTGCTGTGATTAACATGTTCTTAAATCGCTGTGCCACCGAACGCATAGTAAGGAAAATGGATTGGTATGGGGAACTATTACAACCGACACAGAAATATAACTCTTGGCCAGAACATATTAAGAGATAATAGATCTCACTTCATAAAATAATTAGGAAACTTTCCAGCAAAAGTTCGGGCTATTAGGGAAAGGATAATTAGTGACTGGGGAAATAGTACTAATTAATAGTAGGAACAGGGAATCCTAATTACTACCAGCGAAGAAAGAAAGATTAGAAATATTTAAGTGCAATATACACCTCGATGACACGGATTTACGAAATAAGTAAATAAATTAAATTAATGAACTAATTATGGGATAAATGGTTATGTATGTGAAGGGTCGGGTTGCGGACGATTTTTTGTGGCCCTGTTTAATTTCAGGTGCTGATGATGCTAAAGGAGAAAAAAACGTGACGTCTACGTCTGACAAAAATAATTAATTAGTTTAGTTTAGTAGATTGGTGTGTATTCGCCGTCTGACGGGAGGTTTTCCCTCTTGAAGTTGTTTTTCCTCTGCCGTAACATATGGACTCTTTTCCACGACTCTCTTCCGTGGAGAGGCTATCTGGGGTAAATACCGAAATACGAAAGGTTAGAACATCGTAGACCGAAGGTTTTGGAAAGGCTGATTGGTCTTGGGCAGAGTCACATAGTATCAAATAATGTAGTATATATTTGTAATGAATGGCACTCAGAATAGAAAATAAAACAGTGTGAGCTTAGGCAATGACGCCAAAACTCGTTGATATGCACTCTCAGGCATCGGACCCCTCTTTCTATTGCTTTCGCAGTACGTATACTAAAACTAGCGGTGTTAGAACTCCACATACTTTCTCGCGTTATTTGTTTACTTTATCATCATTAAGCATCATTTTTAAGCATTCTTAGCTCTATCCGAGCAAGAAAATTAGAGACAAAAATTGGTTGCTTTTTAACTGAGTTAAAAAAAATTACGTTTACCTGAAGCAAAGATTACTCATAAACTACTCATTTTTTTCAAAAAAATTATACAAGACCTTATTTAAAGATCTATCTTTTAGAACAGATTCCATTAAGGGAAAACTTGTTATCAACAATATTGTATTTTGCAGTGTTAGGTTTTTGCAATTTTCAAAACACAAAGTTTGCCTACAAAGAGACGTACGCCATTTTTATTTGCTTATCTCATAGGCCGAAAAAATGTTAAGAAAAAAATTTGGAGCAATTTTTCAGGAAATCATTTTGTTTTAAATTGCTGTTAATGCAAACAAAATTACACAAAAACTACTCATATTTTTTTAAAAAGTAGTACATAATCTTATTAAAAAATGTATTTTTGAAGAACAGATTAAAAAAATATGAATTTCAGAAATATGAATGAATTTTGTAATTTCAGATAATTCAACGAAATTTATATCTGCGTCATTTGTACCTGTGCTGTATTTGAGAAAATCGCTTAAGAAACATTTGGAGTGCTATTAATGTCCAGGTTTCATGTAAAGAACCCGTCGCTTTGCCTCCCTGGCCCCGCCCCGCCACGACTTGCTGGCGTTTCGATGATTGCTGTTACTCATCGTTGCTGTGAGTAGCAGATAACAGAGGCATTGTTGCATACTCCTGGCGAACTTCCGATAACAATTTTGACATTAAAAACTCAAAACGGAATTTCGTTATCGGAATGAATCAAAAAGCATTTACAAGGAAAATGTGTGACCTTAAAACAATTTTAATTCACTTTGGTGAATTTCCTCAACGTTTTTCGAGATATTCACGAAAAAAAACCGATTGGGCTCTAGAATTTATTTTTAAGTAATAAGAAAAGGAGACGGTGGTAATTTTATGAATTCTAACACTCTGGATTTTCTCTTCTTCAAAACCTCAAGCGCAAACATTTTTTTAAGATCGGGATATAACTATAGATTTATATAAACATTTATAAAGATTTATATAAACGTTTTTATTTATGAACGATATGAATAAATTGGGGTAATTCATGTTATAGTTAAATTAAGTTTCATGTTACATTTTATTTCTTCGACGTTTCGTAAATCCAAGCATGTTAGATACACAAAACATTCAAACTTTTATTAAAAAACCTAATTTCAATTGAAAAAGTTACAGTTGACAATACACGAAATTGGTTTAACAGTTCTAAATATTACCCGAACAACGAAACTGGCAGGCAGAAAAAAATCTTAAAACAGACCAATTTTTTTATATCATGAAAATAAACGTAAGAAATTATAATATGACAGTTATTTTGACATATACAGGCGCTCCAATTTCATTTGTACTGATCTTTTTTCAATAAAGAGATTGGAAAATAACTGTGGTAAAATTTAAAATAATATACGTGAAGAGTTCCTTTATTTTCACTATTAATGTGCATCGGCTTTGTATTAAAAATAAAATTTCGTTTATTGCAGGTCTGGGATGGAAGAATGATAGAATAAAACTGACATTTTAATTCAACTATTCAATTAAAATATCTATACATGATTAAATTTACTTTCATAGGATACACCATTCATTTACTTACAAAACACCATAGTATTAGCAAATTTTGTTGTTTGTTTTCACTAAATGCATGCATAATATTTAAATGCAAATATTTTTAAATTAGACTTTACTTAATAATTAGACAACTTCAATACTACAGAAAATAAATTGGTATTTTCAAAAAAATTAAATGAATTGATATTTCTTTTATGCACTATAAGCTTAATTATATTTATTATTTACTAATTTGATCTTTGCTTGTTTCAAAGGCTCTTTACACCCAAAACTATGCAGTTTTGCATTAGAAAATTTCTATTACTGCGTTAACACTTGCTGATATGACAGTGAAGCAAGACGGTATCGTCTGTATCAATTGTTTTGAAATGAATTTAATAGTGAGGCGCTTCAGATACCTTAGCTATCATTGAGATCTCTCGTATGAAAGCCATCATTCCACAATTATTGTAAGATTATAAAAAAATCTGTTAAAATTGTTGTTTTTTTCAAAACATGATAAATTAAAAAAAAACATAAATAAGTTGCACATCGTAATTGGTTTGTTTGGACTATGGTTTATTTCTATCATCCTATAAATTGTTCTTTTTTTAAATATTTTATAGTGTAAAGCAATAAAAATAACTAAAACATATTACCAAAACCCGATATTCGCGCTCTTTGTACGAATTCATCGCGTTTTTCAATAAAACGCTTCTCAAATAATGCCGCATCGTCTCTCTTCCCCTGTGATTAGTTCACATGATCCCGAGCTTTTCGCGAGCATCGCAGTTTGGCACCCCTGGTCCAGAGCTATTCGCTTGTCACCCCGTCGGTCCAGTGCCTCTTTCGGACGGATTTACATATTCAACCTTTGTCGGCGGCGAGAATGTCGAGCGCTTTTTCGCAGGTGGATATTGCGCGGAATATGCTGACTTTTTTTCACTTTTTTTTTTTTCGAGGAGGCGTGCAGGCGCACGAGCGCGCTGTGCACAAAACAGTCGTGTGCTGCAAAAAGAAACGAAGGATTCGCGGAACATTATATTTCGCTTTTAGGACTGCAAAAATGAACGCGATGACACGAAAACGAAAGTGCTTTCCTCTTCTGACACCGGGCAGTGAAAAATAAACGCACGCCTCGGCCTATGCGATACACCCGCTCCCTGGCGACGTGAGATACGGCGAGTCGCTCTGTCAGTAGGAGAGGCTAGTGCGGAGAGAGATAAGTTGGTAAACGTGCACGAAGGTTTGCGGGAGGGCGGCGTTCCTGTTGTGATCGGTTGGGTGAGCCCTTGCGTTTTGAACGGGCTGGGCATGCCCTGGTTTTGTCGCGACTCGACTGTCACGCGCTTCAGGGGGTTGCGTCTGGTCAGAGCGCGCCGGCCTCGGATCCCTTGTCAGTCAGGTGCGCGACCGGATTTTACTTCAAACAACAGAGGAAGCGCGGACGCTGTGCACTGTCCCCGACTGCCACTGCGTAATCAAAGATAAAGTAGGGGTGTCCGGGGACTGGTGCAGAGTTGATGTCAGTGTGACACCGTGGAACAAACAGATCCTTTGTCCCTTCGGCTGTCGACGGCAGTAAACTCAGTTGCCCCAAAGCACATTTTATAGTCATCATTGGCCTTAACGCCAACTTACGCCCTCAGTTCTAGCATTTCCCCTTTATCACACTGATACACATGCAGCAGCCTTCACACTAGAGATGTCCTTAGAATCATTATTTTATTTATTTATTTATTTATTTATTTATTTATTTATTTATTTATTTATTTATTTATTTATTATTTTCCCTCATGACTCTTCTGGAAAGAACCTACCAACTGCCGCGAGAACATGGAGAACGATAATTTCAAACACTATATTTCCCACTGAACTCAAGACTTCGTAGCACCTAGAGTGAAATTAAATGTTTCTATAGAAACAAAACATGGGCCCATTTTAGCACTCGCTCAAAGGATCAGGAAATTTGGCTGGAGATAGAACTTGAAACAGAACGTATGGGAGAGAATGGCGAAGTTGGGGAGAAAATGTCGCGGAAAGGTGTCGGGCACGTCGTGGCCCCTTTGATAACGCTTTACTTCCCCTGACAGTCCAATTCGCTCTATCAAATCAATGGGTGAATGGCCCTCCATTTTCGGTCAATGTCCCCATCAGGGTTCAGGTTTTGTCCAGCTTTGCTGATCCATTATGTCAATGCTGAGATGTTTCCTTGTTTTGCTTTAACACGGGCACTTCGTTTGAAAAGCTAGGCCAAGCGTCGCCGTCCGCTGTACAGCATGGTAAGAGCGAGGTCTGACTGAAGAACGTTTTGAAAAATTTATAAAATGACAATTTTCAACGTTGACCATTTACAAATAGCACGAAGGCGCAGTTGAAATACAAGATGCAATATTTTTAAAATGATACTTCACATATCGGTTTCTATGACTTTCAACAAGGTGATGATTGTTCATTGGTACATGGCTGCATTTGAAATTTCCGCAAATATTGTAACGCAAATTACATGAAGGCCTTGGCTGCAGCCGTATAAGCTGTGCAACAGCACACCCATGTTCTTGCATCATGGTCACAAAGATGCTTACATGGAATTCCAAGCCGCGCCCTGTGGAAGAAGAGAGTTGCCATTGCACTGGAATCTTTGCAACCTCGTCCACTGCTCCTACAACACACACTTTGTTTTTTTTCTTTTTTCAACTTCTTTTACAATATTAGTATTTTGTGTAGTTGTTTCTTTGTAAACTAAAATATTTATTGGACAAACTTTGGATATTGGCATGTTTGTCTGCCATAACACCTGAGTCCCGTCTTAATCCTAGTGGTATACGACGTTCGTGTTTTTAACAACAATTCATTTCAATGTTGTTTTTGACGTCGTAGTTTAATGAATTAATGTGTTGTGAGGGCAGAGTAATAAAATATACATTTGTTGTTATTGTGTCAACAATTAGGCCATTTCTCACATCTGCAATTCATAAATGTGTTACTTCATGTAGTGGAGAACGCAGATCCACTCCATCGTGTTGTGAACAATATGGGCATGGGCATTTATTATTTGAATCAAAGCTATTTACTGTCTGTCCATACTTTGTACTTACGTGGGAAGTAGAAAGTACTGAAATGTAGCAGCAACAAGGTGCGATTTTGTTCAGAAAATCTTGTATTGTGGGGCCCTGTTATCGAAAAATTGGATATAGCTGCCTTCAGTATGTTTTAAAGTACTTCCTCTAACATTTTGTGTATCATTGTTGTTATATATTGAAAACGAAAAATTGCTTAATGGCAAATGTCAGTCGTGTTCCATTGTGGTTACGGCTAGCGTATATGTTTAGTATTTATCACAAAAATCATTATCGTTATTATTATTATTATTATTATTATTATTATTATTCATTATGAATAATAATGATACATATATTTAAAAAGGGGATTAAAAGTAAAAAATTAAAGATATTTAAAAGGTAGAGTTACAATTATTTCTGATATGGATGATAGGATTACTTTAAAATATTTAAAGAAATTGGTAACAATTCTATTTTACATATTCTGATATAATAGTTCTGTGTTATATTATCTCCAACGTATATATGTCGAACATTATATTATTGAATGAATTGAAATAATAATTATACAGTACTTACAAAATCGCATCTCAAAGAAGTAATTTGTATGTTTTTTGTTGTTGCTTTTTTCAATGAAGAGAATACTTGTATTCTATTTTTAAATGCAACTTGGAGAATGTAATTCAATTTCTCTTATCAGTTTTGTTTACTAGCGTTTTCCTAACAATCGAATCATTTGGGTCGGGTGGCATTTAATGGTATTTCGCAGCAGGGTTTGCAGTTAATGTCGTGTTTGAATGTCGTGTTGTCACGTGTCACATTTACATTGAATTCGGAATTCACAACTATTCAGTTATGGAGGATGTTCAGCAAGCAGGTTGCATTCAACTGAGGCTCAGAGAGTGATCAATAATTGTAAAGTTGATGGAGCGTTACATAGCCCATGCTAGAATTACCAACTGAATGAGGAATTTAGAATTCGGATACGTTTAGTGAACGTTATTTCATGTACTCTGCAGTGTATGCGATCCATTACTTTTCTTTATTTATTCCCTTATTTAGTAACGAAATTGAAATGATTGATTTGATTGGAAGACCCAAAAGAGACATCTGCAAAGTGGCATTTATGTCAGGAGATTAGTAAAATTATTTTAACTCTTGGTTTCTTCTGTTTGATTACAGTTGAGTTGAGATGTAGTTACAGATGATTACAGCTTTTATTTGAGTAAAAGTGAACAATATTAGTCTCCTTTAGGTCAGATAATCTTGTTTTTTTTCTCTCTTTCGTATCGAGCTGTCATGTCGCTGAGATCGCTCACTAGAGGAAAGTGGCGGAGTGGTTGAGTTACCGAGGATCAAATTGAATTTGTAATGGCTGTACAGACATGACATCGGTTTAGAACACTTAACGTACAAATAAAGCGGGCAAAGAGAGGACGATGTGTGATAAAAATAGAGAATAAATTGGTAGCAAGTTCCTGTTCATCTTTCTGTTAATATTCTTTTTACTGAAGGAGAAATAAGAATTTTAAACAAACTCTTCTATTTTTCTAACCCTACCGTTTTTATTGTTCTTTTCAATACTAATTTTGAAGTGACAATATCGAAATCAACAGATGCAAAATATTTTTTCATAGTGGTACTCTGTAATATTGATGTTTCTTTTATTGCCTTTCGTGTCAGGATAATGATGGTTGTAGTTTTCTTTTCACTCCTTCAAACCACTCACACTTATTAACAAAAGTACTATTATTATAAACATTTTTTTTATTTGGTGAAGTCAGAATTCATTGAAGTTATGAATTCAAGTTCAGAATTCATTGAAGTCAGAGTTAATTAAGATTTGTTCTAAATTTTTTAAAATAATTCCGGAAGGTTTTCAGTAGTACATTTGTATTAAGAGTTTGAATGAATAGCTGCCCTAAATTTAGGACCAATAAAATCTTGTGTTATTTATTTTTTAAATATTTTTGAATTTCGAACTTTTAGTTTATTATGTTTTGGCATATTTCTCGAACGATTTACAATGTTTGTTTCACTTCTACAACAAAACATTTGGCAGCATTTGTGCGTCATTCTTTCACAAGTATCGCATCGTCCATTAGAAGCCTTTGTGCCGTTTTAACGCGCACATCGGCGGACTACCTCTCCTACCCTGACATCTTGCTCCCGCCCTGATGTACTCTGATACGGCCCCATTGTGGCCTGCCAACAGCACCTGTCCAAATGGACGCAAGTTGTAACGACTCGAGAACACTTGCCTTTGTGCCTGCTCTCACGTCGCGAGACTTGCCCGAAAATCAACGACTTTGACGAGTTCTGTTGGAACATCCGGAGTTAAAGCCAGAATATAGGCAGTTATGGCGTTGGGGGACCTCCTTCCTTTCACATTTCGCTTACACGTGGCGAACTCTTAAGAAGTTGCGAACCCTCGCCTCGCGTATTATCCGTAAAGTTTCTTCGAGATAAATCGCATTGTGTCACGTTCTGAGGAAGAAGAAACTCATATTCTTGGAATATCAAACAAGTGAAGACGAAGTCTCCAACCACAATCAATAATTGCCAGAGATGAAAATGATTATGTCGAGCACAAAATATCGGATCTGTACATGTCCAAGTACAGACAAGTACAACTGTGCATATCCAGGTAATGGGCTTCTTTGACCTATTAAACAACATAGTACTTTACAGCAACACTTTTATAACAACGTATTAAAACATTAATTACCAATAGGAGAGCAAATATCACATTCCTAAAATCGTTTCAGCATTTCAATATATCTAGAAAGGATCCAGTAAAAATGGCTTATCCTTGTTATTCTAGCCTTTTTAAATATGGTAAAATTTCAGAAGTTTTAAAAATTATAAATCTAGTTCTCCAACTGAAACATTATAATCAGTAATTTGTTTATCTCATTTTCTGAAGAAAAATTGTTGGACGTTCATTTACGTGTCTTCGTGTCTATATGTCATTCATGTCTCATATTATAATTTCAGAATTATGAGTATTTAATGTTTAAATGTTACTATTTAATCTAGTAGATTGAGATGAAGTGTTTGATCGGCACAATTTATCGAATTGCTAACAAATGGACGAACGATATTTTGGACCATTTTTGCACCATTCTTTATTACATACAGTTCAATTTATTTTCAATGTTTCAAAAACAGAACAATATCACTGAATGTCCGCGCTCAGTTTCTGAGAGTACTGTGTCTCTGGGTGATCGGAGGGTCGCCGATACATCGTGTCTGTGGTGGAGAGCTCTCGGACGCCAGAGGTGGAGTTGGCTGCGTGGGCCACGAGAAGACGGACATAGGCAAGCGAGAGGGAGATCGGAGTCGAGAAGGGTGAAGGAGGGTCCGTGGAATGTTGGCTCGGAAAACTCCAAGCTGCGTTCGCGACATGGCTGCTGTGGCAATAAAACAAATAGGCATGCAATATCCCTCTTCCCCCACAAAAATTTCGAGATTATTTGTAAAGCGTTTCTCCTCTACATTTTATTTAAAACATGGTTCGATGGTTTAGCAGCGTTAATGAGCAACAACAACAACAATAATAATAATAATAATAATAATAATAATAATAATAATAATAATAATAATAATAATAATAATTATTATTATTATTATTATTATTATTATTATTATTATTATTATTATATAGTAATAATTATAACGGTTCTTGGATTTATTTTTGTACGCTTTAATGTTTCCATGAAAATAATTATTTATCAAATTTCCCCTATATTGGAAATTTGATATTATTAGATTAAATTTTCCTCCAATTACTTATTTCTGCAGTTATGACAAACAAGTACTCGCTGTTTATTTATAATGGTCTCGATTCAGCGTAAGCAATGACTCTCGCAAGGCATGACAACGTGTATTATGGGCCAAGGTTAATTAAAGGAATTAATTAATTGTAATAATTGAATATAAAATATTTCTTTAAAGTTTAATAATAACGGTGCAAAAGAAAATTCTTGAATCAATTTACTTCCCTTCTAAGTTGTTTTTTCAAAATTTCTCTACGGTGCTACTGTTTTTCATCAGTACGGTTACCGAACTTCCAAGTTGGTGTAACCATTATCATTATTCGGTAGTCGACATAAGAGAACATTAAAATAACAAACCCACTAAAATGGTATAGGCAATTAATGACCAGTTCTGATGTCTGACTTTCAGAGTAAAAATATTAACATTTCTGGAAAACTTCAGTCCATATTTCTTGGCTTCGAGTTTTATAGTTACATGTTACCTATTGGAGTATATGCGTTCGCTAACAAGCAAATATTCGCATGTAACAAATTTTAAAAAAATCGAGACACACGCCATTCTTTTATAAACATCCTATGTCGTTTTGCATCATTTTACGACACACGGAGACGGAATTCATTAGGTATACTCTCTTAAAAATACTATTTTATATCATTAACGGTACCGAACATCGAAGAGTTGTCAATTTGGAATACGTAGAATGTCATTTCTATTGCGCGATTCACAACTGCCATCAACACCGTGACCTTGCCCCAACACATCTGCCCCCCCCCCCCTTCCCCAGCCCCTGAGCTGAGGATTTTGTCTGCTGAGAAGAGAATGTTTGAGTGAGCGATTGTTGATTGATGTGATTGATTGAGATTCCGGGCCCGCGCCGACTGCTGAAATCATCGTCCCCATAAGTATAGTGCATGTGTTTTCCTCGCGAGTTGGCTGTGATCTTCCCCGCTGGAGGATGCGATCCGGTGCCGATCTACCGTCGGCTAACGAGTTTCTCTCTAAAGTACCAAAGGGAATATTCGAGTATTATTTTCCCAAATAAATATCTCTTCTTTTTCGTTACAAGAAATCGTTCATAAAATGACATCTTATGGCACAGATTGTGACGTATTTACCCGTTTATCGCACGAATAATTGCGCCATCTCACGTGCAGCGAATTGCTGCGAGATAAACCGTGGGGAAGCAGCGATAAACTGAAGAGCCGAGAGTCGTTTTTCGCACAGGTGTAAAAATACCAGCAACATCACAACAAAGTCCTTTCCAAAATTAACTTTGGTTCTCATATAAAATTATAATACTTTTATACAAAAATAGCGCATGCAACTCGTTTGTAATGTTGTTTAATTGCATTCGTGTACATTTGAAAACTCTCTTCCAACGGTGCTCGTATTGAAAATATGTACTCGTGCTCTAAAACTTAACCGTTTAAACTAGATGAATAATATACTATTTCACTTCACACTTGCGACCTCAGTCCTTTTTCTAGTTGCATTGGAGAGCTGAATTGACGGGTTTGGGGCAGTAAAAAAATAAGTCAGAACTTCCTGGTGTTTCGGAACTTCCTGGTGCGCATTAGGAAGTCCTGGAGGCAAACATCCTGCTGGTCGTAAATGTTAATATTTAGATTTTGATCGAAGTGTGTCTCTTCTTCTTTTTATCGCAAGACAATCAGTGTTTCATGAGACGAAGACACGAGTAATTAATATAAGTAATGTGATAAGCCACCCTTTCAGCAAATTCGGTATATTTAAGAATTGGTGGATGCTTGCTGGGGCGGGTGCGGCTTATCTGTCTAAAGACCTTCAATTATACCATGAAATAAATTACATTGGCATGAAAAATATTTGCCGTTTTGTATAACATATTGTATATGTATATGTATTAAATAACATACAGGCACCAAATAAAAAAGTCAGACCCGAAGATTTGAAACATTTTTCTAAATATCGCGAAAAACACATCGAAATCGCGAAAAACACATGCGAATACTTACTTTTGGGGTCTTGCAGCATTGTATGTTACAGAATGCAAAAGTTGGCAAGCCCAAGTCCAGAATTGTGCCAACCCGTCCTAATTTTTTAAAACGCTAAAAAACACCATGATATTTCCAATTTCAAGGTTGTTTTTCGCAAAGAAAAGGAGGGTGGTGACGCAGTTCTGGCTTCAGATTCAGATTCCGCGCGTCGTAGAGGGACATGGTCAAGTTTTTCGGTCTGACAACTTTTTTGTATGTGCCAGTGTAACTAATGTCTAATTAAGATGAATGGTTGCTTATGCTCGCAAGATCGACCACTTCTGTGAGGTAGGGAGGAGTCTACGGGACAGTAGAAATGACTGAGTAGGGCGATGAAGGGTCAACGAGCGACAACGAGCGGCGTGGCTCGCCGTAAGTCCGGGGCTGTTATGGGTAGTATTCGGTGGAAACGCACGCGCCCCGACAAGGAGCCGTACCAACTTCTTGACTTTGAAACGTTAAACCCGGTCTCCGGAGCGCACTAGCGACAGGAAAGCAGCAGGAAGGAGAGGGCGAGGAGGAGGAGGAGGAAAAGGCCGAATGTGCCCGTGTAAACGGACGCCGCCGAAAGGGGAAGTGGCGGAAGCGAAAAGACCTTCAGTAAGCTCTTGGTCAGCTCTTGGATCTTTTGGACGTAAACGCGTGGTTGTGTACACTATGGTGGTCGATATTTCGGCAATGTTGAAATTTTTTTGGGTATCCTTTTTCAATATATTTAATGTGCGAAGAGAATGAGATGTCCATACAAATTTTCAGAACGATTAAATAATATTATATATCATACTATTATACATCATTTCGTGAAACTTGCATTTGTTACTGTATTTTGTAATTCCTTTTAATATAAGCAAATACCGTATATTTATCTTATAAAAGAAAAACATTGGGCTGTCAAAACTAACTACTGAAGCTACTATCGTTACATTTCAAATGTATGTATATATGGCGACGAATGAATAGTTTAATTTGAAAGAGATCTTATTTTGGGTCTTTCCCTTGAACAGCGTTTCATTTCGTGGTAGCATAATCTTTATGTTTGTGAATGGCTGGCAGAAACAAATTACAGTACTCAAACACGTCACACTTTGTTAAAATTTTGGCATACAATTATATTCAATCATTCGATTCACTTATATAGTAAAATGCTTGGAAATCGCTTCATAAAACTATTCCACTGAAGTGTCCAAAATCACTTGTAGCCTAGAGTAATTCTCAGGGTGTGTAAGTGATTTCATATTGGGAACATTACCCAACCAATAAATTGAAGGCCTTTTTTCTTATCTAGAAGATATTCTTACACTTTTATTGAAGCTTAATTGATCGTGTAGAATGTTCAATTTTAACAATGGTTTAAATTTCTTACTTGAAAAATTTATTGTTGGTTGATAAATACGTTTATCTGGGCGTCAATTGTTAACGTAATTAGTCCCGTAAGTGTAGTGCATGTATTTATCGAGGATGTAGCGTGATCTTTCCTCCCTGGATGACGAGATTCAGCTTTGCAGGTTTTCCCAGACAGGTATCTCCCACCTGCAGGGCGCAGTCCCATCCCGGACAAACTCTAATCTCTCAACTGGTATGGTACTAATGTGCATATTAGCACAGCATAACAAAAGCTAGGCATAACGTAAGTTAAGCCAAACATAAGCTACGCAAGCGTGTAAGTAAGAGGTGAGGTTATGACAAGAGAGAGAAAGGAATGATCACGTGCTGTCCGTGGCTCATTTGTTAGGGTACTATTCAGGCATTCGCCTGGTGTTGATAGGAGAAACCACGAAAAACTATCGATCAGAACAGCCGGCTGCTAGAATTCTCGTCCAGACAGCGGTTAGATTCGATCTACCTGACAAGATAGTGTCAAATATCCTACCACCGTTGGTAGTCGAACCCTAGGACCTCGCGGTCAGAGGCTCTGAAATTATATCAATCGATGTACTGAGCCTCCTAACCCGGAGAATGAGTTACTGAATAGGTATGGGGTCTAATTGATGACTATATACGCGTTTTTCATCGAACTAGGTAGCACGAAATTATCAGAATGTAAAATGCATCTCTTGGGTAATTAGAAATTGTATCACTCTGTGCACTGTCAATAGCGTACCGCGCATTCCAGTCATCGCGTTGTGGGTTTTCAGGCGTCAATACGCAAATTGCATGGTGTAAACGCCTGGACAATGGCAGCCACTTGTCACAAGGTAGTGCAATATTATGTACAATAGTTTCGTAAGGCGCGAAGCATGATTTGGTTCAGTAGCGTGCTAACACATCATTAATGACACATTTTGCATTCTCATTAGCATTGAGGGGTATTCACTGTTTTTATCAGCGTTAATTTCCATTTATTTACAGAACAAATTAAACTTTTTTTTAAAATTATGCTTTATTTAATTGGTGGCATGAACTTCCAGGTCATTAGCGAGCACATCAAAGTATAAGGTTTCTTAGCGATGAAATCAAATAATTTTATTTAAAATAAATTTTAGCTATTTCAACGCCATCTTGAGGGAAAATGTAGGAATAATAATTAATCAACTAAATAATTATAAAATGTTCACTATATTTCATTAAGAAAGTAGTTATTGTCATTTGTGACTTTTCTTACGTATTCGTGGTATGTTCTAGAAACGCTCAGGGTCTTGAAGTCAATGTGCCATGAAATAAGAAAATGCTTATGAACAATGCTTTGCTTCTGTGCCTTACAATAGAAGCTCGAAATGCACTTCAGTCTCTTTCATGGATGCGGGGACTTTTGTGGTGCAGCTTAAGGGGACATTCTGAATAAAGGTCTCACTTACACCAATGATCCTACTTTTCTGAATATTGCGTTACAAAACATCAAGGGTAGTCATTTTATTTTAATACACTAATTCTAGTCCTCTTAATTTAGATTGCAGCGGTCGTGATGCATGTAATTTTGAACAAATTTAAGAACACGTTCACGCAGAAATGCAAGGTCTTTCGAAAAAATTATATGCCTTTACAATTGTATGTTAACTCTAAATGTATAAATGGTAAATACTGGTAATAAGCAGAATTTTGGAAAACTACTACAACGCAGCTACTGATATACCCCCTGAAAATGATACACAATTAAATATTGCACATTTTAAAAAAGTTTACAATAACTTAATTTGTGCACCTCACTGCTGGAGATGTTGCAAAACATTCAAGTTTATCACATCTCCGGTCCCACTTGACAAAATGCAATTTAAAATTATGTTATAGATTGTCGAGTTTTTTGAAGAGCAAAAGCTTCCTACATTTTCATGGTCACGATATCATAAGATTTACCATAAGAAAATACCGACGTGAATGGCCGAGTTAGCTAAGAGTTTGTACCGATCCAGTGCTTCGGTCCGTAGTAGCGCGTGTTCGAGTCCCCCTTTGGGCATGGTGGTGGGTAGCATGTGTCTCATATATGGTGTCACATAAGGCCTCACGTTCTGCTGATCCCAGATCAGAAGAACCCGCACGTGTGTTGGTGTCTACTGTACGGTCGCATATGGCTCCCGTTGTGACGTAAAGGGTAACTGGCTGACGGCAGGAATAATACCTATATATTTTTTTAAAAAATATTCCATATTTTATTTCGACTTCACCTTCATCATATTATGTTTAGTTGGTCACCGTTGAAAATTGTTACTTTCTACCACATTCAACATTTTTCTGTCACTGCTCGCTTGTCATACCGCATGAAGGGCAGCTATGTCTGGCTTGGCTTTTCAAAAGAATTGCCAACACAAAGCCAGTGCAGTGTCATGTGGTTCGTGACGTATCTGGTGCTCAGAAAGAGCAAACATCGGTGGGGCAGAGCAGTACACCAATGTCCCTGCATCACGCACGTGACTCTGGCACAGCCTGCTTGCTAACAATTTTCCACTGACGCCACATAACCTTAAAAAACGAGGCCGCCCCCTCGTCTGTTTGACGTCGCTGGCGAGTTGGCTATGCAACTGCTCTGCTCTGGGCACTGGTTTTGGCGTATTCGCTTTGGGTAAACGACAGAAATGCCCTTAGCATTTTATGTGTTCTTACATTTAGAACGACCTCCCACGTTTAGAACAGGTATGTAAAGGTTTCGAGCAAGGTAACAAGTTCACTGGAGCTCACGGACACTGCGTCCAGAGAAATTGGCGCGCGGTTAATAGTAAGGGTTGTACAAATGCAACATAATGGCAGCACTCCAGTGAATACCTGGCCCTTAGACAGTCTTTGGGGGAAGTTCCTTGAGAGTTCTCGTCATAAAATTAGCTATATTAATTCCTATTTTTTCTTTAAGGCAAAGAAACGATTGATTAAAATTTAATAATACATCAATCTAATTTAAAATTATAAATTGAGAGTAAAATTTAAAAAATTGAGTCAACAGTATCTTAATTGCGTAATCCTGTTTACTTAAGAGTGATATAAAGTTATGAACTTTTTACGTTCACCATAGAAGGTTCAATAGACAAATATTCTTGTCTGTGAAAAGCGTCCGTAAGTGAGAATTGATAACTTATAGAGATGTGTTAAATTATTTCATATTATTGCTAAATACTGTAAATAATTAAATGATTTAAGAACACAAAACAAAAACAAGAAAATATTACGCCATTGAATCATATTCCTGCTACTTGGCAAAGATGTTTATATAACGGTGAATTTAGTAAGAAAGTAAACATCAAATTGTAACTAGTAGTGAAGAATATAAACATAATAAAATACTTGGTTATTTGATAAAGAAATCTGGCAAACATATTTTCGTATAAAGCCACAATTCACCGGTTGGACGTGCCTGATTTAGAATATCCGATGTTAGACTTCAAACCGCATACGTTAAGCTATTCAAGTATCCATACCTTAAATAAATAGTAATTATAAATGCATATGTTGTTAACTGATATTCATGGTAAAATCCCTGTTAAATAAACGGAGAAATATCGGACAATAATTTCCATTTGAAGGATATTTTGAGCAAATCGTATAGTTTTGAAAATAAAACTTTAATGCTTTTTTCTAGGACGCTTAGTAGAGTAAACTGACAAATTCTATTTTTAACTCAAGGATACGAAAGAAATTTTTCATGGCTGTAAATTTGAAATCATATCTACTAGCTAAGTATAAGGTCCGAAATGTAAATTATTATGCCTTGAACGTGATTTAGTTTCCGTCATGACTCTATATTACTAGTTTGTAGATCAGTAAAAGAAAACAAATGTTTCCGTATGTTTTCTTTTTATTAATGAACGGAATACAAATAACAATGGAACAATAAATAATATATATATGTTAGATTTTCCGCAAGAACAAATTTGCATATATTGGACGTGGTCTTCTAACTAATGTGGAATTATTGGCAGAATTTCTTCTTGCGTACTTAGTAATATTAATTAAGAAACTGTCATTCATTTAAGAACTGATAATTACATTTTTGTTTGGTCTCTAACTTACTATTTAGAGGAAAGAACGGATGCATTAGTGTCGGTAGTAGATACTTCAAACACATGAATATTTAAATGAAAGTTCGTAAAATTCAAGTCACTGCGGGGAAGGACATTAAACAATCACACCCGACAACGAAATATTCCTACGAGTTACATTTAGTCAGTTTTTGCGACGTAATGTAGTTATAAATAAATGAATATTCAGCAACCGAAGGCAACTTTTTATTTTTCGCGCCTTTTAAAAAAACGTTTTACAGTGCGTTACTATCTTTCTAAAAATGAGCCTTTTCCTCGTTCCAATGCAGAGCCTGACAATGGGGGACAATGGGATTGGCTACCTTAAAGAGCTGTCTCGTTAAAAATACGACGGTCCCGTTAAAATCGGGAGGAAGCCTGTTAAAACGGGATGACCCTGTTAAAAACAGGACGAATGGTCTTACGTTACTCATGATGCGTCGTGCAGTACAACGGTACTAACAACAATAACGGCGCCAATTGCGACTACGTCGCACATTTCAACAAAGTGTAGCTTGATCAGCAATGAGAAAGGCCCGATTTAAGTACTGCGAGACCCCAAGCACAAAATTGTGTTGGCAACCCTCTACCCACAAAGAAAACAAATCCGTTCTGATGATCTAAAAAAACAAATTAGAATAACGTGTTGTACAAACACAAATGAAAATTAACAAATTGCTTATAGAGTAGAAGATATTGTTAATTTCTTCGAAATAGTTTTCGAAATGTTTTAAGAAAGCATTAAAATGATTCGGAGGCAGTCTCATGATGATGCACTTTAATATCTACTAGATAAACAATTCGGTTCTCAGGAATATAATAATAATAATAATAATAATAATAATAATAATAATAATAATAATAATAATAATAATAATAGTAATAATAATAATGACAGCACCTGCAGAATCTTCGTACTTCAACACTACGTACATCAAGAACAAGTTTATATATCACCTGTTTGTAGTTCGTGTAAGTATTCGTAGTCCGTGTTGTACGTGTTTGCAATTTACCCGTGGAGACAATCATCTGGCTCGGTTCAGTAGCCTTGCCAGGCTATACCTGTATAGTGTGCAAGGAGGCACAGCGTACGGGGCACAGATTTTCAATAATGCATTACTATGGAAAGAGGGTAAACCTGCTTATGTGACTCAGGGCATCAATTCATGACACTCTAGTCACAGACCGGAAGGTCCTTGGGGTTCGAGTCCGGATGGTGGGAGGATTTTGGACACTAGCTACATAGCTAGATTGAATCCAGCCGCTTTCCGGAGGAGAATTCTAGCAGCCGGCTGCTCTGATCTGCACATTTCCGTTGTTTCTACGCTCAAAACCATGCGGATACCGGAACTGTACCTTACGAAACTGGCAACGGACCGCGCACGATCATTCCTTCCCCTTCCTTGTCCTATCCTTACCACTTACGTACACATACACACTTACGCGCACGACCCTCCCACATATGTCAGGAGACCAGTCGGAACCTTAGAGCTTAACTCGGGCGGTGCCCTGCTGGTCCGAGTCTATCTTCATGTTGAAAACCCCGCAAGTCGACGACGGGTTTCGCCATCCAGCATGGGAAGATCACCTCCACTTCCCGCAATAAACACGTGCTCGAAGTGAGAGCTCAGGCTGCCGCGGACGGAGTCAGTATTTACTAGGCTATCCGGGTGACGCCGCGACTGTGGCAAAGGTGCCGACGTTTCGGTCCCCATTCTGCGATCTTCCTCGTCGTCCTGCCTGGAAACGTCGGCATCTTTGCCATGGACGCGGCGTCACCCGGACAGCAAATTAAATACTGACTCCGGCCGCGCAGCCTACGCTCTCACTTGACCAACTTCTAGGTGTGAGGAAATGTTGAAACTCATTCGTGAGGCAGAATGGCGATAGAAACGCCAGCACCTTTGCCATGGACGCGGCGTCACCTGGACAGCCAATTAAATACATGCACTAAGCTTACGGGTCTATTGACCTTAGTAGTTGACATGCCCGAAAACATCAAACAATTAAAAGGAGTAACAATCTCGTGTCTCTAGACGAAAAGTCTTCTCCGCAATCACATATGAATGGATGAAAACCCGAACGGTACAGGTGACATTTTATAAATTCTGAGAAAACCGTGTTTATTTTAGGCTATAGTTGATTGGCAATACATTTTCGTGGTTTTAATGAACAATTGATATGCTGTTGTTTGGATGATGAAACAAAGCACTACGACTTTATAGTAATATTGGTTTAAATAAACAGAGATCTCTAAATCTCTAATATGTCTCTAATACCGATCTGGTTTTCACTCATTCATATATTACACATACAAACGCTTTATGGCACTTTCTCGGGGCACGGGTCCCTCGAAGAATGGGGTTCCAGAAGCAAGTGCTTCTTTTGTTTGCGGGCAATGAGTGGAGCACCAAGCACCCGCAGCGTGGAGACGCGACGGAGGGCGCGTGGGCGATTGCCTGCGGCTGCGGCTCAAAGCGCGCAGCTCCGGGCGGCGCCGGGAGCGGAGCGATCGTTAAAGGCCACCGGACCTAAATCTCGCGGCGCGGGGAATAAATCTGCACACGACGTCCGAACCGTTTGCAGACGAAGTGCGCGGCGCGGCGTGGTGCGGTGCGGTGGGATGCACTGCGGTGCGGTGTGCTGCGGTGTGATGCAATGTGATGTGATGTGATGTGATGTGATGATGTGCGGTGCGGTGTGGGGCGATGTGCTGCGGTGTGCTGCGGTGTGGTGCACTGTAGTGTGGTGTGTTGCGGTATGCTGCGGTGCGGTGGGATGCGCTGCGGGGCGGTGCGGTGGGATGCGCTGGCGGGGCGGTCGGTGCTGCGGTGTGATGCGGTGGTGATGTGATGTGATGTGTGAATGTGCGTTGCCGGTGTGGGGCGATGTGCTGCGGTGCGGTGCGGTGTGGTGTGTTGCGGTGTGGTGCGCTGTAGTGTGGTGTGTTGCGTGTGCTGCGTGTGGTGGGCGTGTGGTTGTGGTGAGGTGCGGGTGTGCCTGCGGTGTGATTGCGGTGTGATGTGATGTGATGTGATGTTAATGATGTTGCGGTGCGGTGTGCTGCGTGTGATGCGGTGTCGATGTGATGTGATGGATGAATGTCGGTGCGGTGTGGGGCGATGTGCTTGGCGGTGTGGTGCGCTGTAGTGTGGTGTGTTTGCCCGGTGTGCTGCGTGCGGTGTGCTGCCGTGCGGTGAGCGCGCACGCCGGTGCGTTGGGAGTGAAGCAGGGACGCTGGGACGAGAGGGTTGAGAGGGAGGACGAGGAGGGCGGACTGCACTTGCGCAAGTGCCATGAAAGGGCCCCGACGCGAATAAAATGACCGGCTGTGGTGGCTTAAGCATCGCCTGAAAGTCGCTTCGATTTCCAATAATAATAATAATATAATAATAATAATAATAATAATAATAATAATAATAATAATAATAATAAAGTGAGCACATGTGTGCTTTTGAAACTTGCTACAAGCACTATGTATATCAAGAACAAGTGTGTATATCACTTGTTTGTAGTATATTTCTGTTCGTGTTTGCAGTTTCCATGTGGAGGCAATCAGATGGCTCGGCTCCGTAGTCTTTCCTCGCTATGCCTCTACAGTATGGCACAGCGTAGGGGGCACATATTTTCTACAATGTATTGATTTGTATGAAGGGTCAAAAATGCCTTAGGCGGCTCAGGGGATCAATTCATGTGCCTCTGACCGGAAGGTCCTAGGGTTCCAGTTCTGACGGTTCCGGGTGTTTCAGCATTAGTTAGATAGAGAGTGTGAATTCAGCCGCTGTCTGGTGGGGATTCTAGCGACCAGCTGCTCTGATCGGTACTTTTCCGCGATTTTTCCGATCACAACCGGGCGAATGCTGAAAGGGTATACTAACAAACCGGCCAATTATCCGCGCGCTATATTTCCCTCTCTTTCCTTGTCCTAACGCTACACATTTGCACTTACATGCACTACACTATCACGCATGTGAGGAGACTAGTGTGACGTTTAGAGCTTTTCCCGACTGCGACGTTGCCCCAGAGGTGGGAGATACCTGATTGAAGACAAGCGAGCCGACGTATAGATCGGCTTCGGATCTCACTATCCAGGCGGGAAAGAATATCACCACCTCTTGCGATAAAACGCTCACTACACATTCAGAAATGTTGAAAATAACAACTGACTGAAACCGGAAGCACTAAATAATCAATAAATATTTGGTATCCCCCGACACTTTTTGTGTCCCCCATCGTGTCTCTGGTATAAACTTGTGTTCCTGGTGTAGTCTTGTTTTTCTGGTTTTCCTTGTCTCCTTCACGAACAGTTACACTTGTCGTACCCTCGTAACCTAAACGACTTTTGCATGCTTGGTGGGACTTCTTTCTTGGGTCTGAACAATGGCCTAACGCCCGTTTTTCATATTCTAATTGCCCATTCTTCTTTTCGTATTTTAATGTCGTACACTGATTGATGCGTAGGCTTGTCTCCAGAAGCCTCCAGCCTCTTCTTGTGGGACTTATCCTGAGCAAGTATATCTATGGTAGTTTTCCATTGCATTTTTAGGGGCACTAGTACGCCGATTTTGACGTTTGATTTGAATACCACATAGCTCAGGCCAAGATACTATATCCGCAATCCTATCCAGTTATTCGAAGCGAAACTTTGGTACTAAATTACTTGAGGATTTAATTTTGCCAGGATCGGTAGAGGGCTTTTCTGGAATCTGGTTTACACGCCGGCCAGCGTCCGCATGCATGTCGTCGATTTTTGGCACCTCAAAAAATTCCCCGACTTTGACCGGATGAAGCCGCGAACTTGAAATCTGTAGCCCGGCATGATAACCACTGTACCATCAAAGCCGGTGATCGTCAATTTATCTAAGGCAATCGCCGACCTGCGTCAGAGATCCGAGACCCAGTGGCAAGTTGCGGACCACTCAAACACTGTATTGGTTTTATAATGAGTTACGAAGTAGAAATATTGAAAAGAAATTCCGGTCCTACCGCCCGAATCCACATCCACCAGCCGCGAGGACCTGCGCTTCCCTCGCTTTGCAACTGGCCGAGATGGGTCAATAGGTGTCCACGGTCCACCCTTAGAGGGAGCGCGAGCTCGCCCAGTTGGGTGAGGTGGCTCTGAATGACGGTCTGATGAATTTGCTTGAAAGAAAAATTTATTTTGAAAGCTTTTCGTCACCACAAAAATAGAAGTGAACTTCTGAATGTTCCTGTCAACGACTATTTGTTTTACATCGCTGTTTTCCAATATGAATTCCGTATTTGACAACCTCGGTTAAAATGCGGTTAATGTTTCTGTTAAAACTAAAGAGATAATGGTACTAGGTTATTTTTAGTTTTTTAAATGAATGTAAAATTAAAATATGTAAAAAACAATAGACGTCAAGGAGAGTTAAATAAGACTTATTTTTATTAAAATATATTTTAATTTTTTATTAAGAACATTATTGATAATATTTAGTGGTTTGTGATGGGAATTAAAATTGTTGATTCAAGAAATATATCTCACAAATACAACACCTGTGTACACCTTCTTTGTGATATTAAAGAGAACAATTTACCACTTTACGCGAACGAGCTGGAATTGCAAGGCTAATGAACGTACGGAGACGTCAAAAAGTGGTCATACAAAAAAAACGTCCTTCGAACCTATAATAAATAATTGCTGATTTATTTACTATTGTTTCGTTTCCGACATTACATCCAGTCTCCTCCTCAAAATGCTTGCTTTTTCCCGTCCCTTGACAGGGAATTAGTAGCGAACGATGTGCAGATCAACGAATGGAGCGTTTCTAACATTCTCTGCTGATCAATTAAAAAATTTATTTCATTATTTCAAATATTAATTGCATTATTAATGGCACGTAGCAGCAAATGCGGCTGATCTATAGGACGGCACATTAAAAACACTAATACAAGACGTATTTACATTATTACCGCTTGCGCTCCAGCTATATTGGGAGGATTCGTTGTACCTCATGGAGGGAGACCACGAGAACGGAGGATAATCTTGTTCGCATGTTTAAGGTTTCTCAAATATTTGAGTCTTTTAACGTGCTACATGGACCACCAATTATGTCATTGGTGTGGTATCCGATGTAGCATGATTCTAATATGTGCGATGTAACGTGCATCCAACTATCTTCCCTTGAAGATTCTTTACAGACCCCTAACGTAAAACGACCTCGATAATTCGAATTTTTTCCTCACTTTTTGTCCGAAGGAACGTCAGATCAGTCCCGCTACCATCTAAGGGTTTTCTTTTGCCGAAACCCTTGCATGAATGGCCGTCCTTTATCGGGCACCAGGCTTTATTGATCGTCAGTGTAGTTTGTTTTTGTTTTTACGGGTCAGCATCCTTCTGAAGTTCTCTATATGAAATTTGATGCTGAAAAATCTGGTTTATATAAAACTACCTGTGGGTGGGAAAAGAAAAATATTTATGGAAGGCGACATTTTCAAGTGTTTATTTCGTGGATAATCAAACTGTAAACAAAGAATCATATCCTGCCACAAACGTTATTCCATGACTCTTTTTGATACGATAAACCTGCCAGAATGTAGTTTTTCTATAGAATTTTTTAAGCACCACTCTCAATTTGAAGAACAATATCAAATTACAGTATGTCACATATAACAATGCACCGTATAATTCTAATAATCTGAGGGCTTCAAAATATCTTCTAGTTACGTATTCATTCCAAAGATGTTAGAAAATTTAATTGAGAGCACTGGTATCAGCTCGCATGAAAGTGTTGGATTTTGGTCTTTTTATTTTCGTGATGACTTTTGATTCATTGGTTGAGATTTCCGGACGTCTCAGCTACTATGGCTATTAGTCTCGTTAGTGTAATAAACATGTTATTCCTAAAGGCGGCGGCGGTGGTGTAACGGTTAGCGTACTGGACTGTTGTACCCAAGTTGGCGGGTTCAAACCCGATCGAAGCCGTGGATTTTTAAGGGCGAAAAAATCCTTCGTACGCCTTCCTTCGGAGGGGAAGTAAAGCCGGCTGTCCCATGTTCGTAGAATTACTTGCATGTAAAAGATCCTCAAGCCTAAATGACGCCTCTGAGCTAAATTCAAATCGCCTGTTTCTCGCCCAAGAAATACCTTCTTTCTCTGCTAGTTGGTGAAAGGAGCGTAGCGAAATTTGCGTGGTCAGACGGAAGAGCGGGCCTGATGGCCCGAGTCTCGCCACGTAAAATAAGGCATATTCAATTCAATTCAATTCAATTCAAAGATGACGGTATTCCTTACCTATGGATTATGGGATCCGGTGCCACCGTACACATCGCCCGGCAGGGAATTCCACCTTCCCAGCTTTCATCCTGACACCTCCCCACGTAAAACAAGCTCTTAATTCCCGACTGAACTACCAACATATGTGGTATGGTAGTGCATGTAAGTGTGCATAAATAAGGGGTGGGGATAGGACAGGGTAGAGGAAGGATAGATCGTGGGCGACCGTTTGTTAGGGTACTGCATTCCGGACACATGTAATTAACTATTTTGATTGTCTTACATATGGGAAATACACGCTTGAAATTATGTCGCCTATTTTTGCAACGTCCTATATTTAATCGTGCTTGCGGATCCTTTCCGTTACTATTTCATATTTGTATAGTTAACAGACAGATGTGGGCTAGGACAGTATTGTTTTGCACTATTGAATTGTCTCATTTTCTGCTATTTTTTTCATATTTCACATCCTCTGAACGATTCTTTGTATGTTTGCTTGCCTTTATTTAAAATTGAATTGCAGATAAGAGATTAAAAATATTAATCTTTTAATTTAAGTAGCTTCCCAAAGCGTTCCAGAGTAAAATAAAAACTCATATCTTTAGAGATACGACGATATTTCGCTTACAAGAATGACTTTGGCGACGACAGTTGTCTCTATTCTTTTCTAGTGCTAGTGAAGCGTTGCACCTGATGTCATGAACGAAGCCTTTCCTCTCTTTGCTTTGTTTTCTTCTTATGACGCTTCTGGCACTGGCTGTGTTCGCAGCGATATTGTTCTCCCACGAATGTCAAAGCGGCGCGGCTAAAACCAATAAACCTGTCTTCACAGTTTCATTTTGCACGACACACGCTACTTTTTGTATTAATATTTTTCCACATACTTTGTGTACCTCGACGAGACGAGAATGGTGCTACTGAAATTAAATTAATATATTTTCTCTGTACTTCTAGGTAGTGGTCATCCCTCCTCCTCTTATGAGTTCACCCTCTCGTCATTTTAAGAACTTGGACAATCGGATCATATTTTGTATTTTGAACACTTTATATTCTGGCAATAATGAAGAAATTATTTACACTGAAACATTTTTAGAAATGTTTACTTCAGATATATTCGATATCCTATAATATTTTATGTCTTAAATTTATTTCATTTCTAACTTAATATGGAGAAATGTTTGTGGTTTGTCTAGGCTTGGAAGTTATGAGCTATTTTACATAACAGCATACACACATGATTTAAATGCTGTAATGTGCATAATGTCACTAAGGTCAACAACTCTTTAGTTAATTAATACCGCGTCCAGAGACTCATAACCCATAGGCCAATGAATATGCCGACTGTGATTGTAGATAACCCATATTAATCACAATTCTTCTTTATACACTGAGATGTTCTCTTGCTTTGCTGCTAGACAAATATATAACATTGTCTACAAGCGTCTTTTTAGCACGCATTTTTTAGTTGCACAGGAGAAGTATGGACGCAGGGGGGATATTTACTCAGTAATATTTTAAAATCGAATCTGTGGTTCGTTTCCGTATGTCCTTTTTTATGTAAATGCTTTTCAAGTTTTCAAAGATTGCGAATCCTTTTAATTGATGCCATTATTCATAATTAGTTATTTATAGTAACGGCGGCCGGTAGAGATTCTAAAACAAGTGTGATCAAATATTACTTTCTCCCACAGGTGACACAGATTCTTTTTTAACTTTTTTTTGAAGACAAATAAATTAACATGAATTACATGGTTACGGCGGAAATTTCAGAGCACTCAACTCTTGTAGTTGAGCAGACAATGTAGACCGCCATATGTTTTTACTACTAGAGGTCTCGATTGCAAATAAATACGCAATGCTGTATTTACTTTTAATTTTGCGGTTTCGAAAAAAAACCTGGAGCTGTTTTTTTATTTCTCAGAAATGTTTTCTTAAAAATCACGCCGAACAGAGATCCACAGTATTTTTACAGAATGAGAATTTACAGAATTGATTCATACTTCTCTCTTGCCTAGTTGGGAGGATGGTGAAACGTGGTAGATAATGTCGTGATAAAGAATCGTGGTATGTAAAAAGGTGTAGTAATTAAGCAAAGTTTAGCTTAGCTTTTGCAAAGATTTTTGTAGAGTATTCTATTGTCATTTGCATAAAGCATCCTACCCTTTTTGCACCGTAACAGAAAATGAAGAAACAGAATAATCCCAGATTTTGGTTATACTTTTGGCTTGGCTTTGGTATGGTTGACCGATTATTACATACCGATTAGTATTCATCACATATATTTTGGTTGTGTTTCATAAAAGCTTTAAATTTAGATTTTAAAAAAATTGTAAACTTTGGGCACAAGGTTTCTCTCTCGGAATTTTATTTATCTGCCGAAGAGACGGGATAGAAAGTAGCAATCGGAATGCAAATGAAAAATGCACAAATCGCATTTGAAACCTTTTATATACTCCGATACCTGTCACCAAAATCCCTTTTATCGCTTTCGTTTCGAATTTATTTATACTAAAATAAGGATAAACACTGCAGATCAATTATTTATTGCTGACTGAGTGGGAAATTCGAAATTTTTTTTAGCGAGAATTAGGGTGGATAAATGGAGGTCGGAAACTTCAAGGAGCAGTAAATGAAAGAAAATACCTCGAATATATGATGGTTCTTTCGACATTTATCAAGTTGTACTCTAAAACTGCACATGCTTCACACATTTGTAGCTCTTTAAGGATCGTTACGGTTCATGAAATATATATTTCCAGCGAGTTCAGTCCTACATAAAATGCAGCTGAAATACGTCCATTACATTGTGATTCATTGAGCGCTTCCACTCCACGGCGACTCCATGGTCTCAACGCTCCAGGAAAAGTTTAAGTAATGAAATACGAAATACGGTATATATCGTTTCTCACAACGCAAACAAATCATGTTTATAAAGTACATTTCCAAACCGAAAACAATGTTTTTCTACCCCTATTGTATAACTCTCTTATTAGATGGTGCAGCTTGTTGCTTGCTGCATTCATTATGATACGGCTTCATTATAGTACAGGTTGTTTGATCACTCGCAGAGAAGTTTACAAACCAAGTATTGTGAGGAAATTAATCATTGGCCATCATTCTATTAAATCTTTAATTTGATTGTGCACATAACTGTGCCTGCACTTACCCGTGCGTTGGTGACGTTAAACCTCACATGCCTCTCTGATGATTCAAAATACCAAATTAACATGCTAAGAGTCTGTTGTACTCTAATAGGTATTGAGGATGTTTACGTAGGAAACCAGTTCTAATTATAAAGATTAAATAAATATATTCTACAAATTTCAACTTTTTAAAATTCTAATTAACAAAACCCACACTGAGGGTCTTATCCCGTATCGCATCGAGTCGACATCGGCTCTGCGAGATCGGTGAACAAAAGTGAAGAAGAAAGCCTGCAACAAGGAAGCGTTGGTCATTGACAGATACCGTGATGACTAAACAAAGGAGTAAAAATATTTATTTTCAATATCTTAGAGAGGAATTTAGTATTATTAAAAATATATAGATATTTTAGCAATTAAAGGAAAATCACCTGAGACATAGCCACGAAACAACGATAAGGATTCGACAATGTTGTTTCTCCGGCAGCTTCGTGCCCTATGACCTTGCACCCTGATAATCACTCAAGTGGTCTCTACATTCGTACAATTTCGGCAGTTCTGGCCATGAGAGGTGAAATTCTCGAATAGTATCGATTTCAGAGTGATATGGTGCGTTATGTTTGTGTAAGTCGTGATTCTTGAGTTATTTCACCCGGTTAGTGTTTTTAATTTTTTTAGTATCATGCCCTGGGAAGGATCTTGAAGATATCGCAACTAGCTATTGCTAGCTAAAATTGCTATTGATTGAAAAGCTATTGATTGAAAATGTTTACTTTTGTTCGTGAAAAGAAACCCGTTTCTGAGATACCCTGAAGGCTGCTGGAGGATGTCAGCGAAATCGGTGGAGGCGTTTTTATGTCTATGCACGACACACATAGGCACATTCCCTTTCATTTCTATCCAGATACATTTCATTGGTGTGTGGATTGACTTGTAATGTGATGTACGCTTCTGGCTGCTGGAGAATGTCAGCGAAATCGGTCGAGGCGTTTTTATGTCTATGCACGACACACATAGGCACATTCCCTTTTATTTCTCTCCAGATACATTTCAGTGTTGCATGGACTGACCATTGGTTTTGGTTCCAGGCGCGTGGGCCTCCCCGCTGCTGGAGGGCCAGGGCCCGCTGCTGGAGGTGGAGCCGCCCGCGCGCCTCGAGTTCGCCAACTCCACCGGCGGCCGGCTGGACTGCGTGGCGCGCGGCAGCCCGCGCCCTGTGATCAAATGGCTAGTGACGGACGGAGGCCCGGCCACCACCGTGCCGGGCCTGCGCCACCAGGCTCCAAACGGCTCTTTACTGTTCCCGCCCTTCGGCGCCGCCGAGTTCCGACCCGACGTGCACCGCGCTGTCTACCGATGCCACGCTTCAAACGCGCTTGGACGAATACTGTCACGTGACGCTCGCGTACGTGCAGGTCAGTACCCCGCTCACGCAGTGGTTCGGCGGTTTTGGTTAGTGGACTGGCGTTGGAATTACAACACGCCGGGGTGATGTTTTGGAGAGATCGTTTTAATTGATACCATGACATTTAAATAAGGACAAGAAATATTGGAATGGACCATGATACAATATAATCAACCCAGTCCTATATAATTGCAAGAATTCATGCATGTGGTCTACAGCAACAGCAACTATTTTTTTAGAACTAACTAACTTTATCACTTGAATATAATTCCATCAATCAATATAGAATTCACTAATTAGTACTAAAAATGCATATATAAGCAACTGTGTAAATAGCTTCTGTTAAGAAAAGACGAAAATCTATATATTTTTGAAAGTAAAAGTTGGCATCTGGGTGATAAACCTAGCCAGTCTTCCGCGCTGCTATTGTGATAACCTGCAACAATGATTTTTTTTATTTACTTGTTTTATTATCCTTATTTGACAAAATTATGCCTTGCGAAGCTTTTCGGGTAACAATGAAATGGTTTCTATTTAGACAGAACAATGCAAATACTTGATCGTGTTATACCGTCTATTTATATACTATTGGTGCCGGTACAATCCTCGAATTCAATATGTCACTGCTTACGACACAGCTAACTTTATGCTATAGCATGGTTCCAAGGAAGTGGTCGCCCGCCATTATTTACGGGTTGCGTTAATGAATATAATTTTTTCTTGGAATGTAAAGTAATGCTGAGCTTGATACATAATACTCTGCATATCATTGCAAAATTCGTGAGGTCCGTCTTTGTTAAATTGTTTAATTCATTGCAGTGTTGTACGAGAGTAATTTGTTTGTTCATGAAGAGTAAGCGTGCTCTTTTGTGGCAAACTATTTTGTGCGGTTTTGTTCACAAAATATTTACAGCTGCAGATAACTAGCTTCTTTTATTGTTACATTTTTCATATAAAACATCTTTAAATATTCAATTTTATTTTATCCTACTCCATCATGCTATTACTCGTTACTTAGATATTTATGTGTTTATATGCCCTTGATTGTAAAGACTTGTCGAAGAAAAGAATTGCAATGGAGTGCATGTTCCAACGCCTGGCTATCATTAAATTGATGGACTAGTATTCCGTATGCAATGATGAATCCGGAAACACTAGTCCATCAATTGCAATGATGCAATGAAATGATGAATCAACTGCAATGGTGATTAGTCCCGTAATTGTATTAAGTGCTACATCCCGGGAGAGAGTAGCAAGCCGCTAGGATTTTACATCAGACAATGCTTAAAGTCTATCTAGCTATTTAGCCCTGTTAAGTCAGATTAAAAATGTCTTCTTCCTGAAATAAATCCCTGAGAGCTAAATATTTTTGCTGAGGTGTTTTTCTGGACGTTTTACAAAATTGGTGAAATGTTAGGGTTGTGACCTCGAGAACATTCCAAAATATTGGAGCCAATATTACAAAAATAGTTTCCACAAACATCCACGTTTCTGTGCATTGTCTGTTGAATAATGATGATGATGATAATGATAATAATAATAATATTAATAATAATAATAATAATAATAATAATAATAATAATAATAATAATAATAATAATAATAATACACTAAAATAAATAACTTTAAGGTATACTACTGTAGTCAATGAACGGACCCTATATCACTTACCATGGTGATATGCAGTACAATGGCTTACTGATCGTCTGGAATGGCATCTGCTGTGAAGTGCGTGGCAAGGAGTAGTAACCAAAGGAGGAGCGCGGCGGCTCAATCATTTCACGCCACGTAATATTTCCTTTGCGGTGAATTTTTTCGGAAAGAACAGATGCAGTTGAAAGATAAATATAATTGGTTTTATTGAATTCATACAAGGGATTTCTAATGGCTAGAGAGACACACTTCCCCAAATGGTGTTAAACAATTCTTGAAGTCGTAAGAAAAGACTGGTAAATCAGGGATTGAACATATATTGGGAAATAAAATGTATTGCATTTTACAATCTGATAACAATCTGAAGATTTCACCCACTTCATAAAACGTTCAGACAAAGACCTCAACAAATATTCAGCTCTCGGGAATTTATTTCGGAAATTAGGCATGTTTTAGTGTGACATAACGGTTCTAAAATAGCTAGACACTTACATACAGGACCCCTTTCCAAATTTCAACTACATACAGGACCCCTTTCCAAATTTCAACTACATACCGGACCCCTTTCCAAATTTTCAGGGAGCGACGGCCCCCCTTGCCCTCTATTCCGTGCGTACGCCTATGATTGCTTCTCCAGATCTGCCATGTCTCGTCCGTTACAAAGAAAGGCTGGAAAGCGGCCGTTATTCCAATTACAGCTTATTTCTCACTTGTTACCTCGTGTCGGCGGACTCTTTCTAACAGGTGTCGGAAGTAGACAAATTGGAGAACGGTGGCCCGTTTTAATAGAATATTTCCCTCGCAACATTTTTCATTTTGTGCCTGCCGGAGAGCTGCAATTAGAAGCGTGCCCCAACGCAGCGTGGATGCGAAATTCGACGCGTTTCCTCCAATTCTGTTAGCCAGCTTCCTTTGTTCCTCCTCGCGTCGTCGTTGTTTGTCAGCGTCGGAGGTTTCCTGTTAAAGAAGGTCCAATTAGGAAAATGCACCACTTCTCATTGTTCCGGCAACACAAATAATAATTGCCTTTAAGACCCGCGCGAAGCTAATTGAGATTATTAATACCGCATTTGCAGCAGAGGTGAATGATATGTCTCCGCGAGGAACGATTGTCTTAAAAATTAAATTTCCGGGTGAATTAAAAGTAGCAATTTCAGTGAGAAGGTTTTCTTTAACAGCTCTCTTCCTTTAATGAATACGGTGAGTTGAGATAGTTGTAGGGGTAAGACGACGGCTCGTCGCTTTCATAGGCGAATGTTTAAATTACGAATGTTTAAATTGCAAATAAATTACAGGAATTACATTTTTCTAAGCACAGGATTTTAAATCGTTAACCTTTTAAAATAAGGATTGATTAAAAATTATCTAAAAAAATACCTTTGTTATTTGTTCACTATAGGTTACTTATACAGGTTGAACCACCTAAGTTGGCCACAGCAAATATCTACAAAACGGTTTGAGGATTCGAGATGCTGTTTGCGCCATGTTGTTGCAGATGACGACGCAAATAACATATTTCGTTTTCTTGTTAGTACCGTATGTAATTTTAGAGATATTGACACAACTTTGGTTTTTAAATGGAAGCGTTTTTTTCTTCAGCTTTCTAAGGTTCGTTAAACGTGAAATGCAATGATATACATATTGTTAATATTAGAAAACGACGTTTTGCAAAGCAGTGCAATTAGAACTTGGTAAACGACATTCTCCAGACCGCAAGGACATCTAACCTTGCTGACATCGTATACGAGTCAACACACCCTGTGAGAAAACGATAAATTTCGTTGATTACGATTTCACCGATTACGGGACTTCCTTTGCTCTCACTGATAACGCGATTGGACTCGGGCTTAGACTTCTACCATTTCTACATCTGCAAGGAAGAAGAGATGGGCAGAGATGTGTATCTAAATACCTTTATTAAATTTAAATTTAGAATCGTATTCCAGGGTAAAAGAAAAAATACGAGTACACCGAGTAAAAATTTACAGTATTTCTTTTTATTCCATAATTTTGTAACAATTCTGTTGCAAAGTTGCTAGTTGAAATAATTCAAAACAGAAAACACTTAATGCAGGTATTTATAACGAACAATACAAAACAAGTCGAGAAATTGAAACATCAAGTGAATACCAATATTCAAAATACCACGCTGATATTAAACGTTTCCAAAAACACTCGTTTTTCTTTTTCCCTGGAATACGATATCTTCCCAAAATTTACATTTAATAAAGGTATTTAGATACTGATCTGCGCTGATATCAATGTGATTTCAAGGACTCCTCCTTTCTTGCGCATGTATAACTTGTGTCAGTCCAAAACTAAGGTCATTAGCATTACCAGTAAGAGCATAGGAAGTCCCGTAATCGGAGAAATATCATTTTCTGTCAATGTGCGTCAATTCACGTATACGATATGAGCAAGGTCAGCTGTCCTTGGGTGGTGCAGCATGTCGTATACAAGGTTCAAATTGCACTGCCTTTGCAAAACATACATTTCAAATATTAACAATGTTTATATCAATGTATTTCATTTTTAAATAACTTTAGAATGCTGGATAAAAAATATGTATGTTCATTAAAAAACGAAGTTGTGTCAACATCTCTAAAATTACATGCAGTACTAAAACGAAAAAGAAATATTTGGTGGATCATAGGAAACAACATGGCGCAAATGGCATCCCGCTACTTCAAACCGTTTTCAAGATATTTGCTGTGGCCAACTTAGGTGATCCATTCTGTCTATTAAGAATATTTAATTACCAACGACGCGATGCAAATTGAATCGGTTATTTCAGAAACCCGTCAAATGACAAAATCTAAAACACGTCTAACTGAATATTGTTCCAGGAGGATAAAGGGGAAATTTTTTGAAATTTGAAAAATTGGGAGACTTATTCTCAATTTTCATGAAATGAGGAATTTGGCGTTTGGCGGGAAATAAACGATAGAATTTCAAGAGACACCGTTTTTAAAGTGAAAGATAAAAAATCCAAAGTATGAAGTACATTCAAAATATGCAATTATTTTGTGATTTTTTGCGGTATGTATTATTTTTGCAAAAAACAAAAATGTCGTAAATAAACATAAGACATTCATTACTGAAAAATAGTCAATCACCAACTTGAAAACTATGGCACAAGTGTTTTAGTTTACAACGACTGATAACTTTTACAGCTCTGTAAAACATCGAATTTTTCAAATTAAATTTCCCAAGACAGTAAGTTAATAATGCTTGCTCAACTATAGATACGGTAATTATATCCGGAGGTGCTAATATGTGTGTCAGTTTTCAGAACCGACGTAATTTTTAAGATTTATTTATAAGCTATATACGTCATTTTCTCAGGTTTTTAACATATGCGCGAAAACAAAAAGGGCAATTTCCTGTGTGAAGGGAAAATATCTTTAACGGTGATATATCCATGTAAGTGGATACATGTATCCAGGTGTTTGAAAATCACCTTATTTTTTGCCTAGTTTTAAAATTACTTATTAAAATGACAACTTAAAACACTTTCAAATTTTTTTTAACTCTACAAAACGTTTCGGAAGCTGTCATTTCCTCCATCATTAGATTCTAGAAAAACAAAGAACTATATATTAGGTAACGTACAAATATTAGAAGAAAGTACATATCATTATACACCATGTCAAATGTAAACATTTTAAAAATATAACTAACCAGAACCGGCCGAAATCGAAATGTTATGTCCAATTAAAAACTTTTAAAATAGTGTTTTAAAATGTCATTTTAATATCGAAGGTCATTTTTAAAATTTGGACAGAAAAGAATAACGTGATTGTCAAACTATAAGGGGACCTATTTATGAAAACAGGAAAGTAGTTACGTACAGTGACAATGTATACCGCAATAATTCAAATGCAAAATATCTATAAATTCGAAAGTGTACTGACGAAATAGATTGATATTTTGAAATGAAGACGAAATTCCGATACGCGAAAGATCCGTTCTTATGATATAGAGGCGGCCCACACGTAACACGTGATCTGAGCTTCTTGATTCCTTCGCAAAACTCGTCAATGTATTGTAAAATTTTGGAGCGGCACGTGACACTTGTGAAATTATTCCCTTTGCCTTAGGCAACATTGATGATGGTAATAAAAATGCCCTACGGACATTTTGATCGTTCATGACTACAGACTCACTCCACGGTTTTCATCACTTTACAAAATGAAGGTTTCATGTGTCTCGTAACGCGGAGAACTCATTTGAGTATGGTAGCTAAATTCATGTAGCAGTCTCACAGGACGGTTCCTGGGATTGCATCAGTTCGACGTAATGTCAACCTCCAACCAGGCCGCTAGCACCGCTGCCCGAGGTGTTAGAGGCCAACTGGTTATTTGTTTCCAGGTGAATGCTACACTACAGTGCTTTGGGCACAAATTACCCACCAATTAAAGTGACCTTCATTAAGCCACTTTCTTTGGACCGGATGTTTATTTTATCGTTCGCCGATTATTGCTGCGTCGCCCGGGGAAGCGAGGGTTCGGTCGCTGGGCGAAACGCTGGCTCAACCCCGGTGCTGACACACGAGAACTATTGCTGCGTTTAACTTACTTAAAAAAAGATGGTGAAAGATGTGTCCTTCGGCTCAAATGCATTCTTCGTACGTATGATACCTATGGAATTCTGATTTATCTTTGAAGGAAGTCTCAAGGAAATACTGCGATTTTCTCATCAATAGATCGCCGGAGCTTTCTCTCAATACGGGTTTTCTGCATACACCTGCTCTCTCAAGTTCCGTCAAAAGAAAATGTCACAAGGGTTCAGACCAGGTGACCTAGGAGACCATAACCCACGACAAGTTATTTGATAGACTCTATAAACAGTATTTAAACATTTCATGGATTGATCAGCAGTATGTGAAGTGGCCGAATCCTGTTGAAAGTAACAATAGAGCCTTTCGTGTTGTGTCAATTGTTCGAAGAACAATGTCAATATCAGTTGTATAAACATCAGCGGTAATGGTGGTGTTGGAAAAAGTTTCCTTATTAATTATTGTGGAACTAAACCACAGTACTCTTCGTGGAGCTGGTAAGGTGTTTCTGCACTCCAACAGAAGTTGTTTCGGCTGTTGTATGCATTAAAATGAACCATGTTTTAGCAGAAAAGAGAATCAGAGTATGTTCCGTAGGTGCCAAGAATGCATTGGAGCCGAAGAACACATCTTTCAGCACCTTTTGTGACGTAAAAGACGCGCAACAATAGTTCCCGTCAGTGTGTCAGCACGGGGGTTGAGTCAGCGTTTCGCCCGGCGAACAAACCCTCAACTCCCCGAGCAACGCTGCCCGAATCTTCGTTGAACGATAAAATAAACACGCGGTATTACCTTTATGGTTTGCATTGACAGAAGAGAAGATACCGGGGAAACTTCTAAGTGCATCACCTTAAGTATTTCTTTAGTGCATTGGTCGATCGCATGATTGATTGATGTTTCCGTGCCTGTCATCTGCTAAGGTCATTATTCTCGTTAGTGTAGTGAATGTTATATCCGCGGCGATGGCGGTGTTCATTTCCCGTTGAATGGACAGATCCGGCACCGACGTACTTGTCGGCATGTGGAGAGTTATCATGTGAAGAGAGGCCTCCCAGATATACCTCCAGTAGGGAACCGACTTAGCCGCAACAGGTTCTAAACTCCTGACATGTGTAGTAGTGTGATGGATGTAAATGAAAATGTGTGTGTTTAAGGGCGGAGGGGAAAATAAGGAAGAGAAAGGAAAGATTGCGCGCGGTCTGTGACCCAGTTGTTAGTGTACTGCGCCAAAATTCGTCTGAAATAGAAGAAACAGCACTCTGGATCTGAGTAGTCAGCTTCAAGAATTCTTCTCCAGACAGCAGGTGATTTCGATTTAGCTATCTGTAGTCGAGAATTCGCCACCGTCGGGAATCGAAACTGCAGATCACCCTGTCAGAGACGCTGCAGTGTTCCGGTAATGCTGAACCGGTTTATTGCTTTAGTACATAGTATAATATTAATTAAATGCACACAATACATAACAAGTGACGTGTACAATGTATTAAATGCAAAATAAAGATAGCTTGACTTTGTGACCCGTGAAATGTGTGTGCGATACATGTGATTTGACGGCTCGTGACCACCTTCCCATGAAATATGAATTTGATTACTTAATGTGTAGTCATTTATTTCCTTCTTTATTGTCATTCTAAGAATAAGTATAACTACTAATTTGCTTTATAGATTTAGTTTTATATTTTCAAACCAAACTAAATAGAAAATGTACTTAAACTGCAACTAAAAATTGGTTGATTATTTTCAAATTGTTAGCTAAAAACTAATGCTGCTTATCAGTAATATATTTTCTAATGATATTCTTTAAAGTAATATATATATATATATATATATATATATATATATATATGTATATGTATATTTTCTAATGATATTGAATCATTCACATGTAATCAATCAGATGTGATTCGCCACAATGTCAAACGTATTCTAAAACATGTTCAATACATTACATTTTTTAAATTTAGTTTTCGATATCTAGAGTGGCTTATGGACAGCGTACTAGCTTCCCGTGGTGTACACCCCCGTGGGGTTCCCGTGGGGTTCGATTCTCGGGCGAGGCGAAAATAGTTGTAGCTCTTCATTAAATGAGCCCCAGGTTCTTGACCTGTGTGACGACGAACAGTGAATCACGCTGGCGGGCCGTGCTAGTTACGGCGGAGGGATTTAGATTTTAGATTAGGTTTCGATTTATTTAGCCAAAGAACACTAAAATCTGTATTTGACAGGAGGGAAATTTTATCTGCACACGTTTTCTTGAGTTCCAAAATTCCTTCCCGTGAAGTAAAAGTTTAACGCAAATAAATAAAAATAAATTTTAAAAATCGCAAGATTATCAATATTTGAAAAATAGTCATTTTCGAGCTATAGAAAAATTATTTGCATCAGTACACGAATTGCAAGTGTGATTTTTCTGCATTGCTAACAAAATACCAACTTCCGTACCTCTACTCATAATATTACAAGCAAAAGGAGAGTTTAACAAAACGTGCGTATAATGAAGCTACATTTACGCCCAGAAGCAAAACAAGGGGCCATCTCAGAATTTGCACAGTGGATCAGGGAAACTCAACAAAAACCTGATCGAGATAGGTGTCATTGACCCGGAAGCTGAAGTACATTATTTGTTACAACCATATTAAGTCTTTTAAAAAATGTATACAATACAAATGTAAACTAATTCATTATATATCACTGTTTTGTTAAAATAAACATTATTTTTCTTTTTGATAATCAGTATTGTCTCTAATTGTATTGAAACTGTTATGCAGCAGAAAAGATTTTACTTTTAATTTAAATTTGTGAACTTCAATTTTTTAATATCATCTGGCAGTGCGTTGTAAAGTAACGTACATGTATTGTTTGTGAATTTCTGATTGTGACCTGTCGATACTGACACTTGATGATCGTGATTTTTACGAAGTGTGTTGTAATTATAAATATCAGTATTGCATGAAAATATGTTTCCACCGTTAAGTAAGTCACTTTTGACAAATATTACAGATTCGTAAATATATAAACAATGCAGTGGTAAGATTCCAAGCTCAATGAAGAGAGGCTTCCAAGGGTAACGCGGATGGCATTTTTTCATTATTCGAATAATTTTCATTTGCAAACTAAAGGTCTGAGTACTCCATGATGAGTTTCCGCAGAACTTTACTCCATATCTCACGCGGGATGACGTAATGTTCGTCACATGTCGCTTACCCGCAAGGAGGGGAATTTAACTAGGCCCAGGTCTGTGGAACATCATTAGCTGGCCGTGAAATTCGGACAATTGACCCAACAATGGCAAAATTTTTGCATTTAATTTTAAATGGCAGTTAATTTTCTGGTGTATATTTTTTATTATTGCGCAGGAGTAACACTTTCCAAGTAGGGAAAACTTTATGTTCTGCACGCTAGCAATACTAATCCTTTTGCGGATGATTATCTAACTTTAATAAGCCCCCGGAATTATACGCTAGACAGCAACCCTACAGACCGCCTTACTTAGCTGCCTACAGTCGACACTATTTTGTGTAAGATATGTGAATTCTATCATTACAATAGAAGAGAGTTAAAAATAAATTCTTATTTTTAAGTGTGTTTCTTAGAACTGAAAATGGTAATGACTAATTTATTATTATGTAAAATTTAGGTCACATACACGTAAAAATTGTAGCATTTCTGCATAACGAACGCAGAGTAGTTTACATTCTTTCTGCTGAAGTCAAACTCTCCCAATTAGTGTTGTGCAAGACAACTTTTGTGCTCATTCATCATTTTCTCAAGAGTTACTTCTTAATCCCCACTCCATCTTTATTGTGATAGTGGAAGTTTCTTCTTCTCGATTTTATTTATCATTCTTCCAATTACTCGCCTCCGTATTTTCCCGTAGAAGTATTTTTTACGTCGCTACCTACAATTCTCGCTTAATGAGATGGAGTTTTCTAGCAGGATGTTGAAGCAGACTACGATCTCAAACATTCGTATTTGATCCATCCATTTTGAAATATAACTAAGTTTACTGGAATGTGCGTCATTAAAATTTATATAATTCGTCGCCTTTGACAAGTTTTTACAAAACTCTTTTAAAAAATGGCATCCTGCTGAACACCAAACTCAGTTGATAAGGAACTGGAAAGATCAATAAATAATGTTCTTTCGGGCCAGTACGGTATTTCTACTCCTTGCGATCGATGCTTAAGGTCTGTAAATATCCGTCTAGGGCAAAACCAGGAATTCCGCATGAAAGTAACTTCCATTTCCAATTGTCACAAATCCAAGTATTCGGATAGATACGGGGTTGATCCGAGTCATGGAACTAAAAGTTCCGTTACTTTACTTTTAATGATATTCCATCCCTAGCTTGAAAAGGAAACACACATATCCAGAGAAAGCTTATCAGCTTTCGTATGAAAGGTGCTCGGATGAGAGAAAGCGGATTATTTGGCGTAAGCCCAAAAGCCGTGATCCACGCTGTCACCCAGTGCATGTGGCAGCATGCTATCGCGAAAACTTGCAAGTGGGAAGCTGGTTGAAACTGCATTTGTCTTGAATGAGGGCAATGAATTTTAAATGCGAAGCGGCGGAAGTAGCTTCACCCGGGAGCCTTTGCGCCTCTTTTCATAAATACGGAGTGGCACGAAGGGCGGCGCGGGGGCGGCGCGGGGGCGGCCGCGGGGGCGGCGGCGGGGGGCGCGGGGGCGGCGGCGGGGGCGGACGGCATGGAGGGGGCGGGGGCAGGAATGAGGGAGCTGGGAGAGGAACGTTTCATGGGAGGTACAGTTTCGGTGTCGGATTTGTCTGATAGATAAGTGCGGCGAAAGAGCCTGCGTTCTGATATAGAAGTAATGGAATGAGGCGGGATGGAATGTTAAATAACCATAATTTGAGAAACCTCAATGCGAGAGCAGAACAGGACAGAGGATAAGGGATGGAGTAGCGTACGATAAAACGGAGTAGGATTGTTGAATGATTAGGAGGAAATGGATCGGAGTAGGGGTATAGATAAACCAGGATTGAATTAACCAGAGATTTGACGAAATGGAATGGCAAGAAAAGGGCTTGTAATGGATTGTCTTGTTATGCAAAAATTTTGTGGATTGAAATGGGCACTAAAAATGGGCTAGAGAACGGTTTATATTCGCACAGAATAATTCGTAACCGTATAAGTATGCATAGAACATTTAAAGGACCGTTGTAAACCCTTTTAAACATACTCTCTATATTAAACATTTTACTTTCACGGAGTGACGTGCAATGAAAGACGAAGGGTAATGATGACATGTTGAAATGGAGTGATGTCAATGAGCATAACATATAGTCAGTGAGCAAGTCATTTAGAGCGCAACAGCTACTCAGAAGATGAATCCGGGAAGTGTCGAAAATAATGTATCCCTGGATGTGGCGGTGTTCCTTCTCCGCAGTAAAGGCCGATATTCGCCTCCGACCTGTACATCTATTTATTTATTTATTTATTTATGTCAAAAACAGTTAAAAACTGTGTCTAACGTGCTATTGGAAGAAGTTAATTTGAAGTTACATTTATGTCCAGAAGCAAAATTAGGGGCCACTCAGCACTTGCTCGAGGTTCAGGGAAACTGGACGAAAACCTGATCGAGATGGGGGTCATTGACCCAGCAGTTGAAGTACAATAGTTGTTACAGATTCTTTACAATTATACTATCCAAATGGTATAAAATACATTAAATGTCATTGTTAAAATTAATATTACTTTCCTTTTGGATGCTCGGTATAGTCTCTAATTGTATAGAAACAGTTCTGCAGGTGTTGTAAAATAATGTACATGTATTATATGTGAATTTTTTGTAGTGAGCTGTTGATATTGTCACCTTATGAATATGATTACTACGTCGAGTGTTGTAGTTATAGACAACGGCGTTTGCTGAAAATATATTCCCACCCTTAAATAAGTCATTTTTGACAAAAACCACTGATTCATATATGAAGAGACAAAGTAATGGTAACCAGCTTGTGGGTATTTCAATCTGCTCCTGGTATTTCCCTTCACGAGGGTTCGCCTCCACCAGAACAATGTCTACGATCTAGACTGGTATTTTCATTTCATTTTCTTGCTTTGGCAGCATTTCCCCGTAAGTCAATGTTTATCGTAATGCTGTAAAGACGTAATGAAAAGTTTATGTCTACATTCGCAAGGGACACGTGATGGGATACGGTGATGTATCTTTACTAATAAAGGATATTCTACATTCGTACGTAATTATAGATATTCTTCGATAAGGCGTACAGCATTTTCTTTCTCATATTCGTATTATTGTGATGTATTATAGCAATTTAAGTGGATATGAGGGTTTCGGCGGTTCCTGATTACGAAAATATGTTTATTTCAATGCCGTTTGTAACATCACTCGCAATTAAACCGTGCACAGAATTGTCCTGAAAACATGAATTCTTTAATTGATCTATTCGGACGCAAGGCCCTGCAAATTTGAAACGGATCTTTTAATGTATGGCGGTACTTCAGATGAAACGCACAGGACATTTTAAAAATTTTCTCAACATTAGCTTCAATTTTTAAACCTGTTTTTCGCTTGCACAGACTGAGTGCTTATTAATGCAGTAAAAGTCCGACTTTAATTAAAACCTCTGCATTTATTCATAAACGTTAAAAGTTCAACATTCTTTCTAACCCCTCCTGCAACTTCATTATTGAAGCTAGAGCTTTTATTGTTGCCGCAGTTTGTTAAATATATGAGTTTGAATCGATGCCTTATTTGACGTGGCGAGACTCGGGCCCGCCATCAGGCTCTTCCGTCTGGCCACGCAAATTTCGTCACACCGCTTTCGCCAACTACGCTTTCGCTAACTAGTTGGGAAAGGACTATTTCTTGGGCGACGAAACATCCGATTTGAATTCGACTCAGAGGCGTCATTTAGGCCTCACCTTTTACACGCAAGTAAATCTACTAACATGAGACGGCCGGATTCACTTCCCCTCCGAAGGAAAGCATACAAAGGATATTCTCATCCTAAAAATCCACGGTTTCGATCAGGTATAAACCCGCAAACTTGTGTTTAACAGAACGATACACTACCCGTTACAGCATCGCCGCCGCTGAATCATTTGAATCCTTTCATGTAAAGCCTTTTCCAAATATGAAAAGTTCTTACGTCATTTTCAGTAAAATCGTAACATTTTATACACTTAATAACTTTAAAATGTTTTTCTTCAAAAACATCTGCTTTTTTTCTTGAAACTCTTTTAAAAATAAAGCGTAATCCACTAAATTATTAGCATGGCACATTTTCATTCATTCTTTTCGATTTTGAAAAATGAATACGAAAATTTCATTTTTCGTATCTTTTACTTATCGTATGATGATGGATTTTCAAGAGATAACTGAATTAATAATAGGGAATTAGCTATCGTGAAATTACATTATAATGTCAGATAATACGACAATGTATGAGCTATTGCAGCACCATCAGTTTCCAGACTTTTGATTTTTTACCTTCATACTCGACGTAATGAAACATCAGTATACAAACATCAGTTTTACATCAGTAGGCAAATATAAATCATTCCTTAATGAGTTTTTTGTGATGTTGAATTTATGATGTATTATTTAATATACATTTAAATCTGTAATGACCAAGTAGTGCAGAAATGCAACATATCTCTGCAGAAGAGATTTACTTTCAAAATTCCATTTCTATGTTCTGCGTTCGTTTTATCAGCACGTCGATGTAGCTCATTTATTCACCTCACGAGCTAACGAAAACTTCTGGTTCGGGACACGAACCGCAAACCACCCCTCCGGAAAGCAAAAGCCACTGTCTGTTTGAGTGTGGAATGCCGAATGATAGGCGGAGCAGGGCTAATGCATGTAGTTTCGAGAAAGGTCACTCTCCACCATTTTGGTCCCACGTCGCCGAGGGAAGGCTCCTGACTTTTTTGTCGCCTGTCGCCTGCCTGCCGCCCGGTATCGCGTGTCTCATTGGCCATTCTTTTCGAGCCCGGCGCGCAGATCTGTGGACGTGAGTGTCCGGTTCTGTAGTGTGAAACATTGAGGCTGCTGCATTTTGTAGCATGTTTCCGGAGCAGGGCGGAGTCCCGCGGGCACCGACCGACTCTGTCGCGCCAACTGCCATCCGCCTGCCACGGCGGAGATCAAGGAATGGAAATCCAGGGAGAGTGTGTGTGAAATACTCTACTTCCCAGGCACCGCCAACTTTTAAATAAAATATATATTTAGGTACTGGGGGTAACCTGTCAAAAATGTAGAGCCAGGTTCAAAGTCTCATATGAATAATGAATAATATAACACTCTTTATATTTCTTAAATACAGAATTTAATAAATTCTTTTTATTATGTTTAAAAAAAGTATTTTCGTATTTCGATAAACAAAAAATTGCTTTGGGGAATATTTTCAATAACAAAATATTTCGATTTTATTTTTGCGTCTTGGAGGAGTACATCAATGCATAGGGCACGCACACACACTCATACCTTGTTAGAAAATTGACTCTAATGTGTTGATAGTGAGAATGAAGGGAAAACTATCATTTCGAAGCATAGTGCACTAAAGGTTTATTGAAAATAATAATAAATAATTCTGTCTTTTTATTGTTACTATTAAATGAAATTGAGCTAAGTTACAAAAAATAAAACCAGACAATTTTTTGTTGTGTACACCAAATATTGATTTCACAAAATACTGTCGACTGTTGAAGACATTAGAGAAGTTTATTCTGTTATCGTGAGGTATTATAATTCAATAGTTTTGTTTCGCATTTGAGTGGCTGTGGCATAAGCGAGAAGGATCAGAGAATACCAATTTTGGTGAAAAATTCTGTACTCGCTTTAGGCGAATGTGTTTGTCCCAGCGGATGAAACGGCTGCAGCGGATGGAACATTTGTGTAATATCAGGGGCTCAGAAAATATGATACATAATAAGTGTTGCATTACTAACATTCTGCATGCATAATTTCAGATTTGTCTTATTTAAGCCACCATATTCAAAATTTAAAATTGAGAATTATATTTTATTGTAGACCTAGATACTAATTTGTGTACATTTCAGGTATTAGTGGGAGAAAACTTTCTCACCACCACCACCTACAATATTTCACCCACGCTACACTTCTTTGATAAATGCAACCTGGTGACGTCAACATACTTATAGTAGAGTACCATCTTGATAATAATGAGTGTGTGACTTCTAGGTAGGTCTAGTGTTAAAGGAATGATGAAAAATTATTAGAACCTAATGAAGAGTATTGACATAAGCGCCTTAAACTTATACACAATTTATTTTCATTGATTATATTGAGAGGAACAATATTTTAATGCATTATTGATTAGAGAATATTGATTGTCATGAATTGTAAGGAATATCACAGAATCGTTAACACAGATTTTTTTAAAGTGAATTTATAATTATTGTTTCATCCCTTCTCAGATTAAACAGTTTCAGCAAGGATTACTACGCTTGAAATTGTGTCTTGTGATAATCTAACCATTCCATAATTTACTCTCGCATTTCTGACAAATTTGTTAGATATGGAATCAGTTTAGAACGCATTTAATCTCAGCTCGTCTTTCCCGCCACCGCGGAAAAGTCAGGGATGTGACAGTATTCCAAGTAGTGATTTTAAAACAAATCTCTTTCAGAGGTAGTGCACGAGAAATTGAGTTAAAACGATCAGAAAATTTATAGCAGGATAGTATCGAGTTCTAGGCGGAATATGTAATTTCTCCTTATGAATGTCAAAGGTGCGTTGGATTTCTTAGCAAAAGTTCTTCAAACTAAGGTACCGGGCCATTAAATGTGTAGCGCTCGACTGGATCTATGTGATGGTACATTCATAGTCATGGGTAAAAGTGTTTTTACGCTCACAGATACAATAAGCTGTTGATTTTTCATAGACATTTGTACACTTTTTCCATATTTCTTTGCGAAGAAAGAAACATAATTCTCTAATGTATCGGTTTTTCTACAAAAACGTGTCGTTTTCTAGAAAATAAATATTCAGAGGTTCAGTTTATACACATTTCACTGAATGCACATTTTGCATTCACTTAAGAATTCATACTATACACAACAGGGTTCGTGACAGAACAAAAAAGCTCACAGTCGTTTTTATTACTTTTCCGTAAATAATGAACTTTGAAATTAATTATGTCTTTTTGTTTCGCGAATCGGGCATCATGAGGCCAGGCAACACATGCATCCCACCGGCTCTGAGTTATTATTATCGGGATAGGTGCACTTTATCTTTCTATCGGAGTGATCAGCATTTAATGCTCATTCCATTTTCACACCCCAAAGTTGTAATCCCTGGGAGATGGGATGAAATGATGATGATGATGATGATGATGATGATATGGACACACTTATTATTATTATTATCATTATTATTATTATTATTATTATTATTATTATTATTATTATTATTATTATTATTATTATTATACACTTTATTTTAGGTCAGTTTTAGCATTATAGGTTCACTAACTTGTACAAATATTAATTATATTAGATATTATTAATAATCTACTAAGTAATACGTAAATATTGTTCCTTTGATCGTTTGTGTTGTGTATTTGTAGTTACTACTTAGAAAACGCCATCACGTATTCCTACGTATCAAAATAAATATTGTATTCTATTAATAATAAATCGTGGAGTTGCATTTCAATTCAGCGAGATTTTAGCAGCAATTCAGCGCTGTCAAATCGCGGTAGCTCCGCAGCTTTGTAGCTGGGCCTGCGCTCGCGAAATCCAACGCCGCTACGCGGCTTACTGTAAGCGCCAAGGAGCGCTGGGAGCAGCGCATCCTGGAAGGCGGCGACTGCCGTAATGGATGCCGTAAATTTGGTTCCCATCGCGCAGTAGCCCGTTTCATCTCGCGTTAAATGGCCGATTAATTGGATCGGTTTTCATCGCTGTGTGGCGGGGCTTGGAGGGCGGAGCGAGACGGGGGAAAGGCGGGGAGGGCGGGCGCGGCCGACCGGGATGGGGGAGGGGTTGTGGGCGGGACGGCGGAGCGGAGGGGCGGGGTACGTCAGGGCGAGGGGGCGGGGCGGGGCCGGGCGGGGCAGGGAGGAGCGGGGCGGGTTGGGGAGGGGCGGGAGCAGGGGTGGGGCGGGGGGGGGGGGGGCTGGGCAAGTCGGGGTGGGGTGGGCAGTGTGGGACGATGCCACGCGGAGCATCGGGGCGCAGCGCGTCTGTGGGCCCAATCAGCCGGCCCGGCCCCAGCTTCCCACAGGGTCTGCCAAGCACTTGGTCCTCGTGCGAAGCGGCCGTGCGCGCCAGCCCAGCTGCACAGTGGGCATAAACTGTTTGCGTAGCGAGTGAGAGACAATTGAAAAGTTCATCATCATTGACTCATCTTCCTTTCTTTTTTCCTTTTTTTCCCTTTCCATTCTTTGCTTTCTTTGCTTTCTTATTTTCTTATTTTTCGTATGATAATATCATCTAATAGGTAGACTTTGATGACCTAAAACATCACCAAAAATGATCAATAAGTTGCTCTTAAAATATTTAAAAACACCATGAAGGCAAAAAAACGTAAAAATGGATGAAAACTAGTTCATATGAACGACTCATGATGTTGGATAGTTTACTGATGTAATTGAGGCTTTCTCCTTTCGTTCAAGTGAATTCGGATTGAAAACATTTTGTTTGTACTTCTCTTTACGAGGGAATGTGTCTTTAGTAGAACTTGCTGAACCCCCCTCAAAAAAAACAACCTTCCTGATTGTCAGTTATTTTGTATCAATAAAAAGCGTATCCATTGTTTTTTTGTGACAATCATTTATTGGCAAATAGCATGACGTGTCGTAACTTGATTGGTTACATCATCAGGTTATTAAAGTTATCGAAAAATAGAGATAAACACCACCCTTATCAAAATGATATAATTAGCGTAGTTTAAAAATGTGTTACAAAATGTCTCATATGTAAAAAGGTAAATTACAAAGGCTAAAAAGTCCTCCCTAATTATGAATATATAATTTAAAAAATTATTTTAAAAATATTAATATTAAATTTCAAAAAAGTAAAGAATAAATAAAAGTCATAAAAGACAATCTCACCTGACTGTAGGAAAACTGTTGTTCCGTGGTATTAAATCAGTGAAATTATATTGGTACAACAGTTCGACGACACTGACAAATTTTCCTTTGCACCTGACTGTAGAGGTGCTACTAAAGAACAAAACGAAGTCCAGAGAACTAGTGTAACGCCATTATGACGTAAGAATATGCAGTGTTGAACATAACTGATAGAAATAACTGAACTTAGTAAAATTGTGTTTACTACAAGTCATTCTTAATTTTTAACAAGGCATTATAATATACGCATATGTAAAAATATTCAACTGTGCATTGTTCTTAAGAGTACGATTAAGTGTGTGTGTAATAAGACATGGGAATCGTCTCACTTCAGTGTCCTGTATAACTGGAAATCAAAGTCATGTGATAAATTGAGTTTATGTCTGGAAGTAGAATTAAGGCGTGGAGAAGACTCTTTAAGATTTCTTTCATTCTCTGTTTACCTGATCGTTTAGTTTGTCCTACGTACGAGTATGTTAAGTTACAGTTCACACAAGGTAAACTATATACTAGGTTTTCTCTTTCAATAAACGGTACCTGTTATTTTACATTCCTTATCAGACTGTTTATCGATTAAGGTACTCTTAAGTCTAATCTCTTATTATACTCTTAAGTCTAATGTTTGATGTATGGTATTCTTTCTTAAACGTATTTTGAATTTCAGATACAAAATGTACTAAAATCGTCTATTTATGTTGCCAATAAATGATTGTCATAAAAATTGTGGATACGCTTTTTATTATAAATCTGTCTGTAGTTGTCGCGAAACTGGCCGAACCTATAATGGCGGTGAAGGCGCCACCAGAGATTACATGCTCAACGGCTGTCTGCAATTTGCAATGTCTTAGTAAAGAACTCGTATAGTCTACTTAGTAATTTTGTGGAGAATATTTGTTGCATCTTCTAATGTCATTTCACCAATGTACCAAGTACTAAAAGGAATTGTTCTAAAGTGAAAAGAAAAATCACATTACATTAAAATGGGCCCCATAATAATACCACATAATGGTTTTACAAAAAGTAGCATGCGCACTGTTCGAGAACAATTAAACACTCTCGTATAACTTGCGCAGATGGTACTTTCTACCCCATACGTCACATAGAGTTTCCACTGTTTTTCGTTAAAATATGTTAAAATCATAATTACACAATTAATTAAATGCTTTATACAAACAACCTTCACGTATTCTGCAATAATGTTGTACAGTGACTATACAGTATAACAGTTCCTTAGAGAGATAAAAAAAAGCTGTTCTATAATGTAACACCAGAGTAGCAAATATATAATGGCGTTTGGCCTTTCCCTCAATGCCTTGCAGTCGCATCACACAGCTGCGATATAAGTAGTAGCGTAAATAATGTTGTAGCAAATATAATGTAGAAGCGTAAGCGTATGAGTATTTAGTCTGTACGTGTATTAAGATAATAGATGAAATACAATGAAATATTTCCCATGGTTGGAAGCAGAACAATTTTCTTTCAATTTCTCCGCGCGTCGGAAATTAGTAATACCATTAGCAATCATTCGCAGCCGTCACAAATAATATAAGAAGACGTGTGATTTTGCAGTAACACAAGTTTCTAATTCAGTGGTTAGTAATTCATTATGATATGCCGTTTAGTTTCTCTCGGATGTTTCTATTAGACCTATACCGCATGAAATTATATTTGAACTAAGCAACTTGGAATGAACCGTTATCAGTTCGATGAAGTTATAATAAAGGAAATTTAAAATTTTCTGTCTAGCGTGGGTAGCATTTAATGAAATTATTTCATGAATGTAATTGTAATTTAAAAAGGCGATTAATAAGTACGCGTCGTATAAGTTACTTGTATATATACGGTATTTTGTGAACAATCAACAAGTTCCACGTATTCAAGGCCGCCAGCAATGTTATCAATAGGGGATGAATTTTCATATATACATATTTTCCCGGAATAAGTTATCTGCATTCAGTAATTATTTTAGAGTTTGCATCACATCCTCAATGCATATAAATCATTTTTATTTTACATATGTTGAGAGAGAGAGAGATTAATGAAGGAAAGTAAATGCAAAATTTTGTGTGAGCAATGATGAGCAGAAAAATTAAAAAAGAACTACATTCACTTCATTTTAATTGTAGATGCGTGATGTATATTATAGATTTAGTCTTTTTTAAATTTATTTTCTTCCTGTTCGGCAATTTTGCCTTTCAGGGATTTGTACATTTTATTTTGAATACATAGTTTTTGTGCACACAACTTCTCACTCATGTATCTTACTACTAGCTAATTTACACGATTTCATACCTATATTTTTAACATATCTCAACAATTTGCACACAATACTCAAATTTGTACTATACAATATTAATTTTTAAATATAGTTACTCTATATTCAAAAATTATCTTTATGTTGAAGTAAAAAATATTTACATTTTAATTTTTAACATATATTCTTATAGTGTATATTTCTTTTTATGGGGGTTTTAACATTTCTTTCGGATATCGTGAGCGTATTCTCTTGGGTTTGTTCAATGTTTTCCCCATTGTAAATTTTATACTGCAAGGAGAAGGTGGAAGAAGAGTGAAATATTTTTCACAGTTATTTCTTATATACTCGTTTAGGGGCTCCATTTTAAGTTATCTTTGAATATGTGTATTAGAAATGAACCAAGGTACCTTTGAACATTTTCTTAAAAATTTGTTTTGTATTATCTGAAATGTTTCAATGTTGTTTTTAGGTGTGTTAATCTACGTCGGACAGGCATAAGTGAGTGAAGACCTAATAATCGATTTAAATATTAAAATTGCGCATTCCAAATTTAAGGCTTAGTGGAAGTTAATTAATGTATATATTTTCGATATTTGACATATGTGTTGATATTTTCTATATTTTAAATATATTTTGGCATATTGGTTGTTAGTTCTATGTGCTTTATCCAGGTTAACCTGCTATCAACGTGAGCTTAAAGTTCTCGGGTTTGAGTCCCGACGATGGCAGGATTTTGAGGCTAGCTTCATAGCTAGGTCACGTTCAGCCTCTGTCTGTGGGAGATTTCTAGCGGCCAGCTGCTCTGAACCGTGGTTTTCCATGGTTTCTGCGATCAACGCCGTGCGAATACTGAAGCAGTACAGTAACAAACAGGCCAGGGACATCGCGCGATTTTACGTTCCCCTTCCTTGTATTCCCGCGTATGTATGCCATTGTATGGTGGGAGATACTTGGTTGGGGAAAACTAGCCGACTTGATCGACTTCGGGTCTCGCCATCCAGCGAGGGAGGGGCATCGCAATCTCTCACGATTAAAACATGCACTACACTTACGAGACTAACTTCCTTTTCTGTTCACGCGTCCGGCACAAAAAATCAACCAATCCTTAAGCAAAAGAACTCCATTCTCTAAACATATTACGTAACTCCCTTTTCCCCAAACCCCATCGAATTTTCCACGAGGTCCGCATTGCCTTTCGTAGTTTGTCTCGAGTAAATTGCGGTTCGGGTGCACTGTGCGCTGCGCGGCGCCGCGCACCCGGGCGATGGGGACGCTGCGTTTAATGACTGGCCGTCGCGTTGACGGGGCCAGCGCGTCGTGCGGGACCGTCGCGGCGCCGCCGATCGATACAAAATAATCAGCTTGCAACTCCGTAATGAGACGGCGCAGTTGATTCTGCCTAATAGTCTGATATATTTTACAAGTGTGCACGGAATGGGCATAACTGAATAATTGGTAATTATCTGTAATAACCGGTAATTATAAGAACGTAACGAGGGGATCCGTATGTGATAAATCCCTCGGCGCTAATAAGTTGGACAAGTTGGGGGCGTGCTTATATAGAGAAATGGTGGCGTAATATAGAAATACAATAGACTGTTTTTCAGCAGTTGCTAATTTCCGTTGCAGAATGTAATCAACACTAATTGGCTGTGGAGTTAAATAGTTATGAAATAGTGATTGCCGGCCGAAATATATCTATTTTGTAATTGCTGCAGATATATAACTAATCTGAACTCTCGTTATTTGCCTTCAATCGTTACTCGTCATAGCCCTTGGTAACTGTTTTCAATTTGTGTAATATAATTTCCCAACGTTTATCTTGTTTGATAGAGTTGATATAAAGATAGTTATAGTTTTGAAAATTTAATAATATGTTCATGCTAAAAGGGGATACTCGGGAAGAGATAAAGATATTTATAAAGTTATTATTATTATTATTATTATTATTATTATTATTATTATTATTATCATTATTAATATAACCACACAAATAAGCTCAGGGTAGTCTCCTTTTTCCCATAGGATAGCACCACGTTTCTTCTCTGTCGTGAATAGAATATACTAATTAGCTGTACCGAGAGCATATCCTCAACCCAAATCTATTTTTCCTTGTCCACTCTCGGAAGCAAAAGTGTGGACTGTGTAGCTCCAAATGCCCCGGTTCCTATCTCGTGTCGTCTCTCTCCACTCTTTTGGAATAATCTGCATAAAAGGGCTGATTGAATAGAGGATACAACAAACATTCAAACCTTACAAATGAAATAGATTTCGAAGAATTTACTGTAGATGTGAAGTAGGTAATAAAAATGTTAAAATCTGCAAAGATCCAAGATTAAGGAAAGTGCATAGTGACAGGTATGTCACTCTGTGCATGAGACAGGTAACGCATGAGTATTGGCGTCATCCTTATTCAGGGGATGAGTGAAACTAATCGAAATTGTAGTAAATCTTCTACGATACATGTTAGGCAGAAAAACAGATGTAGTAGCACACATCTGTTCAAGAAACTTTTCACACGAGAAACGTTTCTGTGGCAAAGGCGCTCGTGAGATTGCGTATGGCCAGTAAACTGTCGGGAAAAGGTGATCGTGAGATGTCTGTAAATATCGAGGAAGTACATTTTTTAATCATTCCCTTGGAAGAAGGGGAATGTAATGGATCGAGTAAGTAGGCTACGTGTGCTTGTTGAGGTTAGTAGTCTGGAAAACGTTGCCGGTGATATTAAAGTGCGTCGAAATTCAATTGGAGAAATTTCTTTTAAATGTTTTAATGGAAATTTTAAATAACTATTTTCCCAGTTATAATGATTTTATTATCGTTCTTACTTTCATTTTTTTATCATTCATAATTCATCATTTTATTAAATCCAATGTGTAACACTGTTCACAATACATAGAATGCGGAATGGTATTAATTATACTTACACCGTGTTGTCTTCAGCCATAAACCTGTTTACTTCATATTAACACCTGGGCCGTCGTGCGGCCCGGATTTGCGTTGATCAGAGATCAGAGACGAATTCCGTTCAGTTCGCTACTCTCCCTTCCCCAGTCATTCACCCTCTCTCTTTGTACTACAATTATTACAATTCGCTGGCAAGTGACGTCACGCAGCAGGTAGTCTCTGCCGAAGTTCGCGGGGCTGAGTGTGCCAGTCAAGAATGATAAACTATCTTCAAATAGAGGAGCATTAATCGTCATCTTCAATTTTTGAAATTTAAGAATTGAAGTTTACTTTTTTAGTGGTAGGACCTGTGATGAAGATATTATAATCGTTAAAGATATTTTCCATTGTAAAGAAAGTTTTTTTTTTTTTTGAAAATGTAAATATTTTATGTTTGTTATTTTTATGCTAGTCATATTTATTTACAAATGATATTTTTGGTGTATGCTACGTGGATGCAGCGGGATATTTAATCTAAGAATTCTAATAAACTAACGAGCAAAATAGTAATGTAATATAGAATTTCGTATTTTAATGAATTTTCTACAGGTGTATTCTGTATCCAATTAAATCCTATTATATTAGACGCCAGCTGCATCTCATAGGAATAGACATCTGCACAATGACTTAAAATAAATATAATGAACACTCCTGGTAGGTAGTTGGGATGCTAATATAAAATTATATAATAATAATAATAATAATAATAATAATAATAATAAATTAATGGTTCCGAATTATAATCCAGTGTTACACCTATTTCAATATCAATATTAATAATTCAATGGAAGCCGATCCATGTTGCCGAGATCGCTAAGCCTGGCAGTGCCGTCACTGTCTTAGACCGAAGATTCGCGTGTTCAAGTTTCCCCTCGGGCATGGGTGTGTTTGAGTATGTCTGTATTTTTTTGTCATCTCCATTTATCTTTCATTACCATCATCATTCCATATCCCATACCTTCAAGGCTATCACCCATGGGATATAAAATTGCATTCAGCGTAAGAATGCTGATCCCCCAAAAGGGACTTCCGTACACTTGCCACGGGAAAATGTAAGTGAGCGTCGCTAAGTGCAGGTGTACGTTCGCGTTGTCCCAGGCGAGTAATTCGCGACCAAAAAGTACTAAGGAATAAAAGGAAAGAGAACCCATGAATATTTACAAACGTTCTTCACGTGAAAGATATAGGAACAAAAAGAAATACCCAATTTCTTGACTTGAAATAACCTATTTGATTCCCCTCAGAGGAGGAGAGCCATCCTTCCAACACCACTTTATAGATGCGTAACTCTAAATATTAATGAGAACTGTTCAATAGTACGTTTATTGACGAGGCTCAAAACGGCTATTGAGATTGTGTCGAAGGATGCAAAGTATTAGTAGTGAATGCTGAAGTAGTAACAGAACTTTCAAATTGGAAAATTACAATCATGGACAATTTCAATGACATTCACGTCACTGACTTCTCAGCCAAGTATATTGGAAGCCTTAACCATCTATATATCCCACCGACGTAATACATTTGAAATTGTTAATAGGCAAATGGCAGGCATCATTAATTACTACAGAGACCCGCAGATCATCGTAGAACGGCCACCAGCCCAATGCACCTAAGGGATACTCTGAGTTCCGTATGGTTCTGCCTGGTTGTGAAACATCAAATACAATGGTTAATTAAAATATCTTAGGATTTTCATGTCAAAATAGTACTAAAATATTAAAAGTTCAAGCAACAGAAATAAAAAAAATAATGAATTCTCTTAGATGCACGTAGAATCAAATTAGGAATTATTCCGCGATTATTTTTGTATGTATGTATAATCGTGTAAAAAGGATATCTGTATAAATATGCCGCCGATCCGGTGGTCAAGATTGCTAAGGCAGTAGTGCCGTAGCGATTTCGTACCGAAAGATCGCGGGCTCGAGTCCCGCCTCGGGCATGGTTGTATTGTGTTCGTCCTTTCACCCCCTATCATCATCATATCAAGGAAGGCAACGGGGAACCACCCTGAATAATATATCCCAAGAAAACCCGTTGTGGGTCATCTAACTGCCGTATTTGGAAGATAGGACCAAAGAAGAAGATAAACATGCCACCATAAAATTGACGTAGTTGTCAACGCCCACTTTTATAAAAAGTGTGCCTTCCCACGTCCGGTGTATATGGAATCTTTCCAGCTGGTTTCTTTCGCTGCGCGCCGCATTGAGGCAGAGGTATTGTGGCAGCGCCGTGTTGCGGCGCCGGCCCAACCCGGCAGCGTCATCGGTCCCACCTCCGGAAAGGTCCGAAGCGCGTCGCCTTCTCTTTCCGCGCGCTGCCTCACGACACGCTTGCTGCCTTGTGCGAACGAGCGGAGGCAGCCGAGCGCGAGGGGGAAGACTCGCCATCGGCCGAGGGACGCGCGGGGAACGCGACGCCGCGCCCCACCTGCCACGCCTCCCAATGGGCCCGAGCGCCACGGACACTTTGAGTCAAGTCAGTGCCGTGGCGAACAGTGTAGTGAAGTGTGAAGTGCGAATGAATGGGAAGAATGAATGGTTATATATATATAATGAAACTAGTATGAATGATGTGTGAATGTAGAAGAAAACAACAATTTACCAACTATATAAAATAATAATTACGTAGAATATATAAAATAGAACTAGAGAAATGATTTTAGTGTAAGTTAGTAATGCCAAAGTGCAATTAAGATAACTTTAGGTCTAGATTGTAAGTTAGTTGTAAGAAAAAGCCCCGCCTGTATCTGCTTAAGCCGCAAGGCAGCAGCGTATTAAAAAATTCATAGAAAAATAAATTCCCCTTCTTCACAGAGATACTGTGTAGGGGACAAAAGAAAAAACCCGGCAGCGGGCGTCGCATTGTCTGGCGCTCCAGGCGGAGGAATAGGGCGCGAGCGGCTGGCCGGTAACTGGCGGAAAGCGTGAGGAAATGAGGGGGGAAAGGGAGATCGCGTACGGGTCATCGGGCGCTTTGTGGGGGCCAAGCCCCAATTGCCCTCCCGGGAGCCCTTGCCCACGCCGGGATGAAAATGTTGGGCGTAGAAGAAAGTTTCCTGCTGTTGACGGGCCTATTTCATTCGTCTACTTTTCTGCATAAGAACGTCGAGTTTGATGTGCTTTCGATGCTGTTTTTTTTATTACCAACTATTATCATTAATACTCTAGGCTAGTAATACATTCTTTAGAAGAAGACGCAATCGAACATTTGTATATGACGCGACGTCTACATATTCCTTTACAGGTGTAGGAAAACGTAGAACCGTTTCGAGACTTTAAATTGCTCAGTATATATAATTATTAACTGATTTGCATTCAGTGAAATCATGAAAACCAAACTTTGCATTGTTCATTATTCTTCTTAGAAATATTTGTAATTTACAAGACTTCGTGATGTAATTGTATTTAATATGCCATGAAATCTCTGTGATTCAAATATGAAACGGAGAATTTGTTCAACTATTCTGCAGAAGAATCAATAAATGTAATGTTTGATGCATGACAATGTTGATTTATTGTCATACATTGTATTCGATGGCATCGATGGCATATATAGGAAAGTACTAGATGCCGGCAGCAGAAAAAATGCTGCTGAACAAAACCACGCAAAATAGTTTTCCAAAAAGCAGCAAGAAAACTGCTTAAGAACAATAATAAAATGCTCTGATAGAGTAACAGGAAAGTCTCTCCTGAATGAACCAGGAGCTCCAATAAAAAAATTGCATTTATGTTCGTTGCAACGAGATCACTGGAAAACAAGGGAAGATGACAGCACTTCCAGAATTTTATGCAAAAAGCTGCAGTTCGTATTACCAACAAAATTTCTGTTGGTAGCGCTCTCACCCGACACTACTGTGCCACATGGGAGAAACTTTCTTCCTGAATTATACAACATTGTAATAAATTAAATATCTCTACAAAGTGATTCTTAACGAATACTTCAATATCACAGTAAAAGTATATATATAAAAGAGTAGAAAAGTTGTTTCTTCAAAACGTATCACATAAATAGCAAATAGTTAATGGAGGGAGGCCTTTTTCTGGGAGCCTTGCTATCGCACGATATCATCTCTCTCACAGCAGTGACGCACTGAGGATGAGAATTCAGTCGGAAAGCTCAGTATATATATATATATATATATATATATATATATATATATATATATATTGGAGGACAAACAGAATCAAATATTTGCATTTTTCGCCAAAACTAAAACCGTTAATTGTTTTTCCCCAAGTTACTGGATACCTAATGAACCCATTGACACCTCTCGCATAACTCGAGATTGCGTAGTTTTCTTTCAATTTTACGAGCATTGAAAATTAATAGTATTAAAAAACTAATAGTAAGTTGATTATACTTCTCTAGGGAGATTTTGCTAGAAGCGTAATATTATACCATTTAATAGTATTTTAAATTACTAATCCAGTGTTTCTATCAAACTTTTGCCATTACGTATAGTTATGAGCAAATAATTATTAATGACAACAGTTTTTCCTTCTCGAATGAGATGTAGCTGTAAAACCAGTTTTATCAAGTTTTATGTTAAAATTATTTTTCGTATAATTAGGATATGCATACCTGTGCTTATCGCCTGGACCGCATACTCGTGCTTATTTATACGAGAAAAGGTAAATTTTATTTTTTGTCATATAGGCAATATTTACCGTAATTGAACATATCGAAACTTCGTGAAAGTATTTTTGCATCGGGACTAACAGGCTATAATATTTTTTGTCGTGAAACTAGGATCTGATAATTTCGAAAGAGTGAAGAGAATTTTGAGATTTTTTCTTTCAAGAAGATGACCTATAGTGTAATGAAATTTTATCTCATTAGTGATACACACCAATCGTAATTTGTCATTTCAGAACATTGGCGTTTTTTGATGATTTATCATGTTTTCTTAAAACGTGTCCTCCCTCAAATGCAACAAGTTCTGTTTTGCTTATTTACAGCATGAATATTAAATAAAGAGATAATTTTAAGTAAAATTCTGAGTAGACAAATCATTTGAAACCTATGAGGGGGTAGTTCTAAAATTTGCAATCTCCTACATTATATGATGTTGAGTTATTGACACTAAGTGAATCAGTATTGAAACATACCTACATAATATATCTGATTATCTTAACAATTCGTAGTCACCATGATATATTTTTTAATAAAAATTACAGTTAGTATTAAACACAGAAAACTCCCAAAATGTATTGCTATAAAGTTGCTAAGTGTCTTAAAACATTTCGAGAAGGAAAATGACTTTACCCCAGCCTGTAGTTGTACTGTTATTGAATATTTGAAATAGGACGCTGTTATAACGAACATTTAGGGCCATAGATTTTGTCTCTAATAGGCGAAAATGGGAAATAATAGATGTAATCAATACGTTTCTTCCTAAAGTTATCTTACATTTTTAGAGTCCTTTAGAGACTACATGTAATTAGCTTTTTAACATAAACATTAACGTTTCTCAAAGCCATCAGAATTGTGTTTCTCCCAAAATTATCTGATTATTTAGACATCATTCACGTAAACGGATAACATGTGAACAAGAGTAACATTACATCAATCATGGAAATCTCAATACAAAGAATACATTGCATTATGGTTGGTGGATATTCCTTCGGAATCAACATTTCTTCTACTGTAGGTATAAAACTCATATGAGCCCGTTTCTTACATTCGGGTTAAAATGTCCTTACTTGATATACTCAGGTGACGAAAGTCATGGTATAGCAGTATGCAAATATACAGATAGCAGTAGTATTGCGTACAAAAGGTATAAAGAGGCAGTGTATTGGCAGAACTTTTCATATGTATTCAAGTGATTCACGTGGAAAGGTTTGTAACGTGATTATGGCCTCACAACAGAAATGTACAGATTCTGAACGCGGAATGGTAGTTAGAGCGAGACATATGGGACATTCCATTTCGATATCGTTAGGGAATTCAATATTCCAAGATCCACAGTATCAAGCGTGTGCCGAGAATACTGTACCTAATTTCAGGCATAATCTCTCACGACGGACAAAGCAATCACCGACAGTTTTTAATTATTGACCTAGAGAAGTGGCGCTTGCGTTGAGTTGTCAGTGCTAACACACAAGCAACACTGCGTGAAATAACCGCAGAAATCGATATGCGACGTACGACAAACGTATTCGGTAGGACAGTGCGGCGAAACTTCGCTTTCGATAGATGATTTTATTTCTTTTGCTTTGGGCATTAAGCCCGGTGGCAAATTGTTGCATTTAATACAATAATATAATACAGAGAAAGACACTGAAATATATACAATAAATAGTACAATATTATTTCCTACTAAATGCTTACTTATTGTCTACTAAATGCAGAGGCCCTTCACAGACTACTGATCTTATCGCTTGGAACAGTATTTCTAGAATTTAATCTTAACATAAAAGAGTTGATGTTGGTGGTAAAAGTCTCCATTAGTGCTGCAGGCAAGCTACTCCATGACCCGCTAGTCCTATTTACAAAAGAGTATTTTCCTACATCAGTTCTCAGTTTCCATGGACGTATTTTTCTAATATGGTCGTGCAGTGCTAAGTAAACGGATTCATAAGTAATGAGCTACAGCAGCAGATGACGAACTCGAATGCTTTGTTAACAGCACGATATCGCTTGCCGCGCCTCTTCTTGGCGCGTGACCATATCGATTGGACCCTAGACGACTGGAAATCCGTGAATTGGTCAGATGTGTCCTGCATTCAATTGGTGAGAGCTGGTGGTAGGGTTGCGGGTGGCGTAGACTCCACGGAAACATGGACCCAAGTTGTCAACAACTGTGCAATCTGGAGAATGATAGTGTGGGCAGTTTTTAAGTCGAATGGACTAGATCGTCCGATTCAACTGTGATCAGTGACTGGAAATGGAATTGTTCAGTTACTTGGAGATCATTTTCAGCCATTCATGTACTTCCTGTTCACAAACAACGATGGAATTTTTATGGAACATTCTTTTGCGAACAATTGTGGCACGGTGACTGGCCCTTACTGTGTAGATATAGAAGTATAAAGTTTAGAAATAATGCCTTTAATATCCAATGGATGAGCATCATCAGCCATCTGGATAGTATAGGGATGTACATGAGTGGAACACCAACTCCAAGTAAGAAATACTCTAAATTTCCATTCAGTTTTGAGAAGCTTTTGACGCCATTCTTAGATGCTCCTCCAAAAGTACAGTTCGTGTAATGTGCACAAAGCCTCGGCTTTGCTAAGGGCATACGCAAATTTTTGTTCAAACGTACATTAAGTACAATACACGCATCTGAAAGGTTGATTTTGCTGGACAGTGTGATAAGCAAACGCTCATTCAGCAGCTGCTAATGACCTTATGACAAAAAACCTTCACTTTTAAAAACTTTAGTCAAAGCAGTGTTTGAAGACGCACTCGAGTGCACCATCCTTTATTTTTTTTCACTGTGTATATGTTAAAATATATCCGATCGACCTCCCATGTCATACTGGAAGTAGATGAACAGTTATTGCAACAAACATCTGAATCACAATTTTTTTTTTTAAATATACGGATATTCCTTCCGAAGTTCACTATTGAAAACACACTTCCTCTGCGGTGGTAACGTATTATTTTCCCGCGTTCTAATATCCTAGGCTTACAATAAACACTGTTTTTTAATATTTCACAAGTTGTAACCACAACTAACTTCTACAAGTGTAACAACTAATTAATTTAATACAGCAGTGTTCACAGATTTTAACATTGCTGGAAAAACTGCTAGCTATTCATGTAAAACAGAGTGACTACCAGCTAGTGATTACCAGTATTTGATAAGGAAACTGTTTGTCCTATAAGAAACAGAAAATGGAGAAAAACAATGTCAGAAAAGAACATTAGAATGAAACATGAAAGAACATAATATAATCATATGTTTAATGTGCCCATTTTTCATTATAAAGTTCTGTATTCCTCAAATAAATTTCCTTGCTAAGACGCACAGAAACCCATAGAAGCAGGTTTGGATTACTGAATTTCTCGGTAACGATGTCAATAGCGATGTAGCATATACATACTCAAACGTCGCTCAATTTCCCTTCCTAGAAACACGAATGAATCTCTTCCCTTCTCTATTTCAATAATCCGAGAAACATTCTTGTTACGTGGTTCATGAACATATGATCTGTTCGCGCCTACCTAATTTTTTAAAAACTAATGCAAACCCAACGGAATATATTATGATAAATATAAACTTTTTGATGGTACTTTATGCCGCTAAGGCGGCACATTAACCAGATTCGATGCCCTCATATGTTAATGTTGTTGATTTCCTTCATATGTTGATCATTATATCGATGAGGCAAGAATGCCTTCATCCCAGTTATAGACCTGGCATGGTTTAAATGCACATTAAGAAAAATACATCTGGCTCCTCATTATCTAGTTATCTAGTAATTGAGGCCCGCTAAAATTTTCACACCGCGACTATCTCCAAACATATTTTAATAGAAACAAATGGGTTCTGTGAGCCTCCGTTATGAAATGTGCAAACAGAAATATCAGGACAATATTACATTTTGCACCTTTCTACGGTGTGTATTATACACAATATTATAGTATAATATATCAAAACATCTTTAAGTAAATTTTGTAAATGTAATACTCGTATTGTCCAAGTTCGAAAATGTTTACAATATGTGATGTAAAAATTATTGGTATTAAGGGGAGAAATAAAGCAAATATCTTAATTTTTGACATTGATGGGATTTTAACGTTTTCAATTTAGAGTTTTCAAAATAAAATAATTTATATATATATATATATATATATATATTATATATATATAATTGTAAAATACATTCTTTAAACATATGTTTTGCTATTTTCTTCCTTCCCAGCCTGTGTCGAAATGGCAGACAATTTGGTGTCACATTTTCATTATATCTTTTGAACGAATTTATCTAGAAGACTTTGCTTTTCACTACATGATACACAAAAGTTGATGCTGTAATATTTCAACTGCAAATCAATATTTTGTGTGACTATTTGTACGGGAAACGTTTTGTTTATTTATTACCATGAGGTGGCCGATGTCGTAAACGCTCTACATTAATATCTTCTGGAACGATATTTTTGAACATATTTGTCCACTTATCCTTTAAACTATTTAAGGGATATCTTTCTATTTTCTTTAGGGGCTCAATTAAGTAATAATAAATATATGTTACAAAATTAGTACAATAAGTGTCCTATTTCAGGGTTTGTGAATAAAAGGACATAAAAATTATGTCAAAATGTTGACTTATACTGCAGATAGGCGTTAAATTACAAAAAACTTGCAAAATATGTACCTCTTGATATATTTACTTACAACATTAAATGGCTCGTAAAATTTTATAGCACTGTTTTGTATAGTTTCTGATATGATGGGTCTATTAATATATAGCAATATTAAGATGGGAGGGATGGACTTCATGTCTTCTTTTAATATTACCCATTTATTATTTGAAAATAAATAAAACAGCGTCACTAATATTTCAATATTAAAATCACATTCTCTATTTCATTACCGGTCTACGACAAATGTTTGGATATGGGAGACGATCAGGCAATGTAAGCATTTAAAGAAACAGAATTTAAAATGTTTAATTCATTTATTTTTCGTATTCATTAACATTATAATATCTTGAGGAGTACATTCTCAGCTTACAAAAACATTACATTATCGACCTACGTAGGGTCTCCGCTGAGAGGACGGCCTGTCTCGGGGTAGATAGCCGTGAAAAGGGCGGGCTAAACTCCCATTCACCTTCAAGTGTCCCACTGGACGTTTACTGCTTTCCTATTCACAGCCGCGACGGCGGAGTCCATAGAACGCACTCGACGCTCAAGCTCGTCAGCCAGCTGGACACAACATCGATCCATGTTCATCGATCGATTGATTGATTAAGAGTTCTTGGCTGTCCGGTGACGCCGCGTCGTTGGCTGAGAAGCCGACTTTTCGCCTGTCAGGGCTCTCTCAGCAGGCTCTCTCAGGGTAGTAGTACTTTCATTAAACATACCAGCTTTACATTACTCTGAGCAGGTAATTTCTTTTAATCTGGAAATTTCTTATTACAATCTTTTGTTCCTGCAGTACTATATAATATTTCAGATTAAAATGTTATTAAAACTAGTATTGTTGCAACAGCACATACTTTCTCCAATTGTTTAAAAATATGCTATTATCTAAAATTAAGAGAGTTCAGCGCAAATAAGACCCTGTGCGATTCTTTTGAGCATCCTTTCTATACGTCAAAAAAATAAAGAAAAAAATGGAGTGGATGGTGAGAAATTTAGGGGAGTTATGTCAACGACTGTTTTGTTACCAGGGCTCGGCAATAAGTGAACATGGCTCATTGTTTTTAAATTGCGCCTAATTACACGAAAACAACACATTTCCGAATATTTGAACGATTCCGAACAATTGAATTGATTTTAAAAATCCGTCTTTAATGAACCGATTTCAAGGAAAAATATTTATCTTGAATATTCTACTTGTAACACCACGCCTCCAAAAAGATGCATTTTGTCAATTTTTAAACAACCTTGGATTATAACCAAGATGAGATCTTCGCCATTCTCTTAAGCGTTCTTTACGCTATTCGAGGACAAGGTTAGATCATATGTTTTTGCCATTTTTGAGCAAATTTTAAAAATGTTTCCGAGGATTGATGTAAGTACCCTCAAAATATACGTTTGAAGCACTCAAAGCCTTGAGTTCATTCAGATCGTTCGGAGAATATTAATGTTAAAAAAATCAATTTATGCGCTAGCATTGATCAGACAGACAGGCAGGCAGGAAGACAGACAGACAGACAGACAGACAGACAGGCAGGTAGGCAGGCAGACAGACTGGCAGACAGGCAGACATGCAGACAGGCAGACAGGCAAACAGACAGACAGACAGACGTTTTGCCGTGTTGTGCGTTACCAAAAACATGGATTCTCACTGCATCGCGTGTTAGAGCTTTTTTTGAATTTAGCAACTGGATTTATCCTTTTTTTCGTTATCAGGGCCTGGGAATACGAGTATTTCTGTCGGAAATTTGCCGGTTTCCGGCGCACAATTTCATAACACTTCTTGGTAAGGGCCAGAAAATAAAAATCACCGTAAAGCTTGTCTGCGACTCTCTGATATGGTCATGGTCAAAGCTAGAATTTTTTAATGGACATTTTTAAATAACGTAGTTATTGGTCATAACGCGCTGATTGTTTTAACTGTAGGGGGAACAGTAGGAAGAACACATAAGAACATCACGAAAACACACAAACATCCGCACCGAGACGGGATTCGAACCCCGCAACCCTTCTAGCGGGACAGCTAAGGGCTTTCTCTTTCAGTGACCTCGGCTATCCAGGCGGACTAGTCGTATTTTGTTCCTTTATGTATTTGCCGCAAAGCGAGAACATGGAGAAATTTAATTGTAGTAACATCTCTAAGCATCTTCAATTTTAATGTGTAATAATACTGACGGCTTCATAAGTGGCCCATTTCTTTTATCATACGTACATTGTAAAATGTCCCGAGTAAATGGGCAATAAGCTCTCATTTTGTCATACTAATTAAGGGTAGTTGTGTGTTATTTTGGGATGTAGTAACGAATGGAAAAATTTCAAAATATATTTTCGACTTATCGACATTGATGATTTGGTCTAATGCTTCATGTTAAGCAGTACAGTATTCACCGTTTGTAATATGTTTTCAAAAACTGCCTAATAATTAATCTTAATATTGGTTAGGTGTTGATAAATATTTGAAGAATGAAATACAAATATCATGATTTAATATATCCTCTACCCATATTTGCTACTTTGCTACAAAATATCGTGTGTCCCGTGCGATCATTATTTATAATGGATTATATGTAACATTTGCCGTAGACATGTAATAATTTTTATATACTACACCGACAGAACATGTCGGCAGACCGAATATCACAAGCTTCTGCAAGATTATTAATACTCACGTCTAACACGTATGCGCGCGTAAAATTAAAACACAAATCCTAGAGAAGTTTGAAGAATGTTTATGAATATCCCATAGAACAGAGTTTCGATCATGTCTTCGCATGAATCTTGAAATATTAACGAGAAAGTAGGATAAAATGTTTTCTTTGCCCTAAAATATATTTCAAATATTCGAAAATAGGTTACTATTTTTATAACACTAAAGAATGAAATCCAAAAGTTCCGTTAACTGTTTATTGACTGGAAAGTTGCGCATTGAAGTACATCAAAGATTAACTTTCTTCTTTGGAGGACATGAGTTGGAATCTCGGCTAGGAATTTTTTTGCTTTCTGAAAACACTTTTTCAGCAGTAGTCGTATAATGATATTGCGAGACCGTTGAAAATATTGCGAGAAAGTATGTACTGTTATAGCGACAGTAGTTTTAATGTGTTATGGAATGTATTATGAAATTCTGTCGTATCTCGGTTTCATTAAGTTGTGACGATTTATTTATCCACCGTTTTTTCGAATATACATTTTTTTTAATTAAATAGCCTAGATGAAGATCGATAGAGATTATTTTTTTATCGGTTTTAAGTATTGTTAACGATTTGAAACTAGTGGTGTTACAACAGAACATTCTTTCATTCGTTTTAAGTTTTTTATTTTAAGTTAAATATTTGAAAATTCAGATCGTTCTTCGAAAATAACATATGTACTATTTTTAAAGCACACAAGTTTTTTGCTTCACTAAAGGCACAATAATCAAAACATTCGAGGCATTTTTGAGAAAATTTTAAAAAAGGTTAAGTACCCCAAAAAAATCAAAATATCCGTTTAAAATTCGCAAGACCTTTATTTCAGCTACATCGATCGCGGAATATCAGTTTTAGAGAAAGTAGTGTAAACGTATGGATCCTAACGTTGACCAGACAGACAGACGGACTTTTAGCCGTAAACCACATTTTCGGTAACACTTCCCACGAGACATGCCTTCTGACAACAAAACGTGTCAGAGTTAGTAATTTACTACTAGCAATAAGAATTATCCAATTTTTCGATATGAGGGTCCAATACCACAACTTTTTCTGACGGAAAATCGCCGCTATCCACTGCAGTTACTACAATACTTTGTCTTTACTACCTAAGTAAGTTGTAGGTGAGGAAATAAAACAAAAAAGAGGGAGAGATTCTAAAACCTTATTAAATGTGCGCATGCTTTACATCTCCCCTATGACGCATAGAGTCTGTATTATTTTTTAGGAAAAATAAACTAAATTAATTTTGGAAGCCAAAAGCAAAGAGATCGCGGGATCTGCTTTAAAGCCGACCCGTCCTCCGCAAACTTTCCTTCCAAGAACAGCCCTTGAAGTCCCTGTAAAATTTCGCCCATCGGAGAGATAACAGCTTGTTCGGAACGTGAAGAGCCCGATTACAGACCCACTGGTTCGGAAATATGTGCGCACACGTGTAAAAATGTTACGAACTGGTGGTTGGAAAACAAGTAGTGTAAATATACCTCCAACCCCTCCCTCATCTCCCTGCCTCTGTCCACGCTCTTTTATACACACGTGCTCAAACCCGAACTAGAGTTTACCACAAATGCATTATTTGCACACGCGCTCACACTCAAACACGCACCCACACAGCTACCCAAGTCTTTGCGGAAAACTCGTATTTGTACAAATTTTAAATTCCGTGCTTATCACAAATTCGAGGTAGTTTGGACCAGGTGGGCGATAACTCAGCTTTGCTTTTCCAGCACCGTTGACCGGAAGGCCATAGGGTTTCAGCTCTTAACAGTGTCGAACTTTCGAGACTAGCTTCAGAATTCGGTCAACTTCAACCAGTCTGGAGGAGAATTCTAGCGACCGACTGATCTAATCGGTAGCTTTCCGTGCTTTCAACGATCAGTACGAGGCAAATGCTATAACTACTTCCTAAAAAATGGGCCACGGACCACCCGCGATCTTTTGTTCGTTTTTGTTTCCTTCTGTACCGTTCACACACATATGTACCTACGTGTACTACACGCATAGTCGGAAGATTTGTTGTGAGCATAGAATTTGTCCCTACTGGCCGTGGTGATCTGCTGGGGAAGATTACTGAAGGAAGAAATTCCTATGCCAAAACTTGACATGTAGGTTGGTGCCGGATCTCATGATCGAAGGTGCTGCCGCCCCCGCTGCGAAATGCAAGTAGTAGTAAGTAAAGCAAATGGAAGCAATGTAAAGTAGCTATCATACCCGAAATCATTAAATACTCATTCACCCAAAGTGTTGAGGTCTTTCAGTGCTATAACGTTAGAGGTTCTTTCATACCATTTAACGATCTAATTCATTCCTAGAGCTCATTTGTAAAAAATGATTTATGAGCTTTTAAAACTCTTGCATTACTTCATATTAAATGAAATTTTCATAGGCTTCATTAAAGATGTCTGGTTCCACGTTGCGAACATTTATTGGATTTCAGCGTTTTATTAACTCTGCTTTCTCTTTGACTGTACCGTACGGCTGTACCGTTCGGGTCAATAAAACGAGACAAGTTGTTTTGGATATTTGAAACGCTATAAAGGGAAGACTTTGTACAAAATACATTTTCATAATTTAGAATATTACTATGCAAACCAGATCAAAGAAACGACGCTGACGTCTCGAGCGTGCCACTTGCGGAAGGTCGTGAGTTCGATTCCGGCAAACGAGTTAGAATGTACTATGTAGAGTGGCTGAGCCATGGTTTCAGCGCTCTTGGTGGATGCTCGCAGAACTAAAGGCCGCCATATATTTTGCAAGGAAAACATGAGTGATAGCCTGATGGTGACGTATAGCACTTGTTATACTGAATCGACGTATTGATTGTGTCAATCTTATTTGTATATTGTTCTTATTTTCGTTTAACTGTATTTAAATTATATTAGTGGTTAGGATAATAATATTCACAATGCCTTGAGTATGTTTCGCATATAACTGTAAAACTAGAAGTAATTCAACAACGAATATATAATTTTTGAGCAAGTGCTTTCTTAGTCCTGATTTCAACAACAGACTTCCATTTATATTTCATAAAATTCAAATAACACAAATTTATTTTGTTGAATAATTTCCCTCTGGGCGCTGTTTTGACTGCAAAATATGGCTTCTATTTGCTGCATAGGTGGTCGCGCTTCATCCTCTCTTTGAAGTATATTCTACCTCTGTGATTCTGGCAAGGTGCCGGCAACGTACTTCATGTGAGTAACATTGGTAACATAGTGGTACCTGCCGCAATCGAATTCGTAAGGCGACCACTGGTAAGGGGATCAATTGTTTACGTGTTTTTCTTTATCACTTAAATGCGAAATTTTTCTTCACAATAAATCATATTATTCGCATCAGCAACTCCATCAACACCGGCATCAGCAGCAGCATTCTACCATTTTCCCCAGCCTGTATTGGTTCGCCATGGGGTGTAGATTCCCGCATTATTTACCCTGTGTATAACTGGCAAACGCCGGTGGGAAGACTATGCAGAACCTTCAATTAACGGGAAGGGGGACTTGGGGAATGCTAGGGAGATTTTATGCATAAAAAATAATATTAATAATAGCTCCTCTACTACTGTTATCTTTAGTGTTATAACTTTTCACAATGTACGCCGTAAAACTAGATATTTGTAAATAAATTCGTACAATACCGTACTTACTATTACACAAAAACTAATATTAAATATATTTAAAATTAAAAACTATTTTTACATCAGTGCTGCAGAGCAATCAACATTGAATATGGAACAATGTATTACGTTCTGACCACTCTCCTGTAATAATGGTTGCAATTGCTACATCAGGGTTGTATGAACTCCAGCTTTATCGAATACCTACACCAGCTGAAAAATATTCCAACAAGGGATTAATGAAAATGTTGCAGAAAAGGTTCCTTTGATAATGAATGGTGATATAAATACAGCTATAATATAAATAACCAAATTTAAAGCTGGATAGAACTCTAAATCTGAAATTAAAGCTCTCTCAAAAATTAATACACGCTCACATTAAATAATAGGAACTTCAGCACTGTAGAGGAAATTACGAATATTTATCAAATTACCCTATCAAATAAATTATCGAATATAAAGCAGAATGGGACTCTAAAGCTAAAATTAAGTGAAAATTGACTAAATATCCACAGGGTACGAAGATAGCACTGAACAGAAGCTGACAGATTTTAAGGATAAATATCAGAACAATGAAAAACAAAGTTTATTGAAATACACTATACAGATATTAAAATATTATTAAGAGAGTATAATCATATCTCGTTCTTATTTTAATATTTATCAAACTAATTAAACAATACCTTTCCCCCAGCAACCAATGAACACTCGTTCTGGAGGATTTTAGGTCAAGAAGCACGTACCACCTACTAAATACGCATTGATACAGTCAAATTATGACCGATTAGAACATTAACGAAAAATTCTGTTTCCCAGACAATATAGCAAAAATCCAAAAACATTTGCATAATGTAAATGTTTTCACTCATGTCTAAATCACTATGCCATTTATCGAAAATACTGTTATAAAAAAATTAATGTAAATTTTCTGAACAATTAACTTTGATTTTTGGAGAAAGGGTTAGAATGCACTTAAAAATAACTTATTCGTTCTCCGATCACAACAGAAAAAAAGCCTTCTCCCACCCACTCCCGGCGACTACAGCCCGTTCTGTGTTTTGGACATTTTCAGTTATCGCAGACGAGGCTCAAAACAGATAATGATTATCGGAAGTTGTCGGTTTTTAATATCAGAATTTATTTAATGTGGTGTCAATTACATTTCTTCTCCATGGCGTTTTTGCAACAGTGACTAAAACGTACGTGTAATCTCAAAGTTTGTTAACCTTTCTTGAATAATACCACACTGTTCTTTATATTTCATTACGATTTCTTCGTTTTAAATTCATTTTGATATGCTCTTCCACCGCTTCCCTTTCGATGATAATTTAGCGACATTGTGGCAACACTCTTGCGCATTCACTAACATGAGAAGAACAACGAGAATACGCATCAGTTGGCAGCATCGACACCGGGGCAAAGAAAGGAGCGGGCTGGGCTCCGAGGGTGCGGCGTATTTTCACCCAAATGAGCGCGGAGCCCTTGAAAGTTGAGCCGTCAAAATCAACTGGGGCGCGAACGTCCTGTCCCCACATTATTTCCGCACGTGCCGCGCATAAGCGGCGTTCGCCGCTCGCCCCCCCCACCCACCCACCACCGAATTCAAATCCCATTTGCGTGGAAATTAAACGCTGCGCTTCGTTAACGGATGCAGTGGCAGCGCTTTCTTTTAAGAATAATCGGAAAGAGCTAATTTCGAAATGCCATATTCCGCAGATATCGGCTTTCCGCTTTGGTATTTAAATGACGAATGGGCATTATGATTCGGTTTTTGAATCACATCAATCACAGAGATAAATAACTAAATCATCTCTTCTTTTTTTTATTTTCTAACAAAGTAATGTATCAGGTAATACTAGTATTTAGTGTATATGATTTCCTATTGGATGATAGGGATACAAATTAACACAATTTTGATTTTTGTTTCAATTGGTATGTAGCACATCGTGTATTGTTGAAATTGTGGAATATAGCCAAAGAATGAATGACATATTTGCCAGTATAGAATCAAATTCATGGACCAAGTCGCCAGGTATATTTTCTCGTTCTAAAATAATATATTTATACTTTCTAAGATATTTAAACTAGAATTCACTTGTAATATCTGTGAATAAAAACAGTTCATAAATTCAGTACATTAATTCAGTAACTTAAGATGTTAGTTAATGTCATGTGGTTTCAACCATTTCCGAACAATGTGATTTTGCGCTATTATCAATATTTATGCAGATCTACTTTTAAGATAAAAAATGCTAAGCGCTATTAAAATTTATATTTCAACTTTACAACGAAAGAAGTTATTTTCGTAAAAAGTAACTCTAAAAGTTAAACTCCACTCCACAGAACCAATATTACTGAAACTGACAAAACAATCAACACGTAAATGTTGCTGAAAGTTTCTGAACTGAATGAAAGTCCGCGTCACAAGAACATAGACCACATTATCTAATTTACTTATAAAATATTCAAAGAAATGACGAAGAACTCGCCGTCCATTCACAATAGCAAACCGGAGCTCCAAATCATTTGGACTAAAAGACTTCCAGAAGGAAGGACCGCCACTGTGCGGCGAAAGTCGTCCGTTTAGTAGAAGAAAATTAAACTCCCGCCGCATAGTCTTCTTATTCAGATACCTCCGAGCCGAAAACTTCGGGCGCCGACAGCGAGCATGGGCGTCGCGTCGACGCTCGATAACATCGCATTGCCCCCCTCTCCCCTCTCCACCCATTCCACTCAACAATGTGGGAACTTTGTGAACGCGCCTCGCCAACCATTACACCTCGTCTCGTCCTCGCTTTCACTCGGCTCGAATGAGAAGGTAGCAGCGCGGTCTCCGCGCGTTTCTTTAGCTAAACAGAACTTGCCCGAAACGCGCTCCGCCGCGCCACGCCACCAAGACTTTCTTGGCAGTCTGCGCGGGCGGCAGGCCGAGTCGCCGTGAAGTTTGTCTCGAACGAACGCGCATCTTTTCGTGTGGAAAGGCTATCGGGGCGACTGCACGGCGCTGAGGGCGTGGGGCGTCAGTCGCACAGTGGGACCACACCGGATTTTGCGGGAGTAAAAATTCAATTTTTGATAGTTTCCGAGCAGGTTAATTGCTATGGAAATTATGCCCATAAACGCGGAGAATGTTTTATTCCTGGAGGTGGCAGTGATTCTTCCACGCTGGATGGTGATATCTTGCGACGACTTGCACGTCAGCTTGCGGGAAATTTTCCCCCTCCATGTGACTTCCCCAGGGGGCTCCGCCGGGGAAATCTCTTAGTTCCCGGCTGATCTTCCTCACATTTACGGCTGTGTAGTGCATGTAAGGGTGTGTGTGCGTGTGTATGAGAAGAGGATAGGACAAGGAAGAGGAAAGAAAATTCGAGGGCAGTCCGAGACCCGTTTGCTAGGGTACTACTCTGAAATTCTCCTCGTATTGATTGGAGACACCGTGGATAATGGAGCAAAGAGATGCTCAACTTTTCCAGACCACGCTTGAATGCGATGTAGATAGTGTCGAAAATTTGCCAACTGAACACGGAATGGTTCGCGGTCCCGGTCAGAATCGCTGCAGAGACCGGAAATGCTGGCTGTGACTTAGCCGATTAAATTTTGAGTTTAATGCTTTACATCAATACTAGAAATCGATTTACATGCTAGAGGTGACGGTTGAGGAGAAGTGAACCGGGTCTTACCGTCCAAAAGCAAATAATGCGACAATTCAGTATTCGTTCTGAGAATCGCTAGTAAACTAGTCGACAACCTCTACCAAGGTGGGAATCTTGCTCCATTCGACATATCGTCTAATCATTCCATAGTTACAGTGAAACTTCCCGAAACGGCCACCTTGATTAAGCATTTACCTCTAAAACGGCCATTATTCTGTAACCGATTGATTTTCCAACAAAACACGTCGTAATCCCTAATTTAAGCGTCAATCTGGATTCGCGGCCTGGGGTAAGGCACACTTTGTAGACTAACCTTTCTAATACAGAGATATCACCCTTAATTATTGATTTTGAACTGTTTTAGAATTAAAAAGTATACATTTGGTGACTACTATAGTTCCATTCTCTTCCCGCAGCGGTACATAACATTATAAAGTGAAATCTTGCGTCACTGTGTCGCGGGGGATTATCTCGTTCTAGGTAACAAGAGTTTTAATAAATGTGTCTTTATAAAATAACCAGTATTTCGCTTCACAAATTTCGCAGCATTCTCGTGATGTTTGCTACCCCCTCTGTAAAATCGTTCGTGCGTGAAACCTATTTGAAGGCCATCCACTGATGCGTCGGGCCGTCGCGCTTAAAAATGTTTACAGAATGCGAATTGCATCTTCAAGTCTAGTTTTTTGATGAGTTTGGTTTGGTGACAACGTAAAAGGAATTTCTGGAGTAAGAGAATGAATAACAAGTCATTGGGAAGTGAAATCCAGAACTTCCGCTGCCAGAATATTTGGGTGGATATGGCTCTGCGAGTGATGCCGATGTTTCTATTTTCTTGCCGTGGTCTTCCTCAGGACTGGTCTGTGCAGCTGAGCGCTTCCTCAGGTAGACCGAAAGTGAAGAAAACCACGATAAAATGGTCGAAACGTGGGTATGATAACCTTCGACTCGACATCATCCAACAGCCAAGACCACACATATCACATATGGCCGGAAACTGCATAGTGTCTAAAACACATTCTGATTATTTCCTAACATCTAAGGCACACCATAAAATGGACTGTTCAACAAACAAATATTCAATAAGCTTTCTCGACATAGCTACATTTCTCTCGACATAGCAGAATATTTTGTTGTAATTGTGAAGCTCTTCGATTCACAAATAAGCCTTCTCCGTATAAGCGTGCGCATAGGTGGCCCAGGGGAAGCGTGACCCCCAGAAAATTTGGGAAGCACCTCGAATCTCTAAGAGAACATTTTATTTTTGTAAGTATGTTCATGAAAGATTTTCCCATTGTGTGAGAATTGTGGTAAGATTTTTGAGAAAGAGATTGTGATGGTATCTGAAAACCCTATAAATGGTTCAGTATAAAATCAGTTTTATTTATAATTGTACCATTCAAGGTATACTAATTTAATTTTTCTTGTACGTTCTATTTATTTACTAGTAATATGACATATATAAGTAAAACGTTTAATGGGATCCAGTTATGTAGATGCTCACATCTTGTTTTATTCAGCACACGTCTATTCATCAAATTCATATCCTAAAATTCATCAAATGAACACTTTCCATAACGTATTTAACTAAAATTTCAGAAAATTAGAATTTTGGTTTTATTGAATATAACTGAATGAAATCAATTGTTTATTTTTCGAGTAAGTATTTTAGATTTTGCTTTTATCGGTTAACATACATTTGTTTATATTTTTTAACTTTTTCGAGCCTCTAATAGTTACATCAAAATGAAACTATCGGAATATCATAGATAGGCACGAACTCTTGTCACTTAAACATATTCTAATAGAATTTGCAGGGTTTTCAAAATCTGTTGTCTGAGCATTTTTCATTTGCACTTTTTTATTGATTTCGATTTCTCTGCGCATTGTGCGTTAGTGGTAATAGATAATATAGGGACTTTGGTATTATTTAATATCATAGGCGTGGTAGGGGTGGAATAGGGGAATGGAAAATTGAAGTGCGCACTACCCTTGGGGCCCATATTCTCAGTAACTGATCTATCTCGCGTTACTTTTGTGAGGCTGGGATACCAGGTAGAGTACTATAGGGACCTGATGAGTCAGAATGGAGCTGCTAACGTGTGTCCAATTGTTATTTTCCTTTGCTGAGGTTAAGCACGATAGCCCATGGACTTAAACCAACGCGTATTAAGTCAATATAACGATACTTAGAGGCCCATGGACTACGTTGTGTCTGGAACAGGGGAGCTTGTCTCAACTCAACTGGAGGGGAAAATATAAGTTAAGTGCAAGAGCTAGAATAGAAGACAAACAGGCACAAGAAAAGTAGCATTTTAAAATTTATTTTAGGTCACAATTAGTTAAATACTGTGTGACGTACAATGGGAAGAAGTGCAAGCTGTGCCCGTTAAGATCTAGAATATCTACCCAAACTCTTATACATATGCTGAATCACGAATAACGGTAAGAGTAATATGGTGCAAAATAAGTGTAAGACTACACAAACTATCCGAAAATAATTATTATTTCTATTAATGTTCATGAAAATGCTAACATCTTGCATTAATAACAGTATCTATTGCAACAAAAATGTAAATATACGAAATGTAAGAAAGTAAGTTGAAGTTAAATAGTTTTCGAAAATTTACTTTCATGAAAATCATATGTATAACTATAAACGTACTTCTTTCTCTATTTCAGCGTGTTAAAGGGAATACATGGGATCCATTTTCAATTCTCCTCCAAGTAATTCTCAGAGTTAGATTCCAAAAGAAAAATTTGCAAGGACTCCAATTTTTATTGGTTAATTTTGGAATATAGCCTATGTAGAGTTGAGGCGATAGTATTTATTACACATGGACAGAGTGACGGATGGACGGAGGAACGTGGTTGATAAACACCCTTTTCGCTATAAGGAATGTACACAATGCTTATTTCCTTAAAAAAATACCGTTATGTTTTTTTTTCGAATAATTACATAACTTTATCTCTTCTGGGAATTAGAGATCGTAAAAACAAACTAAGAATATGGTAGATATTCATGTATATCCTTAGTATTCAAATTCGCAACCGATTCATTAGTGATGAATTATTGAATATTATTAATCGATTTCTGCTTCTGATTAAACATTTCATTAAGTATACAAATCTTCTCTAATGCTGGTAAGAATTAGAAATAACACCCGCACAAATGTTATATTATAATATGTCCAATTATTGAGAACGTTTGTGTGTTCTTAATACAATTTGAATACTTAAAACGCATAAATAAACGTACCACTGAATACTCTGAAATTGTGTCCTTTGTAACAAATGCGTAGTGTATGTAAATATGAATATAAATCATTCAATATGGGTAGTGGTAAATTAAAATTAAAATGAAACACATTTAGGTGTGTATATGTAGGCATTCCTACCATTGTTTTTTACATAATAAAATAACTTACATAATAATATTAATATTACATAATATTAATAATGTACATAATATTAATTTAAATTTTCTTTCTTTACGTAAATGAGCCATTGTATTTTTTACTGTCGTACTGAAATCTTGGACCACTAGCGAGGGGTAGAGATAAAAATGCTCTGACTGCTTGGCTGCAGACAAAAAGGAAAGAGATTACTATATAAATCTCGGCCGAACTGCGCAAGATACTTTGCGTGTTGCGGTCTTGCTTTGATATCCCCCGTCGCGTCCTCCGGACGAGTTAAGTCTGATCGTAAAGTCTTAAATGAATATTGTCGGGTACGATGAAGATTTGAGACGTGAAAAGGCTCTTTACAGGCGGTGCAAAGAAATGGCGATATTAATATTTTCTACTGAAAAGACGGACTAGAGCCAATTAAGTTTTAGATAATAATTCGGCAACTTCTTTTGAAAGTACGTTTTAATAAAAACCGCGGTGAATCCACCTCCTTACGACTGCAAAAGAATTCCACCGACGCTCGAGATGGAGATACATGTGGAAGAATTATGTTTCTGATTTACATTTACAAGACCTTCGTTTGAGGATAGTTTGGAATTGGGTGTGGAGATATTTGCATCGATAAAATACCTAACTTGTAGTAAAATAAATGAAAACATATCTGGAAAGTTACTAGAAAGACGAATTAGCTAAAAACTTGAATAGGATGCTTAAACTGTTTCAACTGGCTTACAATTTTCCACACAAAATTTGGAGTCCGCTGCGCATTTTGAAGAATCATTTTCTCCCAAGTAGCGAGCAACAGGTTTCCGCATCGCTGCATTGCGTGACGTACACTAACCTTCGATGCTGTCGAATGAATAGTGTATGTTAATTTCATTGAAGTTGTTCGAAGAAGTCTAAAAGAGGTGAAAACATGTTCTGGTATATGTATCTCCGTTTTTATTAGCTATATTTAGAACTTATACATTTCAAACTGCAATATCATAGTATATGACGTCAGATAAGTTTCAATTATTATGCTGCGGTTAAAACACATTGAAAGAATTCAGATGTCCTTTCTCTTCATTATTAAATAAGTTGTGTCTTTGATGTGATTTAGCATTCTCCACCATTTTCTTTGCCTTTTATTTTATATTCTCTCTTCTTCTTTTACAGCATTATGAAAGAAAATAATTTTTCTAGCATGTTCAGTGCAGTTTATCATTTTTCTTCCTGTCGAATTCACCTCTTCTCCAAATCTCTCATACATCCACAATGTTAACATTTCTCTTGCAAATTTCTTCATTCTAGATCAAAACCACATGTCAATGATTTTAATTTTCTGTTTCTTTCATCCCAATATTTTCAACCACCAAATTCGCACAGAATAATACGATAATTGACGTATATTTCAAAATGTAATACGTACCCCGCAAACTGCTAATTTTCAACGAAAATAACTGAAGACTGTTTTCATATCTGAAATTTCCAAAATTTTGAAAATATCTATTAGAAACAGACTCGGTCACAAGATTAATAATTTTTATTAGTTACTTCGTAATATTGTATAAAATGTTAGAGAGAAGATTGGTGTATAAAACTTGTGTATTCATTGGTGTATTCATTTCTTAACTTCCCTGAACTTCCTTCAGGAGTTCAGGAAACTTGACCCTGACCAACCTGACCTGACCAGATCAACAACTATGAACACAAATTCTGTAAAAACTTATTCCCACTAATTGTAGGTCATGTTCTTAATTCTCTTTACAGCGTCAAGTTATGAAACGTTGTTCTGTTAGATATTTAACAATTTTTCTTATTAACAAACATTCACAGAAAAAAATAAAAAATTAGTGAATATCCACGGGGATCCAAACGAAGCAAAAAAACTTGAAAGAATTCGAAGATTTTGTCAAAAATACAATCTAATAATCCGTAAACTATGTGTAATTACGAAACAAGTGCGCAATTAATGCAGCGAAAACTGCGATTTCATGTTAATGATAACATTTTCTAGTCATCAGATAAGGAATAATTGTGTCGAAAAAGGTAAACAGTGATGGAATTCGATGAACTGAAGAAAAAAATTAAGATTAACAAAATTTAGAACTTCAATTAATCTTTAATATCTAAACTTCGTAATCTTTTACATAAAGTATCAATGCAAGGTAAAGTGAAAAATGTTAGGTATAGTTGGGTAAAGAATGAAAGAATATTCATAACGACAAAGGATGATGGACTACTTAACAGTATTGAAGGTCACAATGATATTAATGGAATAACCTAGTAATGGGTCTGCTCTTCGGCCTAACTTCATTTTTAATCACACTTTTCCTGTTTCAAACAACCGAGGACACTGATAAAATCAAAACCAAACACTATACAAATGATGTTTAGACTCAGGATTTGCATACGATATGTTTCTTCGGCACCGAACAATGTCAGACAGCTCTACGTCTTGTTTTTTAAGGTAATAATCCAAGAAAGTTTTCGCCCCGCCCGCCCAGAAATTTTTCTTGGTGCGTGTCTATCTATACGCCTGGTACACACCTTGCATAGATATTGTGGTACTGCAAATGGTCTCGAACGATTTTGTGAATAATGAAAAGCGAAATTCGCTGAAATATTTGACAGATGTCAGTAAGAGTGACACGCCAATCTTGTTCACGAATTCGTCCATACAACAAAACGATTCGTCAGCAACAACTGTGAGGAGTCCTGTTCACTTTTCATCATGGATATTTTCTCTCTCGGGATTGAGCTGTTGACATCTCCGTCAAACAGGCGATTCTTCCATATAAGTGGCTCTGTACACCTCATGACCTCGGACCTCACTTCACAAATCGCGCCGTTGTCAACGGTTTTAAACATTTGACACGTTCTCTGCAATATCACACTGTGCTGTACGAAACACACCCTCCCGCCCAAAGAATTGAAATATAACTCTAATTTAGTGAATATGGCTTTCTTGTTAAGAACAGGCAATGAATAACTACTAAGTTAATGTAAAAAAAATCATTGATATTTCGTGAATATTTTCTATTCTTGAAAGAGATTCACTATGCGACGTTTCGGGAGTTTGTTTTTTACTCCCATCGTCAGGGTTGAATCGTTTTGTATAGTAAAAGTATCACAGAACTTCCAAAAAAAGCGTCATAGCTCTGATCTCGTGCGAGGAATACGTTAAACCGACTTTAACTTCAAAAGAGTTACAAAGAAAACTGGCACAGCACCTGATTAACTGCTATGACAACTCCAGCTTCCTTCCTTTTTTATACTCATATACTCAAAACATACTTACACTCACATGAATTACACTACTACACATTTCGGGAGACTAGTTGAGAGCTTGAGAGCCCCCGGTGGGAGATACCTGGGTAGAGAAATCTCCGCGAGCTGACATGTATCAACGCCGGTTCTTGACATACATTGGGGGGGGGGAGATCACCACCATCTCCCGTGAAAAAACGTGCACTACACTTATGGAACTAATGACAGCAGTTGACTTGGCCGGAATCACTAGCAATCAATCAATCGCCAATCAGGAAGTGTGTTTTAGAGTGTGAGCGTGCTTTGGAGAGTACTAGTGCCGAGCTGCAAGTTATAAATCTGCGACAAAATTTGGTGATTTCCCTCCTGTAGTACCTTGAAATGGCTCTGCTTATTGGACATCTACGCGGTCTACGGCAACTGGTCTAGTTTTTGGTACACTTCTCGGACCTGTGTTCGAATTTCACCACAAGAGAGCATGACCGCCAATTCTCCTATTCTGATTCGGAAGGACCACCAAAACCAATGCGGGCATTTTCTGAACTTTGTAACGTTGTGGAAAGTGTTATGTTGAAACCCTTGTGCATAATCTCGCAATGGTCAAGTGCAAAAATATAATGTATTTTATTACCAGTTTATTTTAATATTAAACAATTTGCTTGCAACCCTTAAAAATTTATTTGTGAATACACTTTCTTTCAAAGCTTGTTTCTATGATAAACACACTCTAGGTTATTATTAAAAATTATTCCTAGCTTTTTTGACTTCTGTACAGGGAGATATAACGATCTGTCTAGGCTGATTTGTTTGGGTGGACTGTATGAAACGATAGAGTTTTTACACAAATTACAATTCCCTGTGATTTTGCAGGGTTCACGTTACAGGCGTTTAATTTCGTCTACGTGAAACATTTCCACGTCTTTATGAGTAGTGTGCACTAATTGTGTCAATGTTTATAACCAATGGTTAATATTTTCACAATTTTGTAGATCAGAAGCATACATACTATGTTTACAGAGATGGAAATACCAAGCTATTCAATAACTCATCTCAAGAAAAACAACCTGGGCATGGGTTCTTGAGGGACACTTTTTGCTATAGTTTTATGAAGTGTTGACGCTGAGAAATAATTATATTCATTGTATCAGAAGGTTACATTCTTCTTTTCATTCTTTTGAACATGACCCATGAGCTTTCGTCACTAAGCAAAATGTTCAAAATATATTTTGATATCCCAAAAGGTTGAATATGAAATTTATTAAAAATACGAAGTGTTTCGTATCTTTAATGTCAAAACGTTTCATACATTCAAGGCGGTGCAGAAAATGTATAAAAAGTTGAAAATGGACGTTATTTAGTTTCTCTTGAGCTATTAAGTGATTATGAAGACTTAAATAAAATTCATGCCAACACAACCGGCTGTGGACGCTAAGGCATTTGTGCTAAATGAGCGCGGGTCACAGGTTCAAGTGTTGCGTGGGAATGGCCGTTCCTACCCGTGTATTGTGGCATGATTCGCATTTACAGCATCATGCATCACATTCGTATCGAATCTTGCCATTTCTTTTCGATCCGGGTGGCGGAGAAACTTGCCAATGAGGCCAGTACCCGCTACATCTGGATCGGCCGGCCTCCTTAAGATTCTCAGAACGCCTAATATCCCATACTTCATCCTAAATCCATACTTTGAATTTTTGAAAGAATTTTTTGAACCGTATAATAATTTAGGGATTTGATTGATATTAAATTTTAATTTCTTGAAATGTGTTGTTAAATGGAAATTATAAATGGTATAAATTGATTGATCCATGAGATGTAATGTGAAAAATAAAGTTTTATTCTTGCTTTTTTGTTTGCGTTGAGAATGATTTACATATATTTGATGTCTAGAGGATATAAATGTTGTAGTAATTAATATTATACAATTAAGTTGATTTGGATATAGTATTTCTTATAGTATTGGTTAAATGCTTTGCCCTGGCCGGTAATTCTGTGCGTGACCTGTGTGAATAAGCAATAATTCCATCCACTCACATTTACGATAAACGTATCGAGATGGCTCTACGATCTACTAGGATTTGTAAATGTACAGGGCCAAGACGGCCCAGTGGACGTCTCTCAGGGAAGAAGTCCCCAATGAACTGCTGGCTGGCCCAATGAAATGATGACTGCTGGAGGTCATTCAATATACGTCGCTCAGGCGCCGATAGATAGCAGCTGAGAAGGGTGAATGGCAAAACCTGAAGGTAGCTCTGACCGACACACAATTTATTTAAAATAAAAACATGTAGCAAATTGTGTAAGTGATCATGCAGACATTTCCTGTAATCATGGAAGTGGTCATTTTCACCAATAGTTTCCTGAGATATAGAGAAAACTTGAACATTTCCTATGACTTTATATTTCTAATTGATAATTCATTCTAGTTTATATTTGGCAATTGATTATAATTGATAATTATAATTGAAGTTTTTCATCATAATTGTTTCACTTATTAACTTATTTCTCTACTCTCCTATTTCAATATACTCAGTATGCAATAAAGGTCATGCGGACAGCGATGTTATTATTTATATTGAGGGAGATGCTGTTGAAAGGATTTTGAATATTAAGAAAACCAAGATGCTGTATTCATCATAATTGTTTCACTTATTAAATTATTTCCCTACTCTCCTATTTCAATATACTCAGTATGCAATAAAGGTCTTGCAGACAGCGATGTCATTATTTATATTGAGGGAGATGCTGTTGAAAGGATTTTGAATATTAAGAAAACGAAGATCCTGTATCAAACGTAGGCTACACTGCTGAAAGAAAGTTCCAATCATATTTACATACAAAATTGCTTCGGCCAATCTTACTAAATGGTTTCGTTCTAAAATTCTCACTGCCACTAAGACCAATACACTCTGGTATCATTGCCGATCTTTGCGTTAATCTGTCATAATGAACGTTAGATTTATCCTTGTTTGCTCAAATCGTAAAAACAAATACAAGTTGTAGAAAGAGGACAAACACATCGTTCCGCAATTCTTCCTGCAGGATGAGCGGAATGGAAATGAACGAAAGAAGGAACGGGATGGGATGGCTCGTTGGAGCCAATTTTCCCTCTCAGAGGTGGATATTTTTTCTTTGGTCATATCATATAAGGCGTTTTAGGACTCTTTGTTTCCAGCGCTCCTGCTTTTGTTTTCAGTTGTTATACAACGCAACCAAAATTCCTGTATCTCTTCGGGCTGGATCCTAGATATCTTCAGCCTCAAATACTAAATAACTACAGAACTGGTTATATACTGTTCGGAGAGCGACTAGAAATGTCAAATGCTGGTCCTTACCTTGATACCACACCTCCATTTGCTCAGTCAAAACGGTATACACAATCACAGTTGCGCCAAATCAGAATCAATGAAGTCAGATCCTCAATTTCAAATGTAATATCTTACTCAAGAGCCCGTTATTGCGATGCGACTTTCTATCATTGCGACATCAATAGCATTGCAAAGATGGCTTCCTGCCATATACATTTTTATTGCTTTTTTCCTGTTCTTTGTTCACTTTACCATTCATTGACTTGAAAGTAGAGGGTTTGACGTGTTTTATGAACTATATGCAATATGTTCGCAATTTTCATTAAAAGGAACAACATATTTCCTGATAATAACCATTGTTCCTAATTTTCTTCGCAGGACAAATTTTAATTTTTTTTATTTTATTTTATAGCAATACCATAAATATTTGCAACATACAATTACTGAAATAATATAATTGTTATAAAATAAATGACTTCATACTCATATTTGTTTAATATATTTAAATTATCTGTTATGGTCACTATTTTATCAGTAAGCGTGTTATTTCATGAACAACGCGAATGTGAGCATATTTAATAGCTCCCTCCTGAAATAAAAACATTAACGGTATAACTACATTAACGGTACTACATTAACGGTAGTAATAAATAAGATAAGATAAATTTATTTAAACTACAAATGGGCATAACCCGGTGGCAGCTAATTACATAAATAAGATAATACAGCTAACATACAAATTATATAATAATAATAATAATAATAATAATAATAATAATAATAATAATAATAATAATAATAACAACATTAAAAATATTGGCGTGCCCGAAAATATCACTCGATTTCTTCTCAATTGTGTCAGAACGGAATCTTACAAACATTGTGTTGCTTTGATGATGGCAATTGAAAACAGTACGTTCTCGTTTGTTGCAGTGGTGATCCAGGCTTTTCGCGTGGAAACCATTGGCGCGAGCGTGATGCGTGGCAACAGCGCGGTGTTGCGATGCCAAGTACCCCCACACGTGCGTGAGTTCGTTACTGTGACATCATGGCTGCAAGACCGCAACTTCAACATTTACCCTTCGAGTGATGGTGGTAAGTGAACTCTCCTCTAAACTAGTGCAGTGTGTTTGCAATTTAAATGCCCTGGTGGTGAATAATGTGAATACAAAATTACGGACGAAACTGTCCACTCTAGAATGTTTAATTAATAGATAAAGGTAGAAGAGAGGGAAACAAGTCAATATCTCTTCATCAACAAATCAATGCCGTTTCATTTTTACAGGTACGTCTTCGTAATATAAAGTTTCGTAATGCTAGGGAACGTAGCGTCAATAACATGTTGTGTGGAGGTGTAATGCCATATTCCAAAAAAAATTGTTCCTTGGTTACGTAGTATAATCAAAATGAAAGTCCAACGCCTCCTCGGAGACCCCTGGCCGCCCCAGGACAATGGGGGGCGAGCACTCTGGTAAGGTTAAACGGCAGCTGACACCGCACCTGGCGATGTTTCAGCTGAAAAAAGGCGCAAACCTGATTGAAATACATGTTTTAGGGATCTCCGAAATTTAAAAAAAAGGGTTTTCTGTCTCAAAAGTCTGCCCGTCTCGACGAATTTGAAGCCCTGTGAATTTAAAATGGATCCACATATGAGATCCAAAATTTAACCGCACCCTCTTTGTATTAAAGAGAGATATTGATTTCGTAAGGCAATCTAATCAATACTAGTTCTTTAACTAACATAATGTTGTTTTTTTAAATTATTAGTAGTGTTCGTCTAATTATGAGTGATACCTTTTTATATCGTTTGTCAAGTAGTAACGGAAGTAATAGAACGATGAAATGTGCAATACTATATTACACAACCGTTCTTATTAATTCAAGAAAATACTGTATATGTTGTTTAGCGCCACTAGTTTACATTTTATATTTAAATTTGTAATACTTCCCTTGTTTTCTTACTTGACTTTTGATACCCATTTTATTTTTTCCTTCTGGCGAATATTTTTCTAGTGTATACTTAAAAACCTGTTGGATCTACGAGTTAAATATTTTATGTCTGAATACATTTATGAGAGCATATATCAGATACCTGTAACTGATGCATTATGAATTGTGAAAATTTTATTTTTGAAAAGACGGTCATAAAAACGTTAATATGTAAAGTTTCATATTTTTTTCATTTTAGTCCAGAATTTAATTGAGGAGTAAATCAATCATCAAGAGACATTATAGAGGATAGATTTCCTCCTTCTTGCCTCTATTTACTGCAGATTAACAACTATGAAGGATCACGTACGAGCTTGGGAGGCGTTAAAAATCTGCCCCCAATCCTGTCCAGTCCAAGCAGTAGCTCCCATTACGGTCCGTAACTACCTCCGATAAACGAGATTGCGACAGGCGATTCTCTTATTCACGCCTGATTGAGTGTCGGCAATGTAAAGGATGTTGGTGTTTTTAGTGTCCGCGTACTCGCGAGAAATGTAGGATAGCGCGAGCTGTGATCGCCTTCCTCTTGTAGCTAACAAAAGAGATTGACATCACTCTGCGAGGGAAGAAAGGGACTACAAGGTAGAAGAAACTTCTCCTCAGCTACTTTTCATGCATGCATAGTCCAGAAATTGTTTTAAGGTAATTGAGCTTTAGATAGCTTCTTTGTTTCATCCATCCGTTTCCATGTTCTTTTATCTTACTGCGCAAAGTAACAAACGTTTTTACATCATGGTATTAGTTAGTTTTTTTCTCGTCGCCGTAACTCATTAATCAACGGATTTTCATGATCGAAGAACGTAACAATTTCTCTTTAGCAAGGGTGCAACACATGTAGACTGTGCAAAGTTATTTAAAAAGTAATATGGTGGACATTGGAAAGGCAATTTATCCAAGGGTCCATTGTTAATTGATTCAATTTAAACAGTGTCTTTGCTTTGTCTAAATAATATCACTGGTTGTAGACTCCATTAAAGCGGAGGGTCTCAATGTTCTTAAAGACAAATTTTCTGCTGGAGGAAAAAACGCTGCTGAACAAAATCGCACAACGTGGATTTCAAAAGAGAAACGAGCATACTCCTCAAGAGCAAATAACCTGCAACCCAGCAACAGATTAAATATTTTAAGAAAACGCCTCTGCTGACGAGGCCACTCCGACCGAGGTTCGTGTATTGTCGCAGCACATGACTGTATTCTACACCCCATAATTAAGCTCCAGTTTAGGTGGCTCAGGGTAGTAACTGATATCACGGCATTGCCAGGGTTTCAGTCTCGACGCAGGATGATTTTCGACACTAGGTAGATAGCTAGGTCGAATTCAGCCGCTTTCTAGGGAGAAGACTGCTAGCTGCCGACTGGTCTAATCGGTAGTTTCCCGTGGTTTCTTGGATCAACACAAGGCAAGAGTTTTAGGAATTGTGCTGTAAAAACCCCACACGCCAAGAGCTGGTCCTGGCTGAGACGCACTGTGATCAATTTTGCATCGCTGGGTGGAGAAAAATCATTTCTCGTAATCTCGAGGGCACAGAAAAGCGCAGTTCGGCTCATACACTTAGGACAGCAATCAAAACGAACTGAAGTATCTATATTTACAGTTCTGACCGTTAAAGTGTAACTATATTTAGCGAGAAACTTTTCAGTATATATAATTTTATTGACGCAACTGTAAACGGTAGTTACTTTTTGAGGAAAATGAATGAGATGAAAGAAGTAAATGGATATTTTTTAACAATTGCTTAAACTTTCATCTTACGTGTCATTGGCCTTCCACTAGTAGGCGAAGGCAGCACTCAGAACTGCGCCTTCATTTTTTTTAATTTGTCTGTCCAAGTTTCTTTAGCTCTCTTCCATCACAATCCCGTTTCAAAATCATCTGCTCTCCACGTTTTTCTTCGTTTTCCATCAAAGTTTCAAAATATTTGAAATAATTTCCTATTTTGCACAAATCCGTTAATGTGAGGTCTAGAATGACCTGAGGTATAATTTGAGCGAAATTATCAGTCAGAGTAACAGCTGATTTATCCGGATAACATTGAATTTATGCTTCCAGGAATTTAATGGGGAAGACGGTGAGAACATTTTTTTCTGAGCGAACCCCCTTAGAATTGTGCAGGCGTTACGAGTCATTGTCGTGTACAATATCAAACCTAGTGCTTCCTTAGGGGAATAGAAATCCGGTTGTGCTACATTGGAATCTACTGCTTGCTTCATTCTACCCATTATTTTAGGAGTACTAGTTGAGGTCTGTTTTATTATGTCGGCAAATCTTTGTTCATGCCCACTTAAACAGCGACTGCACTGAACGTCATTTGCCAGCATAGAGGAATTTCTTTCTGATGACCTGTCAATGAACTTTCACATGTTTCCTCTTTCTCTGCTTTCGTGTAAGAGGTTTTTACAGCATACACAACTCCAGTCAAGTCCAGTTTCCCTGATCCATTGAGCAAATGCTGAGATGGATTTTTGTTTTGCTTCTGGACGTAAATGTAGCTTCACTAAGCGCACGTTTTGTTGAACTCTCGTTTAGCTTGTAATGGTAGGAGTAGAAATAAGGGCAAGTTACTATTTTGTTAACAATGCAGGAAAATCATACTTGCAATTCCTTTACCGATGCAAATATTTTTTCTATTACTCGGGAAATAAAATGTCTATTTTTTCAAATATTGCTGATCTCACGTTTGTTTAAAATTAATTTTCATTTATTTATTTTAAACTTTCGCTCATCTTTCAACCATTTATAGTTAAAATGATAAGAAGGGATTCTGGAACTCAAGTAAATGTGTGCAGATGATCTTCTCCCCCATACGTCACATACAGCTTTTACTATTTGTTGACAAAATAAATCTAAATCTAAACTCTAGCGCCCACTCACAAGGTTTTCTCCAATATTAATATTTCCCAATCGATCTGACTGAACTCCAGGCTCTGCGAATTGGAAACATATTTTGATTTTCGGGAGTATTTCACATGGACACTCAACGACACTTTCAAAATTTTATCACAAATTGCTCAAAATTTTTGGTCAATTTCTTTCCATGGGTGCAGCAACGGATGCTAAAAAATTGGCGCAGGTCTCATTTTCGTTGAACTCTCGTTGAATTTTCGTAAAACTTGATTGGTTACCTGGTCTTCCAACATTCACAATTTTGAAAATAGCTATGTTTATGAAATGAAATCTTCTGTTCCAAGACAGATCTTTAAAAAAATTACAATTTTTCGAAAATATGAGTAGTCGCGGAATTTTGTATAAAATGGACAATTTGTAAACAATTAATTTCTCAAAAACTGCTTCAATTTTTCTTTATTTTTTCTGCGATCAAAACAATAATGCTAAGAAAACTGGAAGATTTTCTACGCTAAGTGCAAAACTACAATTTTAATTCTATAGAGCCTTTGCTTCATGGAATCTATTTATTTTTTTAAAATAAGGTCAAGAACTTTTTTAAACTAGTAAATTTCGAGTAATTTTTGCTTTAAGTAATACCAGTTTATAAAAAACAAACGGAATCAAACTTTTTCTCTATTTTTTCGTCAGATAAAACAATGGATGCTTCAAAAAATGGTGCAGGTCTCATTTTCATTTAACTGACTGAATTTTCAAAAATCGCAAAAGTTAGAAATAATGCGGGAAATATGTGCTGTTGTAGCTCCTCTACTTTTCCTCCTTTTATGCACATGAAATTGAATGAAACTGTTTCTGTCACCCAAGTGTTCGGAGACGGGGGCGCGGTCTATAGACGTAGCGCCGGGTGGAACGAGGGTGGCGGCTAACGTGGTGTGAATCGCGCGCGCAGCCTTCTCGGCGGGAACGAGTCAGAGGAGGCGGCGATGCGGCAAAAGTTGCCAGAGATGCCGCGTACGTGAAGACTTAGTTACGTGCGGCGGGCGTCACGGAAAACTGAAGACACTGCAGCGGTGGAGGCAGTCTCGAGAGATTATGTAGAAAGCTGCGACGCTAGAGGTAGCGGAAAGCTGGCAAGAGAAACCCTTGCCCTTTAACCCACAGAACAGCAGGATTTGATTTAGTTTGATTTGATTTAACAGGGAGCTGACCTGGATAGCTGAGGTCGCTAAGTCTGAATATCCTTGTATGCCTTGACTTGAGGTGTCGCGAGTTCGAATCTTGCCCTGGGCATGGATGTTTGTGTGTGTCCGTATGCGAGTTCCGCTTCCTTTATCCCAAACTCATAAAACCAGTGTTAAAATTATAGTGGTCGCTTATGACCATCGCAGATGAAAAGTGATCTTATATAACTAAAAATATCCATGTGACGTACAGGGGAGATATAACTTGTCAATTTATTCTTGAGCTTCAGAACCCCTATCAAACTCATGTACTGTACTTATTTAAATTATGATTGCAATTCCAACGAAGAGTAGTTAACATTTGAAAATTATAGATTTTCGTTCGCAAGTAAATAGAAAGTATCTGAGAACGAACTCTTAAACATTATTGCTAAAAAAATATCAACGCACATCCCGGCTTTAATCATACTAACAAAATAGGAGCTCAACATAACGTTTAAAAAGGGAAGATACATTTACGTTTACAAACAACTATGTATCTCAGCATTTTCACAATAGATCATGGTAATCTAGAGGAAAAACCTTATCGAGATAGGAGTCATTGACCCAGAAACTGAAGTACAACATTATTTACTGCCATACTTTTTTCTTTTAAAATTATACAGTCCTAATGCTAACTAATATACTCGTATTATATACGATTATTCATATAAATATTATTTTCTTTTTTAATGCTAAGTATAGTCATTGTATCGAAATAGTTATTTTGGAGGAAAAAATGCATTTGCCACTTTGACTTGTGTATTGATTTGATTTGTTCAGTGTCATATGAAAAGTACCACATATCTTATAATTGAATTTCTTGTAGTGATCTATTGACACCTGATAAAGCTGATTCATTCTATGTGTGTTGCAAGTGTAAATCCACTTGATGAAGGTGATTCCTTTGACGTGTGTTGCAAGTATAAATCTGTAACGTATGAGACAATTTTATAACTATTACGTAAGTCAATTCAAACAAAAACCACTGAACGGAATTGATTTAGTGTTCATTTAATTTCGAAGTGCACATATTTATTCAATTTGAGGTTGGATTGAAGTGTTTGAGGTACGTTTTTTTCTTTCCTGTATACATATGTATATTCAAAGTAGTATACGCAGTATAGGGAAAGTTATGTAATGCTGGATTTCGATAGAAATACACGTTTTGGGGTCCCCTGATACCGAAAAAGTGTTGTTGTTTTTTTAATTTCCGTCCGCCCGTGTGAACACCACTAGTGCCTAAACCACACATAGGATTTCTTTTCCAAAATGGACATTCCCCGATCAATCTGGCTCAACTCGAAACGCTACGCTTTTGAAAATCTTTGTTCAATATTTCCTGGTACGTTACATGAAAGCCCTGGGACATTTACGAAATTGTATCAAAAACGGCCCAAATTTTTTTAAATTTCTTGTAAAAATATTGTAAAATACACATAAAATGTGGCAAGATCCGATTTTCACAGGCAGTTCTGAATTTTTGAAAATTTGAAATGTTTGGCATTTTTGGCGACTTCATATAACTACAAAATTGAAGATACGGATTTTTCCTTTAAATGAAATTTGTTGTCCATAATTAGTTCTTCCATTAAGTTCTTGTACGTTTTTTGACATTTTTAGTCGTTTTCGAGCAATATTTTGCGCAATATTTGCAATTTTAAAAATTATATGAATCAGATCTCGCAAAAACAGCCCAAAATTCTTTTTTTAAATTTTTGTAGGGAAATACTAAATGTACTCCATAAGATGACGTAAATGCCATATTGCACTACTCGTTTCTTTTGAAAAAATTACAACAATGTAGTTTTTTCCCTTGTCTCTCAAGTCATTAATATTTAAATTATCTGCAATTTGTGCACATTAATGTTTTTACGAGTGCATGTGCTTGAAATAAACTCTTATAAAGTTCCTCGAAAACTCGACAATGTCCCGTTAAAATGAGCTCAAAATTGGGCGTTTTCAGAAACGCTCAAACGCCATTTTCTCAAAAATGGCTCCAAATATTTTCTTCAAACTTTTCGGACGGGTTGTGCTTATTACACTGTTAAAAATGACATAAAGTTAATTTTGCTGTATTCTTTTGTTTCTTCAAAACTTACAGAAATGTATTTTTTAAAAATATTTCTCAGGCCTTTAATATGCACATTTTCTGCGATTTGTTTACATTTTTGCATTTGCGAGTTGAAGTACCTTAAATAACTTTAAATTAATTTTTTGAAAATTTTCTGTGAGAAGAAATTGAGATATTACAGTAACGCTTCAACGCTTTTTTTTCTTAAAAACTACTTAAAATATTTCTATGAAAATTGCCGTTTATGATGAGGTTTTACTCTTCTTTAACATTCTTGAAGTTATATTTCGAGCGTACTAATCAGAAACCGAAAAAATTGAGAAAATGTCAAGAAATGTACTTTGTGCGGCTATAAATGACAGCTGACAAGAGGATGGAGGAAAACCCTCAAGCCATTCCACACCAAGGATATTAGAAAACTTTTTTAGGAGGAAGTCTGTTCCTTTCTGGCACCACTAGTTGAGAACTGAGACCCATAAATTTCGATAACGTAACCCTAGCCATTTTAAAATTTTTCATATTGAATGGCGAATGCAATTCCCTATTTGAAATGTAACATTGCATTGAAACCATTTTTCTTTCGTTTATTATGAAACAGATATGACGCATCTGAATCCGTACTACTAACTGTTTCTTTATTGCAAAGCATGTTCTTGTTACCACCAAAGATAACTGTCTTTCCGTTTCTAATGGGCGAGGACATATTGTTTACGCATTAAAGAAAGCCGTGCTCAACGCTGAACACTGTGCTCAAAGGGAAAATAATTGGATAGATGAGTAAATAATGAACTTTCGTTCCAGTACGGTATTTCGTCTCTCTAAGTTATTTATGGTAAGAGGATATCCAATTTAGGGCAGTATCACGAATTTCAGAAGAAGGTAATTGTGAAACCAACATTTTAGGTTCAAAGACATCAAAAACTTTCGAAATATATAAAAATATTCCTTCTTCAAATTGATCCACTGGTCAAGCAACATCTTTAAGAGAGAAAAAATCCTGTTTTCGTAAATCGAATTTCTAAATCCGCGTTGAGAGTTAAAACGGTTCTTCTTTTCATTTCAATTCAGATTGTTGCCGCGGAAAACTGTATTATCGCTAGAAGATATGATTCATGTGAATGAGTTTTCACATGTGTGACGTGTTTCTTTTGTCCCTCTTACCTACTGAGTTAGTTCTGTGCCCCCATCACCGGCATAACTCCAGAGACCGGGAGGTCCTAGGAGTCGTGACAAAACGATGGCGGAATTTCGACATTAGGTAGAGTTCAGCCGCAAACTGGAATAGTATTGTATCGGCCGTTTTTGTGATATGTAGTTGTCCGTACTTAATTTGTTCAGTACCTGGAGAATAGAGAGGTATTTTAAGAAAAGAGACAAGTACTATAAGTCATGAGCCATGAGCTGCGTACCATCTCCTGTGTCATATCCGTGAATATTTATAATGCATTCAGAATAGGGGATTTTTAAGATCAGACTACCCTTTTAGTTACAAAACAAGTTTTGTTTTGTTTTAAAACTCTTCTGCACAAGAGCTTACAGAATAGGATCCTAGACATAAACGAAGGTGTCAGTCCGTATTCACACGCAAGTTCAAAGTCAAAACCATTTTGCTGTAATTATTGTACATGAATAATTATGTTAACTATGTTATAACTTATGAAATTGCTGTGATTAATACAACTCATTTCTGAAAAAAACATGAAACTGCATAAGACGGTGCAATGTGTCCCCCACCGCGTAAAGAACCGTCGCAAAGAAAATGTTGGAACCAGAACACTGTCGTCATCGCGTGACGCTTTCCCCCGAGCAGAGCACAGACTAGAAACGTAGGGAAGAACGTCAAGGAATGAGCTTCGAGTGAGATAATTTTAAACGGTATCAGAAATTAAAATTTATTATAGTCCAATTGTAATAAAAGTATTTTTGAAGATATTTTTACAAGAATAGGTTTTTATGAAAATATGGTGCGCACCTAACTGCAGAGAGCTTTGTACTTTGTATTTTGCGTAAGCAAGGGAGATGGCTTTCTCCTTCACCTCGTCTTTGATTAGAGAGGAGACCACAGTGGGAACTTGCTAATGCTTTTCATTGTGGTAAGGATAGAAAGCTGTTGTTATGAGGGTTAAATAATGATATTAGATGAGACCATGGTTCTGATGGGTTACATGCGTGAGTTATGATGATACGAGCACGCTACAATCATAAGTGAAAACATCTACCTTTTACGTGGAATCCCCCATCCTGCAATCTTCGCGTATTTTCAAGGGGCTCCTAGTCCCGCATCAATTAGCGATGGCAAAGAACCTCATCATTAATGTGTTTTACGCCAAAACTTTTATAAACGGAAGCAATCAAGCCTAAATATCCCAAGGAGAACTTGGAAGGCTAGTTGCGGAAGAACCTTGGTGTCCGATAAAATAAAATCCCTCTGGAATTGTCCCGTTCTAACCAGATCTCTGGCTCTCCCAACCAGAAAGCACAGATATAGTTAACTGAGTCCTGTGTGTCATGAAGAATATAAGAATCACACCCAGGCACTTAAGGGGACGCCCACGGGGCGCGCCTGCTGGAAGGTTTCCTAGACTCGCATCGCAGGTAGGCTTGAAAGGAAATCTAGGTTGAAAGCGTGCGTGTGGAACTAGGGCTAGTGGCCGTAATCACGCAACACATACAATATATAAATAACCTTTACCTCATTCGTTATTGAGTTGCTTACTTGCAATCCTTATTTTCATTTGGAACCTAGAGAAAACGTTGTCTGAAAAGAGCTAGGTGCAATATATGTAAATACAATTCTAGGGCGAGTGTTTCCTAGGGCCTAATGCGTGTCACGTGTAACAATTTTAATTCGCAGTTCCCCACCAGCAAACACTTCTGATGTCTTAGCCACACCCATGTTATACTATCAGAACACCGTTAGGTGCAAAATACCTCAATATTTCTTGCGCATTTTCTTGTCTAAAGCGAGGTTCCGACCTTCGACCTCTCAATTTTCAATAATACAAACTTGAGTGTGTGCAATACATAATTTTCTGAATTTTTTATGCCAAAAATGCTTTAAAAGGTTGTTGCGGGCGTGACTAGATCCTGCGCACTTTGTAGAATGGCAGGGATGCTTCTACGTGATCCATTACTTCAGGTCACAACATCTACTCCGAAACGATAGTAATGTTTACGAACATGACGTCAGAAGTACTGAATGGCCAGAACGATCGTGACGTCATAACTACTCAATGGTCGTGAACGAGCCAATGACTGCGTAATTTTCTCCTGGCCCTACCATTCGTATCAATCTGTTATTTTAGTTATGTATTTTATGACCTTCGCAGGCAAGCCGAAATTTGCCCACTGTGCGAGAATGTACGCCCTTGTGTGTGGATCGTGGGATCCAATAACTCCGGCAACGTCATGTTCCTCGCTGTCGTTGGTGCCACACCCGCGCCAGCCCTTACACTGCACAAGCACCATCGTCCCACATCCAGTGCGGCGCCGCTGTCCGACTAATCAAGCCCCTGCCAGCGGCTTCGCCCACGTCACCGAGCCCGTCACGCCTCCAGCCGCCGACCGACCTGTCACTGTACACACCCTCGTAGAACCAGGAACACCCACGCGTCTACCGCAGCCATGTGTACGTGGCACCGCTTTCGGCTCTGATGCCCTCACTTTCTTTGCTTCCCACGTTCCCACACTCCCTTTCCTTGACATTTCTGCGTCTCCGTCCCCATTTTAACCCACCTAAACCGTCATTCTGCACTCCCAGCGTATTGCCCCATCCTCCGCTCTATTTTCCACTCCATCCTCTACCTCATCTTACTACCACATTCTCCACGTCGTTATCCACCTTATTCTTCTCAATTGTTCTACCCCCTCCTCCTCGATTATGCTTCCACTTCCACCTCAGGTAATGCACGAGGTGCAAATGCATCTACACGTAGGCTTCCGCGGCTCGAGTCCATTACTTCTAGGCTATCCGGGTGACGCCGCGTTGTTGGCAGATAGGCCGACGTTTCGCCTATCATTTTGTTCTGCCTGAAGAAGCCTGCGACATGAAAGGCGAAACGTTGGCCTATCTGCCAACGACGCGGCGTCACCCGGACAGCCTAGAAGTAGTGCAAACGCATCAGCGAACCTCCATCACGCACTACTGCAGTCCTTTCAGCAATCTCGATTCCACCAGCATATGGACCTTCTTCTGGGTGCCTGGCATCGCCTCCATTACCGTCTCGTCTCTGTCTTCCTATTCGTAACGTTCGCTGTCCCAGTCCCAGTGTCCGTCGCCGCTCCACCGCGGCCGCGTTTTACGCCAGTTAACCCGCGATTCGGTCTGCTTGCCTGACTCATTCTCCTGGTTTCATCTGATTGTCGAACAGGTGACACAAGGGTTAAGGGATCACAGCAACTCAAACACTTCACTGGAAATGAAATGTGATATTTCATATTAAAATTAGAAATATGAGTATGAATCGAGTGTTGCTATTTTTTTTCAGATAGTTTACGCCGTCTCAAAATTAAGTCGTAATGAATGAATCCGTGTTCAAACGTAGTAAACATTATTCTATAAACGTACCACACTCGTATGAATTAATGTACTATATGGCATGTACATAATGCATGTGTTTCACAGATTGAAATATTATATTTATATTTTAATATTAATACAATTTACATTTTATAATCAATTGTTTAGACACTGTTTCATCATGTTTTGTGAACATTTTGACTGTTGTATTGCTGATGCGGTGGTCGCATAGACCATGGAACTTTGATCAAGCAACCAATAAATGGTTAAACATTATGTGACGTCTCTGACTAATCTCCCAATGGTCCTTCTTATTACCAAATAACATTTATATAGGGGACTCCAGAAACCAATTTCGACAATAATAAGAACAACAACAATAATAATAATAATAATAATAATAATAATAATAATAATAATAATAATAATAATAATAATAATGGAAATGACAAACACATTTCCATCTTCTTTACAAGAAAGATTTACATTTTAAGAAAATAAATTAAATTCGTAATTCGTAAATTCTATCTGATGATGAATGATTAAATGAATCTTTCTCCAAATAATTGCTACCCAACATTACACTCGTGCTCGCATTAAGAAAAATTAAATTTTTGTCTGCGGTGTGAAGAAAACTCATATTTGTTCTTCACATCTGACATGACGAACATCACCAGCCGCCCCCCAGCGCGGTCGCCTCCTCCTCCCTACGCTCGCCCGCGTCGCCGCCCCCTCACGCCCTGCCCCGCAGCTTGCCACGGCGCCGCGCGTCCACTGCGTGACACGACCCGGGCGTGGCTGCGGGGCGCGTTCGTCGGCGCGCCGGCCTCCGCCCCCGCCGCCCGCAGCTCCTGCTACGCGGCCCACACTCGCCGCCGACAGCCGCCTCACTCACCGCCCCATCCTCGGCCGCGTTCTCCACATTGTTTACCGCTCCCCTCCGTGGCTACTTCCTCGACCACGTTTTTCGCCCAGTTTATCTTCACGTTCCCCGCCTCGTACTCGCTTCGTCCTCGTACCCGCACTCGCTTCGTCCTCGTACCCGTCCTCGCACCAGTCCTCGTACCCATCCTCATACTAGTCCTCGTACTCGTACTCGAACCCGTTCCTGCTCTGTCCTGCGCCCTGTCCTCCGGCCCGTTCGTGGTCCTAACCTCAACGTCTTTTACCGCCCCGTTCTCCACATTCAACTCTGCCCGCTCCTTGGCTCCGACCTCAACCTCGAGTTTCCGCCGTTTTCTTCTCTTCCTCCGCTCCATTCTCCGCATTGCTCACCCCCTTTTCAGCGCATTTCTCCGCCCCTTCCTCCGAGGCTCGTCAACGACCTCTTCCCGTCATCCGTCTCTTTCCCCGACCATTTCTCTGCATTGCTCCCTGTCCCGTCCTCCACTCCGTCGTCCGCCTCTTTCCCCTCAATCTGTTTCCTGTCCCGTCATGTCCTTCCCCCTATCCTCCTCCCGTCCTCACCCGTTCCGGCCCCCCACAGCTTCCGATGGGTGCCCGTTTTCTGCCTCTGCATCGAATCTCGCATCTGTCCCGCGCATCCTATTCGTTCCCTGCCCTGC